>JAGQAX010000007.1:45059316-45164316 GCA_019142605.1 Cephalopholis sonnerati
CTAACTAATGTTAATACTAACTAATACTAATACTAACTAATGCTAATACTAACTAATGCTAATACTAATACTAACTAATACTAATACTAACACTAACTAATACTAATACTAACTAATGCTAATACTAACTAACTAATACCTAATACCTAATACTAACTAATACAATACTAGCTAATACTAATACCAACTAATGCTAATACTGACTAATACAATACTAGCTAATACTAATACTAACCACTGGGTGGCAGCTTTACAACTCTTCATGTTGTACCTTTTTTTTCGTAGCCTTTGTCGTCTTTCTCCTTCTTTCCTTCTTTCCTTTCCTCTTTAGTTTCCTCTCTTGCTTCCTCTTTAGTTTCCTCGTTTGTTTCCTTTGAGGCCTCGGTAACTTCAGGTTTAACACAAAGAAAAAAGTTTAAAATTTGCTGACGATCTGAATCACGGAGTCTATTACAGAACAGTTTGATCAACATGTGAAACTGCAGCTGTCTGTTAGAAACACAACTGGACTACAGCTGGACTACAACTGGACTACATCTGGACTACAGCTGGACTACATCTGGACTACAACTGGACTACAGCTGGACTACAGCTGGACTACATCTGGACTACAAGTGGACTACAAGTGGACTACATCTGGACTACAACTGGACTACAAGTGGACTATAAGTGGACTACATCTGGACTACAACTGGACTACAAGTGGACTACAGCTGGACTACATCTGGACTACAAGTGGACTACATCTGGACTACAACTGGACTACATCTGGACTACAACTAGACTACATCTGGACTACAACTGGACTACATCTGAACTACAAGTGGACTACCACTGGACTACAGCTGGACTACAGCTGGACTACAAGTGGACTATAAGTGGACTACAAGTGGACTACAACTGGACTACAAGTGGACTACATCTGGACTACATCTGGACTACAACTGGACTACAGCTGGACTACATCTGGACTACAACTGGACTACAGCCGAAGTACGTTGTGTCTCTTTTGTTTTGTTTTTTTAAATCCCCAGACGTTGTAGTTTTTGGTTCTTTGTGAGTAACATTTACGTTTATTTTGGGAAAAGTTGCAGCTTTTGTTAATTGTTTAGATTTTGTTCTAAGATCAAGACTGAAGCTCAAATTTGATCCAGAAGTAAAAGTAAATTAGAAACAATCTCTAAATTATTAAATGATAATCTTAGGTATGTCATTCACTATGTTCTAATCTGACCAATCAGAGCCTCGGTACCTTCCTCCTCCTTCTGTCCTTCAGTCTTCTCTGGTTTAGAGTCCTTCTTTTCCTCCGACCGTCCTGCTGGTCCACCGGCAGCTGAATCCTCTCCAGAAGACTTTACTTCCCTCTGACCTGTAGAAGAAGCTACTCCTGGTTCATCTACTGCCTGAGGAGACTCTGGATCAGGACCAGGAGAATCTGGTCCGGTTGATTCTGTTCCACCTTTTCCTGTTTCCTCAGTGTCTGACCTGGCTGAGACAGAATCCAATCCAGAATCAATTGTATTTGATCCAGGAACATCCTCTGATCCACGGGAATCATCTGGAGTTTCCCCAGGATCACCAACAGACACTGGTCCAGAACCTGGTCCAGGGTCAGCTGACTTTGGATCATCTGGAAAAGGGAAGGTAAAGTCCACAGGGGCCATATCACCAGTGGGGTCAGATCGATCTGAGGTGGTGACACTTTTGTCTGGAGCAGCATCACTTCCCCCTTCAGAAGGAGGCAACAAGGACTCTTCAGGAGCATCAGAGGAAGTACTTCAGGAGGCAAACCCTCTGGAGCTGGTGCCTCTGGAGGAGGTACGTCAGGAGGTGATGCCTTTGGAGCGGGAGGAGGTACATCAGGAGGCGATTCTTCTGGACCGGATACTTCAGGAGGTGATGCTTCTGGAGCAGGTACTTCAGGAGGAGGTGCCTCAGAAGGAGATACATCAGGAGGCAAAACCTCTGGGGAAGGTACTTTAGGTGGTGATACATCAGGACGAGGTACTTCTTGAAGAGGTGCATCAGGTGGAGATAAGTCTGGAGGAGGTACATCAGGAGTAGGTACATCAGGAGATACATCAGGAGGTGGTTTGTCTGGAGGAGGTACATCAGGTGCAGGTTCTCCAGGAGGAGATACATTGGGAGTAGGTACATCAGGGGAAGGTACATCAGGAGGAGGTACTTCTTGAAGAGGTACATCAGGTGGAGATACGTCTGGAGGAGGTACATCAGGGGAAGGTACATCAGGAGGAGGTACTTCTTGAAGAGGTACATCAAGTGGAGATACGGCTGGAGGAGGTACATCAGGAGAAGGTTTGTCTGGAGGAGGTACATCAGGAGAAGGTTTGTCTGGAGGAGGTACATCAGGAGGAAGTAAGTCAGGGGATGGTACATCAGGAGGAGGCGCATCTATCAGAATGTCTGGAGTCCTAGTGGAGGGTGCCTCTGGAGGAGTATCTGAAGGAGCTACATCAGGAGCTTCATCAGGTGGAGGTACATCAAAGGGTGGTACATTAGGGGGTGTATCAGGAGGAGGTACTTCTGGAAAGGCTTCATCAGGAAGAGGTTGATCAGGAGGTGGTACATTGATTGGAGTGTCTGAAGGAATATTAGGAGAAGTTGTGTCAGTTCCTGCTGTGGGTGGAATATATCCAGCCTGACTGGGTGGAGTTTCCCCAGGTGAAGCCCCATCACTGGCTGGGGTGATTTCTTGGACAGTTGTTGATGGTGCTCCAGTTGACGTTGTTGTCCCATCAGCAGGTGTGGTAGCACTGGTGATCAGGCTGGTAGTACCAGTCCCAGAGAGGGTGGAGTATGTGATGTCTGGTGAGGAGGTGGAGTCAAAGGGCGAAGTCACTGGGTCAGAAATAGACACCTCAGAGTCAGTACTGCAGCCGGGGACAGTGGGGCTATTGGTGGTGGTGTAACTGGTGGGACTGGAGCTGCTAACAGTGGTACTGGGAGTGGTGGTGTTGGGTACTGTGGGAGCTGATCTGTCTCCAGAATCCAGAGCTGGACTGCTGGGTGGAGCTGCATCCGCTGTAGGTTCTGTTGTGCTGCTAAAGTCTGGGAATGTATCAGAACCTGTAGTACTGACGGTACTACTGGCGGTACTTAAAACTGTAGTACCAGTGTCAACCACTGTGGTAGAGTCTACACCTGGAAAGTCACTTGTAGTAAGGGGGTAAGTTGTAGAACTAGTATCAGTCATGATGGTACTGACAGTGGGAGTAGAAGTACTCCATGTGTCAGGAGAAGTACTCCATGTGTCAGGAGAAGTACTGGCTGTATCTGTGACAGTTGGAGAACTTGATGCATCCGGAGTTGACTTGTACATAAAGACAGTCGTGGAACCAGACATAGGTGTAGTGAGGTCAGCAGTGGGAGTAGTACCAGTTCTGTCAGTGGAGGTGTCAGTGGAGGTGGTGTAATCAGTTACAGTATCAGCAGCAGTTGTACTGTCAATGGGAGTAGTAACATCAGTTACAATAGGGTCGGTTGTAGTTGTGTCAGTAGTTATGATACTGTCAGTGGTAGTTCTGTCAGTGGTAGTAGTAGGTGTAGTTGTAGTAGGTGTAGTAGTGGTCGTAGTGTCAGTCACTCCATCTGATGAGGCAGAGGGTCTATCAGATGCTGCTGAGTTAGAGTCACCAGCCACTGTCAGAGAAGAAGAGTTAGGTCTCTTAGTGAATCTGTTCTCAGATCAGATACTGACTGAACTCTCTGCAGAACATCAAATGTTTCACTGAAACAAGAACCAGAAGAACCAAAGAACCTTTCAGAGCCTCAGGCCAGCAGCAGACTCCAGTATGAACTACATGTGATGATGATGATGATGATGATGATAAAGTGTTTGCCAGATTGTTTAATGTCGGGTTCAGACTACACGATATCAGCCTGGTTACAGCCCAACGCGGTGTCATAAGGTGTTGGCTCGAATCGTGAACTACAACGAGTGTCGTACGTGATAATCCATGGTTTTATCTCATGTAGTGTGTCATAGATACCACGTCGGTGACGCCTCACGAACGTCCCGACAGAAAGTCTAGCATGTTTGATTTTCTTCTCCTGTCACAGTCGTCACTTTGACCAATAGGAACACAGAGTGATCTGCTACCGTGGAAACTGTAGGACAACAACAGCCCAGCCTTTTAGAGACTTCCTGTAGGGACGTTAGCACACAGAGTAAACAGGAAACAGCAGAGTGCTGCCGTTAGCATCAAGCTAGCAGAGAATGTTCTTTCTTCATAATGGAGGATATAAAGGAATCAAACTCACAGATAGTGTCTGGGCCTTTACTCAGCACAGCTGCAGAGGGGACCAGCTTCACACTTCCTGTAGCTGTTTCACATTAAAAGCCCAGAGAATCCCTTCAGTTTATAAAAAGGCTTTTATTGTGAAACATCTGCAGGAACTTCCTTTGGAGGATTCAATGACTGCCATAGTTTTCATGTGGTACTTCAAATGTAGCTCAGCCCATCTGGTGACACTTTTTACATTACTACATTAACAGTTCAGCTGGAACATGAACGGACACAGTGACTGAGATGATAACCTGATCACATCACACACATTGTGAAAGACAACTGGGGATGATTGGTTGTGGACCAACGTATAGTCTGTCATTTCTGGTGGCCAAGTCACGGCACGAGTTTATGACTCTACAATTGTGTAATCTGACAGTTGGAATGGACGAAAATGTGGTGTAGCCCGAACCCGGCGTTAACAGCGTCTGCAGATGTGTTCTGTCAATGACGTGACACAACCTTCATCCTGAACATCCTCATCCTCGTCTGAAACCTAGATCTGTGACTGAACCTCGACATCTTCCTCCTGAAGTCCGACATGTTTACAGGAAGCAGCTGTGTGAACCACAGCACCGTACGCTACGCTGATTCTCCACCTGCTCAGTTTAACCCCAGAAAACCCACAGCCTCTGTCCACTGGGACACTGGAACCACTGGAACCTCGTGGAGGTTCTGGTGGGTATTTTTCAGAGTTGTGTCAGTTTTATGACTCTACTCTACTCACTCTACTCTACATTACAGAAACATGAGCAAGGATGATGATACCAGGTAAAACATCTTTCGAGGAGTCTGCCGGCGCCATCACCTCAACAGGTCAGAGCCACCCAAACCCAACCAGCCAATCACGTGTCGGACAGTCAAACCTCTGGTTCTGTTCTGCAGAGAGTTTTTCTGGGTTCTAATGTTCTTGTAACCAAATCCACTAACTGCTGAGTTCTTCCTTCAGATCAACGTTCTCACTGTTTTCACAGAACGTCACGTGAACTGTCACCAAATATTAATGTTGTGCTGCGACAATTTGAGACCAGAGTTGTGTCAGACTGTTTCCATCACAACTGAGATCACCGTTGCATCGTGTGGACGTGTGTGGGTCATACGTTAGAGAACCGATCTGAACCTGTTTGTGATCCGTCACTGATTTATAGGTTAACACAGACTAACACAGATTAAACACACACACCATCTGTCAGCGTGTTAACTCCTCAGATTAACGCTCAGACTCCCAGAATGCACTCTGAAGTTTTACTGACCCACTCATCCGACCAATATGAGCCCACGATGATGTCATACAACCGATCAGTACTGATGTTCATTTTATTCTATTATGATTCCACCTGACGCAGATTTAAACCTGATGAACAGTCAGTATCTGTTTTTAAAAAGGAAATATTAATGAATAATATTTTGTTTATTTATAATAACATTTACATTTTATACAAAACATTGATGTTAAAGCTGTTGTTGTTTTGTTTTCTTATATTTATGGCTTTAAAATCATGTTCTGTGTTAAAACTTCATCCTGTTTGGTGTTTAATCCTCTGATCTGGAGCCAAAAACAAAAACTGTAATCTGATTCTCATCAAAATAATCCTGATAAACTAACAAACAAATTAAAACCAACAAATTAACTAATTAATGAAATAACAAACAAACAAACAAACAAAATAAATAACGAGCTCCTCCTGACGTCATGTTTTAAACATTTAAATCCTGCCGAGTTCAATGTTTGTGTCTTTTCTGAAAAGTGTTTATCTATTTTTTATTATCTGGTGACAAACATCACGTCAGCAGACAAACAGGTGGATGTTTTACAGAATAATATCCAAGGTGACGTAGTTAAACATCCCATGATGCAACACTGACCACATTATGGAGACATAGGTGAGATGAAATGAGATGACAGGTGAACAGTGATACTCACTGGTTGATGTTTCTGTTGCTTCACCTGAAAAGGACACAACAGGTTACTGAGTGATTCTGAAGCTCCACCCACTGATGTCTGAGTGGCTGTGGTGTGTTTAGGTACGTACAGGTGTTGGCGGTGCCTTTGGGCAGTGGCAGGTACGACGCCGGCCTCCAGGTGCGTGACCTGAAGCCCTGACGGCAGCGCTCACAGTCCTGTCCGCTCGTGTTGTGGTCGCAGTCACACTGCAGCGTCGCATCACGTAACACGCACTGAGACGCGTGGAGGTTACACCTACACCTGCAGGACACACAGGACACACAGGTTGTTTGGTGTAGGTGGTTGTTGGGTGCAGGTGTTTGTTGGTGGGTGTAGTTACCTGGCAGGTACGTCAATGTTTGAGATAGCATAGAAGTACTTCAGCAGGTTGTCTCTCTGGACGTAGGTCCCGCCCAGCGCTGGGCGGAGCAATCGCAGGCGAAGGTTGGTGAAGGTGAAGAAGTCTCTCAGACCCTTCATGGTCTCCATCCGGGTGTATAGGGCGTCCATGTTGATCAGTTTTGGACCGGCGAACACCCCGAACCGAGCGCGCACCTCGAACGTCACGACTTTCTCCTCCTATTGGTCGAACACTCAGAGGTAACATGCTGCTGTCCTATTGGTCACATTAATTTCCTGCTCATTAACCATTGGTCAGTTTCTCTAACAGGAAGTAGATGTACACCTGTGTAAACTCCTCCCAGTTTGACCAGTATCAGACCAGGTACCCACCTTTGCGCCGACCCAGCGGGAGTACTGCTCTGTACATATTACTCGGGTCAGGTTACTTGGCGCCAAGTCGGAGACTCGTTTAGGAGACATGCCGAAGGCCTCGAGACAGTCGTCAGCGTAGTACTGATACGGCTGCCACGTCACACCTGGAACACACGGACAGATAACAGGTGAGTGCAGCTGCTGTCAGGACGACTGTCACCAGGTAACACCGTCACCTGTCGTTACTACAGTGACACTGTGGACATTCAGGTTCCACTGAACTAACAGTCTGATGTTCTGTGTTCTCAGACTGACTTCAATAAACAGCACATAAAACATCTTTAAGTGTGATGCTAAGTTTTGTTAGCATTGCTACAAACAACAGGATGTGGCGTCCCTCATGGTTCCTTCCTGGGCCCTCAACCTCTCTGCTGCTGCTCTGTAAAAACCTTCAGATCACACACAGACAGTAAAACTTCTAATAGTAGCCCCGGGCTACTATTAGCTTAGGTCACTGAACTCAACAGGCTTATATTAGAGACAGGCTTATATTAGAGACAGGCCTGTATTAGAGACAGGCTTATATTAGAGACAGGCCTGTATTAGAAACAGGCTTATATTAGAGACAGGCCTGTATTAGAGACAGGCTTATATCAGAGACAGGCCTGTATTAGAGACAGGCTTATATTAGAGACAGGCCTTTAATTCCTTCCACACAAACTGTTGCTCAGCAAAGATCAGGAAATATGATCAGACTGTTTTTTTGAACCAGTTTAAATATCAGATTTATGAAAATCAGGTTTTGAATAACAGATCAAAACAACACGACTTTATTCTGTTAGAGCCAACCTCAGAACCTGGATTCTGAATAAATATGAATAACTCACAGGATAATCCAGGAACAGACACATAATCTGACTTCAGTACAGCTTCAGAGGAAACGGAGAGTCACCACCTGTTCTGTCATCGTGTCAGTAAATCTGAATGAATCACGTTCTTCTCTGGTTCTTGTGGTTTCAGTAAAATGAGCCACGCTAATGACGTGTAGCGTCTCTGCACTGACACAAGTTTACACAGTTATATCTGTTTGTGTGATCTAAGCAGCTAAGTGACGTTAGCTCAGATGGGTCGTCAACAGTCTTATACATCTAAAGAAATTTATAAAAATGAACTGATGGGAACGGACCAGGCCTCTAATAGAGACAGGCCTTTATTTGTGTCTATGTGTAGCCATGTTGTTTAATAGTAAACTACTGACCAGGTCAGACACAACACCAACCGCTGATCGATCTGATCACCTCCAGGTTTATTGATCCAGATCAGATATCAGGCTCCAGACTGACGCCCCCCCCCCCCCCAGGCCCTCACGGACCAATCACCTTTGTCCAGAGATTTCTCCAGCACCATGCTGGTTGGTCGACCATACTCGAAGGTGATGATGATGTCATCAACGACTTCCAGACTCTTGTTCCAGGACAGAGTGATGTTGGCCAATAAGGGCTCAGGATACCTGGACCATGTGACTGTCTGCCAATAAGTGATGAGCCCGCCCCTTTCCCTGTCACCCATCAGCTGTGGAGGGTGAGACAGGTCAGGACTGGACGCATCGCACTCATCGCTGCACAGGTACGGGTTCTCCTGAGAACAGGAAACAGAGTCAGAGTTATACAGGTTCTCCTGAGAACAGGAAACAGAGTCAGAGTTATACAGGTTCTACTGAGAACAGGAAACAGTCAGGTTCTACTGAGAACAGGAAACAGTCAGAGTTATACAGGTTGTCCTGAGAACAGGAAACAGTCAGAGTTATACAGGTTCTCCTGAGAACAGGAAACAGTCAGTTATACAGGTTCTCCTGAGAACAGGAAACAGTCAGAGTTATACAGGTTCTAGTGAGAACAGGAAACAGTCAGTTATACAGGTTCTCCTGAGAACAGGAAACAGTCAGAGTTATACAGGTTCTACTGAGAACAGGAAACAGAGTCAGAGTTATACAGGTTCTACTGAGAACAGGAAACAGTCAGGTTCTTCTGAGAACAGGAAACAGTCAGAGTTATACAGGTTCTCCTGAGAACAGGAAACAGTCAGAGTTATACAGGTTCTCCTGAGGACAGGAAACAGTCAGTTATACAGGTTCTACAGAGAACAGGAAACAGTCAGTTATACAGGTTCTTCTGAGAACAGGAAACAGAGTCAGAGTTATACATGTTCTACTGAGAACAGGAAACAGTCAGGTTCTACTGAGAACAGGAAACAGTCAGAGTTATACAGGTTCTCCTGAGAACAGGAAACAGTCAGTTATACAGGTTCTCCTGAGAACAGGAAACAGTCAGGTTCTCCTGAGAACAGGAAACAGTCAGAGTTATACAGGTTCTACTGAGAACAGGAAACAGTCAGTTATACAGGTTCTCCTGAGAACAGGAAACAGTCAGAGTTATACAGGTTCTCCTGAGAACAGGAAACAGTCAGTTATACAGGTTCTCCTGAGAACCGGAAACAGTCAGAGTTATACAGGTTCTACTGAGAACAGGAAACAGTCAGTTATACAGGTTCTCCTGTGAACAGGAAACAGTCAGAGTTATACAGGTTCTACTGAGAACAGGAAACAGAGTCAGAGTTATACAGGTTCTCCTGAGAACAGGAAACAGACAGGTTCTCCCGAGAACAGGAAACAGTCAGAGTTATACAGGTTCTACTGAGAACAGGAAACAGAGTCAGAGTTATACAGGTTCTCCTGAGAACAGGAAACAGAGTCAGAGTTATACAGGTTGTCCCGAGAACAGGAAACAGTCAGGCTCTACTTAGAACAGGAAACAGGGTCAGAGTTTCACAGGTTCTCCTGAGAACAGGAAACAGTCAGGTTCTCCTGAGAACAGGAAACAGTCAGAGTTATACAGGTTCTCCTGGGAACAGGAAACAGAGTCAGAGTTATACAGGTTCTCCTGAGAACAGGAAACAGAGTCAGAGTTATACAGGTTCTCCCGAGAACAGGAAACAGTCAGGTTCTACTGAGAACAGGAAACAGGGTCAGAGTTATACAGATTCTCCTGAGAACAGGAAACAGTCAGGTTCTCCTGAGAACAGGAAACAGTCAGAGTTATACAGGTTCTCCTGGGAACAGGAAACAGAGTCAGAGTTATACAGGTTCTTCCGAGAACAGGAAAAAGCCAGTTATACAGGTTCTCCTGAGAACAGGAAACAGAGTCAGAGTTATACAGGTTCTCCTGAGAACAGGAAACAGAGTCAGAGTTATACAGGTTCTACTGAGAACAGGAAACAGTCAGGTTCTACTGACAACAGGAAACAGTCAGTTATACAGGTTCTCCTGAGATCAGGAAACAGTCACTTATACAGGTTCTCCTGAGAACAGGAAACAGTCAGATTTATACAGGTTCTCCTGAGAATAGGAAACAGTCAGGTTCTACTGAGAACAGGAAACAGTCAGTTATACAGGTTCTACTGAGAACAGGAAACGTGATGAAGTTTTAAACGTTCTGCAGGTGCAGAAAAACCTTTTTGTCCCAGTTCAGTTTACGTAGAACATCATCTCTGTAAATAAGAACTCACAGCAGAGTTCAGATCTGAAGCTAATGATCCGGATAATTAAAGAACACACGTTTGTTTTTTTTTTCCTGCAGTTAGAACAAATTACTGTGTGTGTGTGTGTGTGTGTGTGTGTTGTATTAACCCTGGTGTTGATCTGATCAGTGTGTCAGAGGTTAAACCATTTAGCTGCCAACTGTCACACTGAACCAGACTGAACTGAGGTCTGTTTATTGATCAGGTGATTATTAATCATGTGATTATTGATCGTGTATTTATTGATCATGTGATTATTGATCATGTGTCTTCTGATCGATCAGCGTCCTCAGCGTCTCTCTAAACGTGTCTTCTGTATGTTTTTTGGGGAAATTAAAACTGATCAATAATTAAGAATTGATTTGTCTCCATGTGTCACATTTATCAATAATTCAGACGTGTCTTCTGTGTCCCTCAGGAACAATTAGACAGACAGCAGGACAGTGAAGCTGTGTCTCAGGACCCCCCACAAGGACACCAGAGGACGCTGAGAGGTCAGGACATGATTGACAGGAGTGTCTCTGTTTACAGAGGACATTATCATACTGTTAATGGGACACTTCTTATTCAGGAGGACGACTGTCTCATAATGTGGACCTGTCCGTCTCTTCTCTGCTGCAGTTGGACTCTTTGACCTCGGAGACGTTCACTCCAATTATTAAAGGACAGAAAAACACAGCTGACATTTAAAACCTGAGACACGTCTTGTAAAGACACATTTCATAAAGACACAGTAGACAGACGCAGTGTCTCACAGACAGAGACACAGTGGACAGACACATGTCTCACAGACAGAGACACAGTGGACAGACGCATGTCTCACAGACAGAGACACAGTGGACAGAGACATGTCTCAGACAGAGACACAGTGTCTCTCAGGGGGGACTGACCAGCGTGCAGAACCTCTCAGGTGGGTTCCCACAGGTGATCCCGGGCGGGTCGACTCTGATCTGCATCACTTCCTTCATGTTGGCGGGCGGCGGCTGACAAGCGTAGAACTCCCATCCTGGCCCCGCCTCTGAGCCACGCAGAGACCGACACACGTCAAACTGACCGCTGCTCTGACACCGGGCCAACGGCGGCAAGAGGAGGAGGGGGAGGAGACGGGGGAGGAGAGGGGACATGGTGTACTGACGGTCAGACGGACAGGAAGTTCCTCTGGAGGTCACATCTCCCACATTGCCCACATTTTTAATCCACACGTTCAATTCTGCTCCACCCTCTTCAAACAGGCGGTTGTCATGGTTACCAACTGGTTATCTGGTGGTTGTCATGGTTACAGGTGATGTTTTTCAGAAGAAGCTCCGCCCACCACCGTCTGCAACACAACAACACACACAACTGTCAAACGAACTAGACCTGGTCTCACCTGGTCCTGATAGACCTGGTCTCACCTAGTCCAGATAGACCTGGTCTCACGTGGTCCTGATATACCTGGTCTCACATGGTGCAGATAGACCTGGTCTCACGTGGTCCTGATAGACCTGGTCTCACCTAGTCCAGATAGACCTGGTCTCACGTGGTCCTGATAGACCTGGTCTCACCTAGTCAAGATAGACCTGGTCTCACGTGGTCCTGATATACCTGGTCTCACATGGTCCAGATAGACCTGGTCTCACGTGGTCCAGATAGACCTGGTCTCACCTAGTCCAGATAGACCTGGTCTCACGTGGTCCTGATAGACCTGGTCTCACCTAGTCAAGATAGACCTGGTCTCACGTAGTCCTGATAGACCTGGTCTCACCTAGTCCAGATAGACCTGGTCTCACGTGGTCCAGATAGACCTGGTCTCACCTAGTCCAGATAGACCTGGTCTCACGTGGTCCTGATAGACCTGGTCTCACGTGGTCCTGACAGACCTGGTGTTGTTGTTTATGATCAGGTGTATTAACAGGTGGAAGGTTCTTTTCAGGCCTCCAGAGAAATAAAGTCAGATATGAAAATAAGATCTCGTCCTCTGTCCGTCCCTTAGTGTGTCTCTGTGTCTGTCCCTCAGTGTGTCTCTGTGTCTGTCCCTCAGTGTGCGTCTGTGTCTGTGTCTGTCCCTCAGTGTGCGTCTGTGTCCATCCCTCAGTGTGTCCCTGTGTCTGTCCCTCAGTGTGTCCCTGTGTCTGTCCCTCAGTGTGTCTCTGTGTCTGTCCCTCAGTGTGTCTCTGTGTCCGTCCCTCAGTGTGTCTCTGTGTCTGTGTCTGTCCCTCAGTGTGCGTCTGTGTCCATCCCTCAGTGTGTCTCTGTGTCTGTCCCTCAGTGTGTCTCTGTGTCCGTCCCTCAGTGTGTCTCTGTGTCTGTGTCTGTCCCTCAGTGTGCGTCTGTGTCCGTCCCTCAGTGTGTCTCTGTGTCTGTGTCTGTCCCTCAGTGTGTCTCTGTGTCAGTCCCTCAGTGTGTCTCTGTGTCTGTGTCTGTCCCTCAGTGTGCATCTGTGTCCATCCCTCAGTGTGTCTCTGTGTCCGTCCCTCAGTGTGTCTCTGTGTCTGTCCCTCAGTGTGTCTCTGTGTCCATCCCTCAGTGAGTCTCTGTGTCTGTCCCTCAGTGTGTCTCTGTGTCTGTGTCTGTCCCTCAGTGTGTCTGTGTCCATCCCTCAGTGTGTCTCTGTGTCTGTCCCTCAGTGTGTCTCTGTCTCTGTGTCTGTCCCTCAGTGTGTCTCTGTGTCTGTGTCTGTCCCTCAGTGTGCGTCTGTGTCCATCCCTCCAGTGTGTCTCTGTGTCCGTCCCTCAGTGTGTCTCTGTGTCCATCCCTCAGTGTGTCTCTGTGTCTGTCCCTCAGTGTGTCTCTGTGTCCGTCCCTGTGTTTGTTTGTTTGTTTGTTTGTGTCTGATGAAGATGATTAAACTGAGACTCAGAGACTTCGACTCTTCGTCTCTGATATTAAAACATTTCTTCTTCTTCTCTCTGCAGAGCCACACACAGGAAACACCACAGTCTCTCCTGTCTCACACCACAGAAGAAGAAGAAGACTAACCACCTTGACATGTAACACGTTTAACATGTTTAACACGTTATGAACATCAGTTATCAACAAACAACAATAATAAATACAACTGATGAAACCATCAAAGACTGATGTGAGGTCAACATTTAAATCAGACCCAACCACATTCACCTGTCTGTCTGTCTGTCTCCACCTGTCTGTCTCTCAGTGGTTTACTCACCTGTCTCTCAGCGTGTCTCTGTACTTTGTGTCTTCAGGTTGATTCTTGATAAGCTGATTAAACAGTCGATATCACACTGAACCTCCTCTTCTCCTCTTTCTCCGTTTCTTCTTCTTCTCCTCCTCGTTCTTTTCTTCTTCTTCCTCTTCCTCTCTGTCCTCCTCTGTCCTCCTCTGTCTGTCCCGTCTTCTTCTGTCCTCCTCCTCCGTGCCTCTTCTCTGTTTTAACTCCTCCTCCTCTTTTCTATCTTTTCATCCTAATCTCCTCCTGCTGCTCTTGCTCCCTCCCCCTCTGCTCCTCCTCCTCCTCCTCCTCGTCCTCCTCCCTCGTCTCTCAGTAAACCTCTCTGTGTCTCTGTCTCCACCTGTCAGACTGACTCAGGTGAGACTCCTCCGTCACACAGGAAATAACACATCCAATTAAATCTGTGTTTTTTTGTTTGTGTGTGAAACACAATGTTTGTTGTTTGTTGTTTTGGTTCAGAATAAATTAACATGTAATAAATAAATAAACTCTTTTGTTGTTGTTTATTTTAGTTTTTACAACAACAACTTTATTTTGGTGGTAGAAATACAGAACCAGATTTTTTTCAATGGAAACTCTATTGAGACACACGTAACAAACACACAACTAATCACACACACACACACACACACACACACACACACACACACACACACACACACATCAGGACAGGTCTGAAGAGACAAGGGGCGGAGTCTAATGGCGACATGGGCGGGGTCTAATGATGACGTGTAGTCCAAATGGTCTTATTCTTGTACCAACACCCGTTTCAGTGTTTTCTCTTAAACCCAGTATAAAGTTAAAGACAGAGATTCTACGCTGAAGTAATTCAACATCATTAAAGAGTTTCAGACATGTTGGTTTAATAATTAATATCATTACTAATTAATTTTATATAAATTATATCTGTTGTACCTGATTAAAAACAGCTCATCTCTTTGCTGCTCCTTTTATCTAATTTTTTTTTTTTACAGATTTTTTTTATTTTAGTGTCCTTCATTCATTTATTATGAGTTTTTTTAATAGATCTTTTTTCTTTTAGTCTTATTTATTTATTTATTTTACATCTATTTTTTTTCTTTTAGTCTAAAATGTAGATTAAACAAGCTGTCCCGTGACGTCATCACTGAGCGCCAGCAGCAGCAGACAGGGGAGAAGCAGCAAAGATGGCGGACGTGGTGAACGTCGGGGTGAATCTGGACGCCTTTTCTCACGCCATCAGCGGCATCCAGGCGCTCCGCTCCAGCGTGAGCCGTGTGTTCGAGTCCCTGAAGGACGGCATGAAGAACCGGGAGACCCTTGAAGGCCGGGAGAAGCAGTTTATAGCCGAGTTCCAGGACAATCTGCAGGCGGTCAACAGAGACCTGAAGTGAGTCCCACACACCAAACCTCAGTCAGGTTTTAGTCAGTTTAAGTGTTCCGCGGCTGCAGACTGCGCTCTGATGGAAACTGGTTTTAATATTAATGGTATAAACAAAGGGTCATAGTCCCACCAAACCCCAGTCAGAGTTTACTGTATTTAACTCCAACATTTACACATCTACTGAAACCAGATAGTGCTGATATCGACCCAGAGTCACAGTCACACCAAACCTCAGTCAGCTTTTAGTTAGTTTAACTGTTCCGCGGCTGCAGACTGCGCTCTGATGGAAACTGGTTTAGATTATTAATGTTTAAACTCAGAGTTTATGGAGCTTTTGTCTCATCTTTGGTTTATCAGTGTGAGAGCATTATTTATTGACGTCATGTTCAGATTTGGTCATATTGTCCCTCAACACTCAAACAGCCCCAGTCAGAGCTGACTGTATTGAAAGACACAGCAGCTGCAGACTACAATGAAACATCTACTGATTTAAATTATATAGACCTCAGTGTCATATATGCCATGTATGTAATGGACACATACACACACACACACACACACACACACACACACACACATGTAGATATGTATGTGTGTATGATGGGAAGTGAGAGCGTTGCTGTTGTGTGACTGCTTCACATCAAGGCTCTGATAAATAACCTGTCTGTCTCTGTCTGTCTGTGTCTCTGTCTGTCTGTGTCTCTGTCTGTCTGTCTGTCTCTCTGTGTCTCTGTGTGTCCGTCTCAGTGAGTTGGAGCGTCTCAGCGGTCTGGTGGGACGTCCCTCAGAGTCTCACCCCCTCCACAACAGCGGTCTGCTCAGTCTGGATCCGGTCCAGGATAAAACCCCTCTGTACTCTCAGCTGCTGCAGGCCTACAAGTGGTCCAACAAGGTGAACATGCAAACAGGCTAACATGTTAGCTTCTCACAGGTGATGTTCAGGTGCAGGTGTCTGTGGGAGGAGCCATCACGTTAAAGATAACGTTAACATGATTCATTCGTTCTGATGATGTGACAACGTTAATGTTAAGATTAAACATTAATGTTTGTTAACTTGATGAATGTGTTAAATTTTTTTGTCTGAGTAGACTCACAGTTTGGTGTTATTGTGACAGAGTATGATGTCACTTCCTGTCTGTAATATTAACTCTAGTTTGTTAACGAATGACCTCACAATGTGCGAATGTAACTGATGTGTTGTAACTATGACGATGATTGTGTATCTGTGTGTAGTTGCAGTATCACGCTGGTTTGGCGTCCAGTTTGTTAAACCAACAGTCACTCAAACGATCGGCCAATCAGATGGGAGCTTCAGCCAAGAGACGACCCAAAGTCCAACCGAGTACTCTGGTACTTCCCCCTCAGTGAGTACTACAGTAACTACAGTACCTCTTCAGTGAGTACTACAGTAACTACAGTAACTACAGTACCTCCTCAGTGAGTATTACAGTAACTACAATAACTACAGTAACTACAGTACCTCCTCAGTGAGTATTACAGTAACTACAGTACCTCCTCAGTGAGTATTACAGTAACTACAGTACCTCTTCAATGAGTATTACAGATACTACAGTACCCCCTCAATGAGTACTACAGTAACTACAATAACTACAGTAACTACAGTACCTCTTCAGTGAGTACTAAAGTAACTACAGTACCTCTTCAGTGAGTACTACAGTAACTGCAGTACCTCTTCAGTGAGTACTAAAGTAACTACAGTACCTCTTCAGTGAGTACTAAAGTAACTACATTACCTCCTCAGTGAGTATTACAGTAACTACAGTACCTCTTCAATGAGTATTACAGATACTACAGTACCCCCTCAATGAGTACTACAGTAACTACAATAACTACAGTAACTACAGTACCTCTTCAGTGAGTACTTAAGTAACTACAGTACCTCTTCAGTGAGTACTACAGATACTACAGTACCCCCTCAGTGAGTACTACACTAACTACAGTACCCCCTCAATGAGTACTACAGTAACTACAGTACCCCCTCAGTGAGTATTACAGTAACTACAGTAACTACAGTACTCCCTTTATTCCAAAAGTCATAAAGAAAGCAAGGGAAGAACATTTAATAAAGCCCTGGAGGAGTGGATGAACCTGGTTAAAGAGTACCCGCCCGGATGGGACGCTCCAAAACTAAAGCGAGCGCGCCCGCAAGGAGGCAGGGATCATTCCATTGGTCAACAATAAACCTGCCGTTCTATTGGTTGGGGGATTTTGACAGCGTTGTTACACAGAAAAATCCAAGAGCAGGGCAGTAATCTGAGAGCAGAAATTCTACGAGCGCACAGAAGCAGCTTTGAGTGCGAGGAGAAGAGCTGAAGCTGGAGCAGGAAGTCTGTGTAAGCAATGTTGTACTGTCTGTGAGTGTGAGCAGGAACAGATCTGAGCACAAGCAGAGGTTGTTTGAGTTTGAGGGACAATATTACAACATCGGACATGACATCAATAAATAATGCTCTCAAACTGATAGACCACTCTGTTGAATAAAGATAGGAAAAAAAGCTCCATATGTTTCTGCGTACGTACGATCTGAGGCCGGTCTACGATGTCCGTAAAGTACGAACAAATATTAAAGAATCACAGATTTCTACTGAAACGTTTGTGACGTACAAGTGAAGTTAGAGTTTCTCAACGTGACGCCGAATCAGCTTCACTGACTGAAATGTCACTGTTCCACTGATGGCTCATTGCCCACCTGATGACCTCACATCACCTCTGTGACATCACACCCTGTGTCTCTGTGGACAGGTATGTGGATGATGTCATCTCTCGGATCGGCCGGATGTTTCCTGATATGTCCATCGAGCTGTTCAGACCCAACGGGACGTCCGCTGTACTGCTGGTAATAAAACACACGACAACAGGTGTTTCACCAGGTAACAGGTGTGTGATCAGTACCAGGTAACAGGTGTGTGATCAGACCAGGTAACAGGTGTGTCATCAGACCAGGTAACAGGTGTGTGAACAGTACCAGGTAACAGGTGTGTGATCAGTACCAGGTAACAGGTGTGTGATCAAACCAGGTAACAGGTGTGTCATTAGACCAGGTAACAGGTGTGTGAACAGTACCAGGTAACAGGTGTGTGATCAGACCAGGTAACAGGTGTGTCATTAGACCAGGTAACAGGTGTGTGAACAGTACCAGGTAACAGGTGTGTGATCAGACCAGGTAACAGGTGTGTCATTAGACCAGGTAACAGGTGTGTCATTAGACCAGGTAACAGGTGTGTGAACAGTACCAGGTAACAGGTGTGTGATCAGTACCAGGTAACAGGTGTGTGATCAGACCAGGTAACAGGTGTGTGATCAGTACCAGGTAACAGGTGTGTGATCAGTACCAGGTAACGTGTGTGAACAGTACCAGGTAACGTGTGTGAACAGTACCAGGTAACAGGTGTGTGCTCAGACCAGGTAACAGGTGTGTGATCAGTACCAGGTAACAGGTGTGTGATCAGACCAGGTAACAGGTGTGTGAACAGTACCAGGTAACAGGTGTGTGATCAGTACGAGGTAACAGGTGTGTGATCAGTACCAGGTAACAGGTGTGTGATCAGTACCAGGTAACAGGTGTGTCATCAGACCAGGTAACGTGTGTGAACAGTACCAGGTAACAGGTTTGTGCTCAGACCAGGTAACAGGTGTGTGATCAGTATCAGGTAACAGGTGTGTGATCAGTACCAGGTAACAGGTGTGTGATCAGTATCGGGTAACAGGTGTGTGTTCAGACCAGGTAACAGGTGTGTGATCAGACCAGGTAACAGGTGCGTGTTTAGACCAGGTAACAGGTGTGTCATCAGACCAGGTAACAGGTGTGTGATCAGTATCGGGTAACAGGTGTGTGATCAGTACCAGGTAACAGGTGTGTGATCAGACCAGGTAACAGGTGTGTGTCTCTCTCAGGTGACCCTGGGGAAGGTGTTGAAGGCGATCGTTGTGATGCGTTCACTGTTCATTGACAGGACGGTTGTTCGAGGATACAATGAGAATGTTTACAACGAGGACGGAAAGGTAGGAGGTCACACTCACCCGACAGGTGACCCCTGATACCTGTCTGTCTGTCTGTCTGTCTGTCCCCACTCTAACCTGTCTGTCCTCTGCAGCTGGACATCTGGACCAAGTCTCAGTACCAGGTGTTCCAGAAGGTAAGACTCACCTGTCTTCACCTGAGCCTCTTCACACCTGAGCTCAGTGTGCAAAGCTCTGATTGGTTGTGTTGTTGCTAGGTAACGGACCACGCCACCACCGCCCTGCTGCACTACCAGCTGCCCCAGATGCCTGATGTCGTGGTTCGATCCTTCATGGTGAGACACCATCACTGTCTGTCTCTCCACCTGTCTGTCTCCACCTGTCTGTCCCCTCACCCGTCTGTCTCTCCACCTGTCTGTCCCCTCGCCTGTCTGTCTCCTCACCTGTCTGTCTCTCCACCTGTCTGTCTCTCCACCTGTCTGTCTCCACCTGTCTGTCCCCTCGCCTGTCTGTCTCCTCACCTGTCTGTCTCCTCACCTGTCTGTCCACTCACCCGACTGTCTCTCCACCTGTCTGTCCCCTCACCTGTCTGTCTCCACCTGTCTGTCCCCTCACCTGTCTGTCTCTCCACCTGTCTGTCTCCATCCGTCTGTCTACACCTGTCTGTCCCCTCACACGTCTGTCTCCATCTGTCTGTCTCCTCACCTGTCTGTCTCTCCACCTGTCTGTCCCCTCACCTGTCTGTCTCCACCTGTCTGTCCCCTCACCTGTCTGTCCCCTCACACGTCTGTCTCCATCTGTCTGTCTCTCCACCTGTCTGTCCCCTCATCCATCTGTCTCCACCTGTCTGTCCCCTCACCTGTCTGTCTCTCCACCTGTCTGTCTCCACCCGTCTGTCTCCACCTGTCTGTCCCCTCTGTCTGTCCCCTGTCTGTCCCCTCATCCGTCTGTCTCCACCTGTCTGTCCCCTCACCTGTCTGTCTCCTCACCTGTCTGTCTCTCCACCTGTCTGTCTCCTGACCTGTCTGTCTCCACCTGTCTGTCCCCTTATCCACCTGTCTGTCCCCTCATCCGTCTGTCTCCACCTGTCTGTTCCCTCACCTGTCTGTCTCTCCACCTGTCTGTCTCCACCTGTCTGTCTCCACCCGTCTGTCTCCACCTGTTTGTCCCCTCACCTGTCTGTCTCCACCTGTCTGTCTCTCCACCTGTCTGTCCCCTCACCTGTCTGTCTCCACCTGTCTGTGTCCTCACCCGTCTGTCCCTTCACCTGTCTGTCTCCACCTGTCTGTCCCCTCACCCTGTCTGTGTCCTCACCTGTCTGTCTCCACCTGTCTGTGTCCTCACCTGTCTGTCTCCACCTGTCTGTCTCCACCTGTCTGTCCCCTCACCCGTCTGTCACCTGTCTGTCTCCACCTGTCTATGTCCTCACCTGTCTGTGTCCTCACCTGTCTGTCTCCACCTGTCCTCAGACGTGGTTGCGGAGTTACATCAAACTCTTCCAGTCTCCGTGTCAGCGCTGTGGTCGTTTCCTGCAGGACGGACTTCCTCCCACGTGGCGAGACTTCAGGACACTGGAGGCATTTCACGACACGTGTCGCATGTAAACAAACACTTCCTGTTTACCTGTTTATGGACTCTGATGTTTGTTTGTTTGTGTTTGTACAAAGACGTTTGAATAAAGTTTAATTTGTATGATTTCACAGTCGTCTGTGTTTCAGTCTGTCAGGAACAATCGTTTCAATAAAGTTCATTCAAAGTTTCAGCTGATTACAGTGGAGCTCTGTGATTGGCTGATTGTTGGTGAGATGCACCCTGGGAGTTGTAGTTCAGTTAAAAAACAAAAAAAATCTGACAAAGGTTTTTATCTTTTGTTGTGGAGGTGGTGGAGCTGCTGCGCCCGTTAATCAAACTGCAGCTGATCAATAATCAATAAATGTAATCAGTTACCACTGTCATAGTAATCAGCTACCACAGAGAGTATCAGAGTAATCAGTTACCACTGTCATAGTAATCAGCTACCACAGAGAGTATCAGAGTAATCAGTTACTACAGAGAGTATCAGAGTAATCAGTTACCACTGTCATAGTAATCGGCTACCACAGAGAGTATCAGAGTAATCAGTTACCACTCAGAGTAATCAGTTACCACTCATAGTAATCAGCTACCACAGAGAGTATCAGAGTAATCAGTTACCACTCAGAGTAATCAGTTACCACTCATAGTAATCAGCTACCACAGAGAGTATCAGAGTAATCAGTCACTACAGAGAGTATCAGAGTAATCAGCTACCACAGAGAGTATCAGAGTAATCAGTTACTACAGAGAGTATCAGAGTAATCAGTTACCACTGTCACAGTAATCAGCTACCACAGAGAGTATCAGAGAAATCAGTTACTACAGAGAGTATCAGAGTAATCAGCTACCACAGAAAGTATCAGAGTAATCAGCTACCACAGAGAGTATCAGAGTAATAAGTTACTACAGAGAGTATCAGAGTAATCAGTTACTGCAGAGAGTATCAGAGTAATCAGTTACCACTGTCATAGTAATCGGCTACCACAGAGAGTATCAGAGTAATCAGTTACTACAGAGTATCAGAGTAATCACTTACCAGAGGTCCTGAAGGTTCTGGATCATGTGATCCATCTTTTGTCTTCAAACCAGCCCATGTGATCAGATTTGATGTAATCAGATTACTCCTGAATAAAATCAGTAATCCTGTTCATCTGAAGCTTCAGGATTTAGCCTGATCCAATCAGACTTTATTGATTACTGATTGATTTCCTGTTTCTCCGATCAGTTTTATTTCTGACCTTTAATGACCTCAGGTCAGAGCTGAAAACATCAGGTCATTAAAGGGTTAAAGAAGTTTCCTCTGTCGTCATGGAGACAGCCTGAAGTCAGGAAGTGTTTCCACCTGGAGGACAGGTGAGGCTCGTTCACAGGTGAGGCTCAGAGCAGCAGCAGCAGGATCAGACTGAGGAGGATCGAACACACTCAGGTACTGACACACATTTAACATCATGTATTAACACACACACACACACACACACAGGATCATTGCTATAAACACGTGTGTGTGTGTGTGTGACTTTGTCACGACGTCTTTAAATGTTTCAAACTGTTTCCTGTTAAAAATAATTTATACTGAACATGACACTGTCAGAGGTCACTGAGTCTGCTTCCTTTAAGTTCATGTCGTTGACGTTCTTCAGGTCCTGATCCAGGTCCTGATCCAGGTTCGGTTCCAGGACCGGCAGGATGACGACTGACAGACAGAAACACTTTGCAGAGACCAGAACCGGACTGGGTCCACGTCCTGTTGTCAGTCCTGCAGGTCAGACTCTGTCCACCATCGACTCGGACGCTCTGCTGACCGCGGCCTCACCTGATGAAGAGGAGGACGAAGGTGTGAGCGAGAGAACGATGAAGATGAAGAGCAGCAGCTGTGTTTTACTGGAGAGACACCGCAGGTACTGACTATCTCCTGGAGCTTTATTTTGGAGTCTTACACCTTGGGAGAAGCCCCGCCTCCCGCCACATGACACTGTTCATGTGATCACATGATCAGGAGGCTGTATAAAGAGGGCGGGGTTTCTCTCCAGGGTTCTTCAGGTGAGTTCTCACATGACTGACTCATTGCTGACAGGAAACGCATCACTCAGAGCTGCAGCACTCTGCGACAGCTGTTACCCATGATCCCCTGCGGACGTGTTGACATGGTGACGGTGCTGGAGACAACAGTGGCTTTTCTGGACAAGGTCCAGGAATTAGTCCCAGCCGAAGACCAGAAAATACAGGTAATCTAAACCTAAACACAGAGATACAAAGCCATGAAATAGTCCCAGCCCAACATACAGCTACATCACCATAAAATAGTCCCAGCCCAACATACAGCTACAACACCATGAAATAGTCCCAGCCCAACATACAGCTACAACACCACAAATAGTCCCAGCCCAACATACAGATAAAACACCATGAAATAGTCCCAGCCCAACATACAGCTACAACACCATGAAATAGTCCCAGCCCAACATACAGCTACACCACCATGAAATAGTCCCAGCCCAACATACAGATGCAACACCATGAAATAGTCCCAGCCCAACATATGGCTACAACACCATAAAATAGTCCCAGCCCAACATACAACTACATCACCATAAAATAGTCCCAGCCCAACATACACCTACAACACCATGAAATAGTCCCAGCGCAACATACAGATTCAACACCATGAAATAGTCCCAGCCCAACATATGGCTACAACACCATAAAATAGTCCCAGCCCAACATACAGCTACAACACCATGACATAGTCCCAGCCCAACAAACAGCTACAACACCATGAAATAGTCCCAGCCCAACATACAAATGCAACGCCATGAAATGGTCCCAGCCCAACATATGGCTACAACACCATGAAATAGTCCCAGCCCAACATACAGCTACATCACCATAAAATAGACCCAGCCCAACATACAGCTACATCGCCATGAAATAGTATGAGAGGCTCCTTGAGAGATAATTCATACTTGGTTTCACATGTAATATCATAATCTCACATGTACACTACTATACTCTCACACAAACACTACTATACCCTCTTACATGCACAATCATACTTTCTTTTATTTAGTATCATACTCTCATACACGGATTACTAAACTCTTCCACACATACTACTATACCCTCTTACATCTATAATCACGCTTTCTTTTATTTACTATCATACTCTCATATACTCCGCACTATTCTCTCTTGCACAAAGAACTATAGCCTACTCATGCATATTATTCTTGCATGATATCTGTAACAGAGAATATAGGCCTAGTGTATGTATGCAAGTGTGGTAGTATATGTAAATGAGGTTAATGGTGTATGTGAAACAGGTCTAACATATGTATGAAACAGAATAATAGCATATGGAGAGATAAATAGTACATGTGAATGCAAATAATCATGTATAAGGATCCAAATGTCAGTGAATGTAAGACAGAATGTTAGGGTATGTGAATGAGAATAGTTGTTTGTGTGAGAGAGTTTGATTGAAACGGAAACAGTACTAAATTCTCAGTGCCTGATTGGCTATCTTTGACGAAGCTGGAGGAAGCGGGATTTCATGGACATGGCCCACCTTCCCAATCATGACTGATAGGAGAAGATGGCGGACCGGGAGAAACTCAGTGAAGCCATTGGCCTTTTAAACAACATTTTAAACTCTCCAACCGTTATCACAACAATGTCAGAAATGATCAAAGGCGACAGACACCCACAGGTGCCTCTTCTAACGCGACTGTGGAGGAGGAAATGCGGCGGATCTTCAGGGCTAGCTCATCAGGTGTATCAGGAAGTGCCAGTAGCACTTCGTCTGGATCTAGCCTGAAACAAGTGATGCAACCTCGATATCGAACTCAACAGTATTTCGGTGGATGGGCTTCAAAGTCAAGGAAGAGGTGAGTTTATTGAATGAGGTTTAATCATTTATTTAGCCGCGGATGTTTTTTTTTTATTTAAGCTACCGCTTAATAATATTACTGCTTCTACGCTAACACATTAGCATTAAAACTAGCTGTTACTTTTGTCAGTATTCGTTAAGGGACAGTGAAAATGTTAAAAGTGAGACATTGTAGTGTTTTGTTAAAATTAACGCTGCTGAATAACATTAAGCCCGCATACTACCTAACTAATTTAACCTGTAAACCTAGGGCTGGGCAATTAGCTATTTGAAAAGTAACCTAAACCAACATTCAGAACTGACTTAGTGTTAATGTCAGGTATCTTCCAACAACTTTACGTAACGTTACATCTTAAAATGACAACAATTAATATTACTCAAGGCTTGAGTACAGGTCAGTCTGCTGTGTGGAGCCATTTCATAACGTAAGTAGCGTTAACAGAATAGGCGAACAGCTCATTTCAGCTGCGCTCCGGTGTCGTGCCAGAAGTTGATTTTTGCCAGAAACTGATTTTCGGTCCGCGGGAGCGCACACAGTCTGTTATTGTTGAAAAGCGCAGCTTCTGTGGCTCTGCGGCAGGCTTCATGGGGCTCAAACAACCCATTTGTTTACGATCATCTAACGATGTTTATTTGTGTTTGTGTTTGATAGCCTCCTGTAGGTCCAGTTGCCTTACATCGCTGTTGAATAGGCTAGTTGGTGATTTAAATCTGGCTTGTATTTGCGCTAATAAAGATATTTGTCACAGAGGGAGCTTCTTTTTTCTGCACCAAAATGACATTAGATCCCTCAACAGAGTAATGTGACCCCAAATAGTGCTTTGTACGGTTTGAAAAATGATTAAAGGGACATTACAGTGTAAAAATCAGCATATTTTGCTTGCCATTGTACATAGAGGGATATTTTGCCCTGAAATGACTTTGGGTCACTCAGCAGAGTGAGATTTACAAGATTTGACCTCAAACAGTACTTTTTTACTACTGGGAACATGACTAAAGGGCCATCACGATGTAAAAATCAGGCTATTTCACCTGCCAAAAATTGATTCACAACTCTGGTACTGCACAGAGCTGCATATTTTTCTCAAAATGACTTGGTATCATTCAGCAGAGTATCCATCTACATACAATACCAGAGGCATTAATCAGTTTTTGGCAAGCAAAAAAAGCTGATTTTTACATTGCAATGTTCCTTTACTCATTTTTCAAGTGGTATAAAGCACAGATCTTGTAAATCTCACTCTGCTGTGTTATATTAAGTCATTTTGGGGCAAAATATCCCTCTATGTACAATACTAGAGGCATGCCAGTTTTTGGCAAGCAAAATATGCTGATTTTTACACTGTAATGTCCCTTTAATCATTTTTCAAACCGTACAAAGCACTATTTGGGGTCACATTACTCTGTTGAGGGATCTAATGTAATTTTGGTGCAGAAAAAAGAAGCTCCCTCGGTGACATATATCTTTATTAGCGCAAATACAAGCCAGATTTAAATCACCAACTAGCCTATTCAACAGCGATATAAGGCAACTGGACCTGCAGGAGGCTATCAAACGCAAACACAAATAAACATTGTTAGATGATCGTAAACAAACGGGTTGTTTGAGCCCCATGAAGCCTGCCGCAGAGCCACAGACGCTGCGCTTTTCAACTATAACAGACTGTGTGCGCTCCCGCGGACCGAAAATCAGTTTCTGGCAAAAATCAACTTCTGGCACGACACCTGTCGCGACACCTGTCCACTTGCGATTCCGTGTGGTTGCACTCAGGGAGGTTAGACTCCTCAGAGCAGTCATGTTAGCACTAAGACTGAATGTAACAGTGAATGTTCAAAATGAGCTATAGTATCTATTCTAAGTAAACGAGAATCAAGCTGAGTTCATGAGTTTTGTTTAGCAGCAACCCTGTACAGTAACGGTGGTAACTCCAAAGTTAGCGACAGTTTAACCCTGAAGCAGCGAATAAGTCTCCACTGACGACAGTTAGGAAACTAAACAACTTGTTTCACACGCAGCACGCTGTTATTAAAATCTAGTTATTACCAATAATAAGTAATTATTTTAGTCACAAGATGTGTGAAACTAAGCCTGTACTTAGATTTTCCTGTTTCAGAAAAGATAAACCTGAAAGCGTTCATAACTACTATATGTAACATAAATATGACTCAGCTATAATTTATGTTCAATGCAAAGAGTTAATAAGAGACAATAAAGACGTGTGCACATATTTATTAAGATAACAACTAGCTAAAGTTAATAGTGTGGATGTTATTGCCATTGCCAGCCGAAAATGTTATGTAATGCATTATGTATTGAGACAAGGCTCTTTTTAATCACTGTCCTCTAAATGTTTGATTGTCTTGCATTGATTGCCTGGACAAAAAAGTTTGCTAAATGACTAAATATAATGATAATGCTTTCTTTTTTAGGCCTACTGCCTTAAATCACCCTACCTTTAATAAGGACATCATACTGCTACCTGATTCTACATGGGATGAAGTCTGTAAACACAAAACCAAAAGAAGGCTTCATGAAAGGGGCTATATTTTAAGTGCCTTTGAGATGAGGAAAATGTGGGACTGCAGGACAGTCATTGCAGAGATAAGAGAAGCATTCAAGGACAGAATTCCTGAGGATGTCAGGTATTTTTTAATATTACGACATTGCACGTTATACTTTATGGGTTGATTGATACAGGGTGGTTTTGAAATTGAATTCTATTTTTTCTTGTTTGTTATTCAGTATTGATCTTTTGATGGCATGTGGAAACAAACTGGTTTCACCAAAGTTGCGTGAGGGCCAGGAACTGAATGGCTTTATGATTCACAAGGTGTTCAAATCAAAGGCAGTGTACATTAGGCCACCGACAAATCTTCCATTTCCGATAAGCTATTTAAAAAAATGTCAAGCAGTGTGTTCCTATCTCAATTGGACCATACAGTTTTCATGGTTTGGCAATGGGTTTAACCCAACATTTTCTAAAAACATATTTTTTGTTGTTAAGTCTGACAGCACAGATTCGGAGGACAGTTGTGTGGACGTTGACGCTACATCAGCATCTAGTGACCACAGTACCAGTCAGACCAGTGACTGTATGACCACAAGGGCCAGGGGAAACCAAACTGCATCAATACAGCAGATCTCTAGTTATCCTTTCACAAGAAGGGCCAGAGCTAACCAGCTCTCTGCAACACAGCAAGCATCCAGCGATGTCTTGACCAGAGCTAACCAGCCTTCTGCAACACAGCAAACATCCAGTGATGTCATGACCAGAGCTAACCAGCCTTCTGCAACACAGCAAACATCCAGTGATGTCATGACCAGAGCTAACCAGCCTTCTCCAACACAGCAAACATCCAGCGATGTCATGACCAGAGCTAACCAGCCTTCTGCAACACACGAAGCATCCAGTGTCATTGACTTAGATAGTGTTGGCACAGTGAACCAGACACCATCAGCTAGTGATGACAACTATGCTGCCTACCTTTCGATCATGGGTTCCATCTCAGACCTTTCTTCTGATGATGAGGAATTAAACCAGGAAATAATGGCCAGTCTTGAGAGTCATGCGTAAGTGAGTGGTTAATATGACATTGTTTAATTAGTGTGGTAATTTCAGATAGACAGTGGTAGGAAAAAGTCAAGTCTTTGTAATTATCTGGTTTTCTTTCAACAGGGCATCCGAACACACAAATGCAAAATCAGCACAGGAAGTGCTCCTCAATCTTGCATCCCTAATTGACAGTAACAAAAGATGCAGGTTCAACATTAATAGGTCTTCAGTACTGGATGGTGCTCTGCGGGGCTTCAGACGACTGTCCTATAATCCCAAGCACCAGATGTGCATCACGTTTTCAGATGACTTAGGAATGAATGAAGAGGCTGTGGACCTTGGTGGCCCTAGGAGAGAATTTTTACGGTTGCTCATGGAAGCCCTGGTACTGTCACCAATGTTTGAAGGAAGAGACGATAAATTGAACTTGGCTTTGGACAGTTCAGGTATATGTTTGGTTCCAGTGTATCGATTTTTTTTTTTCCCCCAATATCCCTTTTTCCCAGCACTAGTTTTGTCCTAGGGTGTGTGCCATTCATTTTATCCTCTGTTTTGTCTTCCATGCTATGTTTGTTTCAGCTTTAAGAGAAGATAGATATTTTATCGCTGGCCAGGCCATTGCCGTAAGTCTTGTCCATGGCGGTCCTCCACCAGGATTCATTGCACCAACACTGTATTCTTGTCTAGTTGGTGGCAGTTCTTCAGTAAAGCCTGTCTTGGAAGACATTGCTGATACAGACCTCTATGAGAAGGTTAAAAAGGTAAATTCATTGTAAACATACACTCAGTTGCCAATTTATTAGGTCTACCTCGCTAAAAGTAATGTAGCCTAATCCAACAGTCCTGCAATAAATCCTACGTTCATGAAGGTTTTAATGTTCAGGTTTTGTTCAAACTGTTTTAGAGAGGTGTTGATTCAACTCTGTGATCATTTTGGAGGATGTAGTTTGGGCTGTCAGTGAACTGTATTATGTTATTCTGACATTTGTTATTTTGTCTGCCCCATTCATTTCAGTGTTGGAAGGCTAAATAACCAAAACACCTCTCAGTATAATGCAATCCAGTTCAACAGCACCAAAACCTGCAGACTCCAAAATGATCATACAGTTGAATCAAAACTTTTCAAAGATAGTGTGTGGTGTTGTTTTCTATCCACAAAACACTTGTCAAAAGGAGGCTACAGATTTATCACACATACTGTTTGCATCCTTGGATGCCAACCTTTGCTTTAGTTTATTATTTCTCTTTTTTCTTTTGTGTGGTGTTTTTAGGTGTCCAAATGTACGACTTTGGATGACCTGATAAACGCCACTGAACCACTGCAAGATTACCTGGCAAATGCTGGGTGTCTCAGGCCACTGAAATGCATTGAGGACAGAGATCTGCTGGTTAAAGACATTCTCATGTTTCAGGTGGTCCACAGAGTCTGCGGGGCATTTGAAAGGTTTGTGTAACACTATTGTTCAGAAAAGCAAATTAGTGAAATTTTTGTTACATGGATAATGATATTTTCTGCTATATTTTCTCCTCTGCACAAATACAACAACAACAAAACATTTGAACATGTACTGTATTTTTTTTCTTTTTAATTAAAAAGCCAGTGTATATCCTTATCAAATGCCTACATGGGTTGTGTAAGAATAACAAAAAAAAAAAAACAGGTTCCAAACAATTGATGAAGTAAGCAACTCATTACCATCTCTAAAGTACCCTGTAAAATAAACTATTTGCACACATTACAACAACTACATTTTCAAAATTGAGACATATTACACATACAACGATAAATTCTGTGTAGTCTTTCTTCTGGTTCTTCTAAAAATGATTGCTAGCTTGTACATTTGGGATTAAATTGGATTTGAAATTGTTTGGCGAGTCTGAACAGATTCATTTCAGATTGTCAAAGACAAAACATATTTCACATTTTTTGCCATCCTAGATTTCATCCTAACTTGTGCTGGCATCTTGGATTTTCTAGCTTTTATTCTGCATTGATGAAGCAAGTCATCCCTTTCCCCCTGCTAGCCTAACAATATATGATTATCAACACAATTTGAAACCGACATTTTTGTCTTGTGTCTCATTTGTGTAGATTTAAGGAGGGGCTGAAAACCCTTGGTGTTCTGGATGCGATCAGAATGCACCCAGACAGTTTTAGACCCTTAATGTGTCACAAACCATCCCCACTCACTGCTGACTTAATGGATCACCTGTTCCACATCCGGCTGTCTGCAGTGGGAAGCAACAAAAGAAGGGCAGAGGAACGTGTTGTTCCATTTTGGAGGGACTACCTGCAGGATGTTGAAGGTAAATATTTGCTAGATATGTTAGATATGGCACTGTCTCATGCTTTTGTCACGTTTACAAATTGTACATATACTGGGCTAGGAGAAAATACTTGGACTACTAATTGTAATGAACATTCATTATTCTCAGAGGTTGAATCAAAAGGATTTTGGTTTTTCCCTAACCTTTGCTAATGCCACCATTTGGCCAAGTTGTCAACTTTTGTTCCCATATTGGGTCTCTCTTTCAGTCTTTCCTTTTTTTTTTCCATTTATCCTTTTTTTTGTTTTTGTTTTTTAAGTTTTTTTACTCATTTTCCCTTCCTCTATCTTTACTCTTTGCTTCCTTTCTTTTTGCAATCTGTCTCCTCTAGAATTGATTGTCTTTCCATTATATACCTTTTAAATAATTTTATATGCTATTTTTGTAGTTCTAGTAACGTTTTCCTTTTTCTTTCACTCCTCTCAATTTCTTTTCATCTATCACTTTCATTTCTCTCTTTTCTTCATCTTTCATTCCTTTTGGAGCTTTCTATATGGTACTTTTTACTTTCTGGTATAATTGCTGTAAATTCTCATTGTTGTCTTTGGTGTTTGCTTGCTTGTTTTTCTGTGTGTTAGAGCAAGAGGGATCCTCAAAGCTAGGTAAAATCCTAGCCTTTGCAACAGGTGCAAGTGTCATCCCTCCGGTTGGCTTCTCCCCTCAACCATCAGTTGATTTCTTGCATGATCAGCCTGTCAGCTCCAGACGCTGTTTGCCAATGGCAAACACCTGCATCAACTGCCTTAAGTTGCCGCTGCTTGACACATACGAGGATTTCAGGGAGAGTATGGACTTTGCATTAGGTAACACACGGGGTTTTGGTAGAGAATAATATATGGACTGTGAACATTCAAGCTTAGCCATTTGCAGAAAAATCTTGCATTTGATGCTATTACAGGTAACTATTACAGTTTGAAAAAAAAAACACATTTTCAGTAGTGAGCCCAAACTTTTTTTTTTTTCAATAACCAATGCATTCACAGGCTGTATAGAATACCTTTTTTCTGTCACATTCTTTTTTGATCAACTAACTAAAAATTTGAATATATGTGACTAGTGGAGTGGTTGGGAGGTTTTTTTTTTTTTTTTTTTTTAGGGTATAGAAGCCCAGTGGTGCAAAAAAAGCTAAATGTTGGTTACATTATTCAGTCTGTTGTGAGATAAACTGTTTAGCTTAGCACTTTGCATAAAAGTACTATATGCAGCCATTTACCATTTATCTGTTAGAGTACAATCCACAGTGTTCTAGTACTCAAGCATCCTTGTTACTGTTCACTAAGAAAATTCACCAGGCCTAAAAATAATTGTATGCCGTGGTTACCATCATCACTCAGTGGGTCTACTGTCTCTTGAATTCTGTTCAGAACTGTTTGATTTACATTAAAGTTGTTTACTGGAACAACAATATTGTTTTCAGTCTCTAACTGCAGAGGGGTGTCTTCACTGATTTCCAAGGTATCATTTCCTGCTAAAATGTCTTGAATTGCACCAGCTCCGGCACTGTTAAGAACCCCTCTCTGCCACAGTTGGAGAGGTGTTTGTCCTCCTTGTGTGGATAATCCATGATTGTTCTATTGATTTCAGAATTCTGCAGCCACCCTCTGAACTCTTGGCAAGTAGATGTAGTGCAGACAAAACAGATGGAGTTCATCTGTAGAATCCAGTATAACCTCATTTTCCATGAAGGTGAAGAGGTTACTGAAGTGGAATGAGACAACTCTGTTTAGCTCTGCCCACAACCGTTCAATCCTCTGATTGTGGACACTGCGTCCAGTAATGACACTGCCTCTGTTTAACCCCCTTCTCTCCAGCATATACCGGGCAACTGCTGTGTTCTCCATGCCATGGTCACAGCGTACTCTTAAGGGAAGGCCAAAGCTCTGTACACCAGTACAAAACAGTTCCAGTACACTTGATGCCCTGTTGTTACTGAGGCACTGCAAGTATATGATGGTCCGGCTAAAGCCGTCAACACATCCATGAAAGACCAACCTCCACCTCACCAGCTTATGGTTTCCATCGATTTGCCTGTGGGGAGAAAAATTGACAACAATTACTACTGTATTCAGTCTTGCGATAGACCCCCCACCAAACCCCCACCTACCTCCACTCTGTAGGGAAAAACAGCCCCCAGAGAAACAGGAACAGGAACCCAGAACACTGAGGATCACATTCCTCAGTGCTCTGGGTTTTCTGCTTTCTCTATGTATGTTAAGAAACTGAACTATTCTCAAAACTGGTTAAATTACATTATGATCAAAGTTTGAACCCTATGTCTTATCTCAGAATGCATTCCTGATCAATTTAACGCAATTCTGGTCCTTATACACCCAAGCATCACTTAGTTACCCATTATACCTATTAATCACAATTTTTGCATAGAACTAGACTGCCGTCTTGTGGTGACAATCATCATAGCTTTCACATAAATCTGCATGTTGAAACCACAATTAGTTTGTGTTAGATTAGTTGAGAACTTTGTTCTTATTATTCCTATAGTTACTATTCATTATGTATCACGAATGTTATTGTCACTATTTTATGTTTTGTGCTGCATCAATATATATAATGGTTTGTTGGTTGTTAATGTTTTCCTTTTTATTATGATCCAAGAAATATCCAGGATTATACCATCATGCTTAAATGTGACGTGAATCATCATGCTTCATTTGTCTTGATTTTAAAAAAACAATCCTTGACTATGGTGAGAAGTTTGTGTTATTTTTGAATTACGTTTAATTTTGTCAGGAATACATTAGTCATCCGCCCAGTGAAAGGATTCGCGCTCCAGAACACACCCCTTTAAACTAGCTTTATAAACCTCTGGTCCGGTATGGGGTAAGGTTACTGTCAAAAGTTTTGTGCGTGTACACATAAAAATCGTGCACGTATTACAAAAACTCTTATTTGAGTCAAATCACGCATAGATTATATAGATTATGCAGTGTATTAATTATCTGTAAGAATGCAACTCATAAAGTTACAGCTTTACAAAATTACAAATACGGGTTACAGTTTACGGACGTACACTTTCCTCAGCGTGAAATAACTGTCAAAACTACGTCATGAGGTCACAGGCGTTGTGTATCGAGTCGAAGATAACATCGATTCGGCTGTAAAAAGCGCCGTGTTTTAACTAATTATTGTCCTAGCAAGGCTGTTTATGAACGATATAGCTTATAAACTGAGGGAAGACTTTAAAAATTAAAAGTTACTGAGCTGTATGTTCGTAAAATCACCGAACGAATCCGTAGAAATCTAACAGTGTCACAGCAGCACAAACTGTGTTTATCGCGCTGTCATGGTAACCAGCAGCAAGGACTATGGTGACAGTGGCATCAAGCAGTGGCACCTCCACCTCCTCCGCCACAGACCTGCCGCGGTCTGAGGTAGCTACCACAGCAAATGCCGGTCGCCAGTGTTTTCCCCTTATAATTTAGTGATGTGATTTGGCTGCGGGATTATTTAATTATTAATGCTGCCACACACGTGTGTTTGTGTCCTAAAAGTGAATAAGTATGTGTATGTATAATAGCATTCATTAAATAAGCAATCAATTATTTTTATGAAGTGTGAGTATATATAATTAAGTTTAATTAAGAAAGTTTGTTGTATATGTGCAGTAGATCGATCATGCTGATTAAGTAAAACCAAAATTACAGGGCAGGAACTGTGCATTGTTTTTGGAAATATGACAGTATATGATAAAAATGGAAGTGCATGATTTTTTCCCCTATGGTCTAGCGTTGAAAAAGAAAAATCACAATGAATCTTCAATGAATCTGCCACAGACCTGCCACATTTTTTTAAAATTTATGCACAACTATAGACTAACACGCACACATTTTTAATACGTGCACGATTTTTATGTGTACACGCACAAAACTTTTGACAGTAACCTTACCCCATATATTAATAATTCATATTTCCCCTACAACTCTATGGTTCCATTCCACAGATATGCTTTATGTAAAGTCATATGGTGTGTTGGAAGCTTTGCAGCCTGATGGCTGTGAGCTTGCAGCTGTGTGTTTTAGCATACAATTAAAACACATTGATTTGGCAAAATTAAATGAGAAAAACAGGCTAAATTCCCCTAAAAATGATGGCAGTGGTTCCAACAATTCAGTCATTGTTAATATTATGTTTTTTGTGGCATAGACTTCAATACCATATCCACTGTAATGTGCTGTTTTAGGCTGCAAGAGTAAGAATGTCTGTATACATATATTACCAGTGTGTGTGTTCAAAGAACCAAACTTGATGTAATATTACAAAACACTCACCATAATTGATTAGGAGTCTGAACATTGTAAATTCTTCGGCGAATTGCACGGCGGCGGCAGAAGGCCCGTCCAACTGGGTCAAGCTGTTGCAGGCAACGTCTCACTCTCCAACGCTGTATTCTAATGTTGCGTGATCGGAGGCCTCCTAGCACATACCTTTCTCCTGCATTTGGGGTGGTTTGAAGGATTGCACTAACAATGTCAGTCAAGGCCTCATCAGACATTGCTGTGTAAGTCAGTGGCCCAATTTGAAGTTGCTGTCTGTGCCTGTACAATGTCCTTCTGCTGATTCCAAAACATACAGCTATCCTTTGCCAACTCATTCCAAGGGACAAACAGTAGGTAATTAGTTCATGTAATATATTGTACTGAGGGCGACCAGGATGACCAGTTCTGATTGTTGGTGGTGCTCTTGAAGTAAACGTATCCCTTTGTCTCATTTCCACAGATCTTGAGTTTTTATACGAATTTATGATGGAACAAAAACATGCATACAGTGCCTCCAGTGCACCTAAGCTTCCTTGACTGTCACCCCCTTCTAACTGCTGGCTTATTGAGAGAAAGAAAGAAATTGTCCGGCATATCCGTTAAGCTCACAGAATAATCGTTCCAAAATCATGCTGTCATGTCCCATGCTGTCTGTTTCCCTTACAATGGTCTGAACACACCTCATGGTATTAGTGAAAAAAATAGCAATGTCCTCCTCATTACCATTTACTCCCACAAACAAAAACTGAACTTGAAAAAGAAGGTAAATAAGTGGAAAAATCATGACTACTTTGCTACTGTTCTTAAAAAAACTATAAAGTTGTCCTTAAAAGTGCTGCTGCTTGATTTGAATGCTCCCACGTAGCTTCAGTTTAGCTAGCAGTACTCTGAGAAGGTCCAGGCTTTATTTTTAGGGCTGTAAGCCAATCAAGGAATGAGGATTTAAACTGTCTTCCTGTTTGATCAAACTAACTTCCTGTTTAATTATACTCTTTCACACATGGTACAATTCCCTCTCACATAAACCATCATAACTTCTTAAACACACAATCATTGTCCCTTAACAGACATATCATTTTTTGTCAGCAATGCCTCTATTTTCTTTTCACATACGTTACCATTCCTTCTTAATCACACTCATTGAGTCTTACATACATAATCATAGTGTCTCATGCACACTTATCATACTCATTCACACACACACCATTGTCTCTCACTTACACTATCTTTCTTTCACACACACAGTGCTATACTCTCTCACATACTCTACAGTTTCTGTCATGCCTAACAATATCATTCTTTCTCATCCACACCACTAATCTATCTTGCATACACTACTACAGAGAGTATGATGGTGTATGTGTGAGAGTATGATGGTGTATGTGTGAGAGTATGATGGTGTATGTGTGAGAGTATGATAGTGTTTTTAAGAGAGTACTGCTGTGTGTCCAAGTGATTATGATTTATGGCCCAGACAATACTGTGTGTGAGAGAGTATGATTATGTATGTAAGAGGGTATAGTAGTGTTTGTGTGAGAGTATAGTAGTGTACATGTGAGATTATGATAGTGCGTGTGAAACCAAGTATGAATTATCTCTCAAAGGGCCTCTCATAAAATAGTCCCATCCTAAAATACAGCTACATCACCATAAAATAGTCCCAGCCCAACATACAGCTACAACACCATGAAATAGTCCCAGCCCAACATACAGCTACAACACCATGAAATAGTCCCAGCCCAACATACAGATAAAACACCATGAAATAGTCCCAGACCAACATACAGCTACAACACCATGAAATAGTCCCAGTCCCAACATACAGCTACACCACCATGAAATAGTCCCAGCGCAACATACAGATTCAACACCATGAAATAGTCCCAGCCCAACATACAGATTCAACACCATGAAATAGTCCCAGCCCAACATACAAATGCAACACCATGAAATAGTCCCAGCCCAACATATGGCTACAACACCATAAAATAGTCCCAGCCCAACATACAGCTACATCACCATAAAATAGTCCCAGCCCAACATACAGCTACAACACCATGAAATAGTCCCAGCCCAACATACAGCTACATCACCATGAAATAGTCCCAGCCCAACATATGGCTACAACACCATGAAATAGTCCCAGCCCAACATACCGCTACAACACCATGAAATAGTCCCAGCCCAACATACGGCTACAACACCATGAAATAGTCCCAGCCCAACATACAGCTACAACACCATGAAATAGTCCCAGCCCAACATACAGCTACAACACAATGAAATAGTCCCAGCCCAACATACAGATAAAACACCATGAAATAGTCCCAGCCCAACATACAGCTACACCACCATGAAATAGTCCCAGCCCAACATACAGATTCAACACCATGAAATAGTCCCAGCCCAACATACAAATGCAACACCATGAAATAGTCCTAGCCCAACATACAAATGCAACACCATGAAATAGTCCCAGCCCAACATACAGATAAAACACCATGAAATAGTCCCAGCCCAACATACAGCTACAACACCATGAAATAGTCCCAGTCCAACATACCGCTACATCACCATAAAATAGTCCCAGCCCTACATACAAATGCAACACCATGAAATAGTCCCAGGCCAACATACCGCTACATCACCATAAAATAGTCCCAGCCCAACATACAAATGCAACACCATGAAATAGTTCCAGCCCAACATACAGCTACATCACCATAAAATAGTCCCAGCCCAACATACCGCTACATCACCATAAAATAGTCCCAGCCCAACATATGGCTACAACACCATGAAATAGTCCCAGCCCAACATATAGCTACAACACCATGAAATAGTCCCAGCCCAACATACAAATACAACACTATGAAATAGTCCCAACCCAACATACAGATTCAACACCATGAAATAGTCCCAGCCCAACATACAGCTACCACACCATGAAATAGTCCCAGCCCAACATACAGCTACAACACCATGAAATAGTCAAAGCCCAACATACCGATTCAACACTATGAAATAGTCCCAGCCCAACAAACAAATGCAACACCATGAAATAGTCCCAGCCCAACATATGGCTACAACAACATGAAATAGTCCCAGCCCAACATAGCGCTACATCACCATAAAAAAGTCCCAGCCCAACATACAAATACAACACTATGAAATAGTCCCTGCCCAACATACAGAATCAACACCATGAAATAGCCCCAGCCCAACATACAGATTCAACACCATGAAATAGTCCCAGCCCAACTTACAGCTACAACACCATGAAATAGTCAAAGCCCAACATACCGATTCAACACTATGAAATAGTCCCAGCCCAACAAACAAATGCAACACCATGAAATAGTCCCAGCCCAACATACAGATTCAACACCATGAAATAATCTCAGCCCAACATACAGCTACAACACCATGAAATAGTCAAAGCCCAACATACAGATTCAACACCATGAAATAGTCCCAGCCCAACATACAGCTATATCATCATGAAATAGTCCCAGCCCAACATACAGCTACATCACCATGAAATAGTCCCAGCCCAACATACAGCCACGTCACCATGAAATAGTCCCAGCCCAACATACAGAATCAGAATCAGAATCAGAAATACTGCATTGATCCCCAAGGGGAAATTGTTTTCGTTACAGATGCTCCTCTCAAGTGTAAAAAGAAGAAGATATAGTGCAAACAAGTGTAGAAAGAAGATATAGTGCAAACAGAAGTAAAAATATAAGAAGATAATTTACAAAATATATATGTAGAGACCACACACATAATTACAATATATACAGGAACCTTATATACAGACTGAACAATACAGTCAGTTATTGCACAGATTATTTAAAAATAAATATGTAATAATTTATTATGAGTTGGTGACAGTGGTGAAACAGTCCAAGGGCAACTCAGAGGGAGGAGTTGTACAGTTTGATGGCCACAGGCAGGAATGATTTCCTGTGGTGCTCAGTGGTGCATTTTGGTGGTCTGAGTCTCCCACTGAAAGTACTCTTGTGTCCAACCAGCACATGGTGGAGTGGGTGTGAGACATTGTCCAAGATAGTTCGCAGCTAAGACAGCATCCTCCTCTCTGACACCACCACCAGAGAGTCACACACCATTCCCACAACATCACTGGCCTTGCGGATCAGTTTGTTAAGTCTGTTGGCGTCCGCCACCCTCAGCCTGCTGCCCCAGCACACAACAGCATAGAGGATAGCACTGGCCACCACAGACTCATAAAACATCCTGAGCATAGTCCGGCAGATGTTGAAGGACCTCAGTCGCCTCAGAAAATAGAGACGGCTCTGGCCCTTCCTGTAGAGAGCGTCAGTGTTCTTAGACCAGTCCAGTTTATTGTCAATGTGGACCCCCAGGTACTTATAGTCCTCCACAATGTCCACATTGACCCCATGGATGGAGATCGGGGTCACCAGTGTCTTGGTTCTCTTCAAATCCACCACCAGTTCCTTTGTCTTTGCCACGTTGAGCTGCAGATGGTTCTGATCACACCATGTGACAAAGTTATCCACAGCAGCCCTGTACTCATCCTCATCACCCTTGCTGATACATCCAACTATGGCAGAGTCATCAGAAAACTTCTGAAGATGGCAGGTCTCAGTGCAATAGCTGAAGTCCGTGGTGTAGAGGGTGAAGAGGAAGGGAGAGAGGACAGTCCCCTGCGGGGCCCCGGTATTGCTGACCACTCTGTCTGACACGCAGTGTTGCAAGCGCACGTACTGTGGTCTACCAGTCAAGTAGTCCACAATCCAGGACACCAGAGAGGCATTCACCTGCATAGCTGTCAGCTTGTCACCCAGTAGAGCTGGACGGATGGTGTTGAACGCACTGGAGAAGTAAAAAAACATGACTCTCACAGTGCTCGCCGGCTTGTCCAGTTGGGCGTAGACGCGGTTGAGCAGGTAGATGATGGCGTCCTCCACTCCAAGTCGGGGCTGGTAGGCAAACTGGAGGGGGTCCAAGAGTGGCTGGACCATGGGCCGGAGCTGCTCCGGGACAAGTCTCTCCAGGGTCTTCATGATGTGGGAGGTCAATGCCACGGGTCTGTAGTCCTTGGAGCCACTGGGACGCGGCGTCTTTGGCACAGGAACGAGGCAGGATGTCTTCCACAGCATGGGGACCCTCCGGAGACTCAGGCTCATGTTGAAGACATGCTGAAGTACTCCACATAGCTGGGGGGCACAGGCTTTGAGCACCCTGGGGCTGACACCATCACGGCCTGCAGCCTTGCTTGAGTGGAGTCTCATCAGCTGTCTCCTCACATGATTGGTGGTGAAGCACATTGTGGAGGTGTCAGGCGGAGGAGGGGTGTAGTCTTCATGATGAAGAGTGTTGTCAGTCTGGCTACTGGGGGAGGAGGTGTGAGGGGGCTCACACTGGAGGGTAGGGGGGTGTAAGCAGGAGGAGTGGGGGAAGGTGGAGTGGCTGTTGGTTGCACAAGACAGACAGCAGAAGAGTCAGTGGGGGGGTGGGCGGGACCAGCAGTGTCAAATCTGTTAAAAAACAGATTCAGTTCATTGGCCCTGTCCACGCTGCCTTCAACTCCTCTGTTGTTGTTGGTCCTGAAGCCAGTGATGGTCCTCATTCCACTCCAGACCTCCCTCATATTGCTCTGCTGGAGTTTCCACTCCAGCTTCCTCCTGTACCTCTCCTTAGCCTCTCTGATCTTCACCTTCAGTTCGCCCTGTATAGTTCTCACCTCCTCCCTGTCACCAGCTCTGAAGGCCCTCTTCTTGGTGTTGAGGATGGCTTTGATGTCCTTTGTTACCCATGGTTTGTTATTTGGGTAACAATGGACGGTCCTGGCTGGGACAGTGGTGTCCACACAGAAGGTGATGTAGTCCGTTATGCACTCTGTGAGCCCGTCAATGTCCTCCCCATGTGGCTCACAGAGTGCCTACCAGTCTGTCACCTCAAAACAGCCCTGCAGTGTCTCATAAGCCTCCTCTGACCATCTCCTCACTGTCCTCATGGTCGCAGGCTGGCTCCTTACTAGAGGCACATAGCAGGGGTTGAGATGCACCAGGTTGTGGTCTGATCTACCTAGAGGGGGGAGGGGGGAGCAGCTGTATGCATCCTTGGTGTTTGCATACAGTAAGTCCAGGGTTCTCCCTCCTCTAGTGGGACAGCTCACATACTGAGTGAAGTTGGACAGTGTTGTTGCCATGGTGACGTGGTTGAAGTCACCTGAGATAGCTATGAAAGCACTCGGGTGTTGAGTCTGCAGACGGGCTACGGCGGAATGAATGACATCACCTGCCGACGTTGGGTTGGCAGAGGGGGGGGATGTAGACGGTGACCATAATCACGTGTGGAAACTCCCTTGGCAAATAATACGGCCTGAGTCCAACAGCAAACAGTTCAATATCCGGGCGACAGATTTGTTCCTTCACAGTAATGTGAGCGGGACTGCACCACCAGTTGTTGACAAGCACGGCAAGCCCCCCTCCTTTGCGCTTACCGCTCTTGGTGCAATCCCGGTCGGCCCGAACAGTCTGAAAGCCGCTGATGGAGACGTTGTCGTCGGGAATGTCCTTGTGTAGCCATGTCTCTGTAAAGCACATCAGACTACACTCCCGGTACTCCTTCTGACTCCTGGCGACTGCTGTTAGCTCGTCCATTTTATTTCCCAGTGACCTCACGTTGCCCATGGTGATAGAGGGGAGACCCAGCTTATATATCCTCTTCTCCATAAGCCTCCGTTGTCTCACCCTCGCTCTTTTCCTCTTCTGTTTCATTCCTCCCCTGCATCCTCTATGAGTTTTCCTCCACATTTCAGCCGGTATCACTGATGTTCCAGCCGCCAAGCCGGCCGGCCTCAGCACGATCACCTGATCTCTGGAGCAAACAATGCGGCCATGGAGTTGTTGCGCAGTGGTGCCAGGTCCGAATGAAAGTAGTAAATTAAGAGTAAAGAAATAGACCAGAACTCTCTCAATCAGCATGTTTAAAGAGGGCACAGCCTCAGAATATTGGTCGTAAAATACAAAAACAAATAATAAGGTATAAAGCAAAAAAAAAGTAAGAAATTAAGAAAAACAAGCAGGAGCAACCGCAACAGGCTGCATGCACGGTTGGCGCATGCGCACTAAAAAAAGACAAAAAAGATACAGCTACGTCACCATGAAATAGTCCCAGCCCAACATACAGCTACGTTACCATGAAATAGTCCCAGCCCAACATACAGGCTGCTGGATGTGGTAGCAGAAAGCTGACGTAGTATTGGATGTGGATGATGATTGGAGGATTGAGAATGATAATGTAATCCTTGATTTCCTGTTGATTGGATGGAAGCTGTGACCTGAGAGCGTCTCTGAGGAGACAGAAAACATGAGCGAACTCAGAGAACCTGTCGGTAGATTCAAATCACCGCCCTTACGTCTCAGTTCTCCAATGTCTCAGGACGGTCTCTGAAGCTTCAGTTCATGACTCTGTCTCTGTGTGTTGTGGTGATGACGACGACGATGACGATGATGACGATGATGTCAGCTGTGTCCTCCTGCTGAGCTTCATGCTGATTGGCTGCGGTGGAGTCAGAAGAACAGGGAGGTTGGACACAAGATGGCTGCCGGGCAGAAGAAGAAGCTCAACAGGTGAGACAGAGATCACCTGTCAGGAGTTTGATAAATGTCCCACCTGTGAAGATTTTGTTTGATCTAATCTGTCCCCACAGGAGAGACGGTGTCCCACTGCTGAAGAGGACGAACAGGAGACAGACGGGGGGACAGGTTCGTAAACATCTTTGTAATATTTGTATAAAAACTGCTCAGGTACACTGTCCTCTACCTGCTCAGGTACACTGTCCTCTACCTGCTCGGGTACTCTGTCCTCTACCTGTTCAGGTACTCTGTCCTCTACCTGCTCAGGTACACTGTCCTCTACCTGCTCAGGTACTCTGTCCTCCACCTGCTGAATCATCACATTAATCTGAATCTTAATGAACTTTAGGCTGATGATGTTTCATTTTGAAGTCATGTTGACATCACTTCCTGTTTAGGTTGAAAGTCTTTTTTTTCCCTGCAGCTTCCTGTCTCATCGTAACTTTGAGACGTCCTCATGCTGGTCACCAACAACAACAACAGTCCAGTCTGGAGGAGTCGGTCATGGTACTGTGTCAGAAGTACTCAGAGAGAGTTCTATTTAGAGTTGGAGTCTTTTATTTTGAAGGGACTGACTTCCTGTAGATTTCAAAGAACATAATTTCATCATGATTTTATTTTGTTATGAGGTTTGTACTTCCTGTTTCTGTTTAAATAGAATAAATCAGTTGTATTGATCATCGATCAGCTGTTCGAGGTCTGTTACATGTCTCACAGTCGGCTCATCGTCATCGTCATGGTTACATTCATGTTATACATTTATTCTTTATTACTTACAGACAGACACACAGGTATTTGTGAGACACCTGTGTTCGTGAAAACGGGTGTGATGACGTCACTTCTAACAGTGTAGAGCACGTGATTAATGAGCGAACAGCGCCACCTGCTGCAGGAATGACGCAGTCTCAGCTGCCTCTGTTATTGTTATTATCATTATTATTGTTATCATTATTATGTTGTTGTTTATGACCTGTGTGATGTAAATATTGACATTTATTTTCTGTGTTCTGACACAGCGGCTCAGGTCCGTGTGACAGCAGGGCGGGGCTGCAACTGCGCATACTCAGTACACACACACACACACACACACACACACACACACACACGCACACACACACAATCTCAGCATCTCCTCACTGATGACAAAGGGTCCTCCAGGGAGACGCGCCGCGCGTGACCGCGTCCTCTGCTCTCTTGCTGCTGCAGACAGAAACACGGACAGGGGGACAGACAGGGGGACAGACAAACGGACAGAGCGAGGGACAGACAGCCGGTGTGTGTCGGTGAGGATGCGCGCGGCGGGCAGCAGCAGCAGTTCGCGGTGATCGTAGGATCGGTACCGAGAGGCGGAGCAGCCGCAGCTGAGCGCGAGGAGCAGACCGGACACCATGAGCTGCAACTGGGGCACCGAGCTGTGGGTACGTACACCTGCTCACACCTGCCGCACCCGCACATCACCCGGGATAAACCCGGTAACACGGTAACCTCCTCCCCATCAGCTGTGACCGAGTATCCGGTAACCTGCCGGTGGAGAGCCGGTGAACGGGCGTTCTGTGTGTGTGTGTGTGTGTCTGTGAGGCCCTCGTGCTTCTGTCTGCTCTGCCATAGCAACACGGTGAGTGACGACAGCGGCTCGCGCCTTGCGTCCTCCATGATGCTGCTGCAGCGCGCGACCCGAGAAACAGACCCCCCATCAGATATTATTATTGTTGTTGTTGTTGTTGTTATTATTTATTTAGTGTTTCTAAAGATGATGTTTTGTTGTTTTTTCTCTCAGAGGATCAACACTCAGATATTTAATAATTTAATAACTTCAGTTGAGATTAAAAAAAATAATGAAGCAATAAATCATTGAAATTGTTTCACAGACGGAAAATTTACGTCCTGAAGAACACTGTTGATGATGATTATGATGATGGTGAAGCTATTAAAACAAAACACACCTGTATGCTGCACAAACTCAACTACACAACTGAGCCGAAGGAACAATAACAAACCACAGAAGATAAATAAAACACTTCAGTAACAGTCAGGGTTTCCTCAGTATCAGTGTGTATATAACTACAGTGTACAGGTATCAGTGTGTGTATATATAACTACAGTGTACAGGTATCAGTGTGTATATAACCACAGTGTACAGGTATCAGTGTGTGTGTATATAACTACAGTGTACAGGTATCAGTGTGTATATAACTACAGCGTACAGGTATCAGTGTGTATATAACTACAGCGTACAGGTATCAGTGTGTATATAACTACAGCGTACAGGTATCAGTGTGTATATAACTACAGCGTACAGGTATCAGTGTGTATATAACTACAGCGTACAGGTATCAGTGTGTATATAACTACAGCGTACAGGTATCAGTGTGTATATAACCACAGTGTACAGGTATCAGTGTGTGTGTATATAACCACAGTGTACAGGTATCAGTGTGTGTGTATATAACTACAGTGTACAGGTATCAGTGTGTATATAACTACAGTGTACAGGTATCAGTGTGTGTGTATATAACTACAGTGTACAGGTATCAGTGTGTATATAACTACAGCGTACAGGTATCAGTGTGTATATAACTACAGCGTACAGGTATCAGTGTGTATATAACCACAGTGTACAGGTATCAGTGTGTGTGTATATAACCACAGTGTACAGGTATCAGTGTGTGTGTATATAACTACAGTGTACAGGTATCAGTGGGTATATAACTACAGTGTACAGGTATCAGTGTGTGTGTATATAACTACAGTGTACAGGTATCAGTGTGTATATAACTACAGCGTACAGGTATCAGTGTGTATATAACCACAGTGTACAGGTATCAGTGTGTGTATATAACTACAGCGTACAGGTATCAGTGTGTGTGTATATAACTACAGCGTACAGGTATCAGTGTGTATATAACCACAGTGTACAGGTATCAGTGTGTGTATATAACTACAGCGTACAGGTATCAGTGTGTGTGTATATAACTACAGCATACAGGTATCAGTGTGTATATAACCACAGTGTACAGGTATCAGTGTGTGTATATAACTACAGTGTACAGGTATCAGTGTGTGTGTATATAACTACAGCGTACAGATATCAGTGTGTATATAACCACAGTGTACAGGTATCAGTGTGTATATAACCACAGTGTACAGGTATCAATATGTGTGTATATATGTATGTGTATATATATATATCTATATATATATATAACATCAGTGTTGTTTGTTTGTTTATTTCAGGATCAGTTCGATAACTTGGAGAAACACACCAGTTGGGGAATCGACTTCTTGGAGAGATACAGCAAGTTCGTTAAAGAGCGAGCCGACATCGAGCTGAGCTACGCCAAACAGATCAGGTACTGATGTCACCTGTGTGTCACCTGGATGTCACCTGTGTGTCACCTGTGTCGGTCTCACCTGTGTCCACCTGTCTGTCTGCAGGAGTCTGTCTAAGAAGTACCACCCTAAGAGGAGCAGAGAGGATGAAAGCAGGTCAGTGAATAGATTTTATTTATTTTTTCTGTCGTCTGAAATCAGGTGGATCATGTGTTTAGACTCCGCCCACACAGCTGATATCAGGTGTTTAATTTTAGTCTCAGTCGCTGAACTCACTTGGATCGTGTGTTTAGACTCCAACTTATGACTGATGTCACCTCAAAGGTTCCTTCATTGATCAGCTCCTGTGGACGCAGTTTCAATCAGTGATCAATATTCAGTGATCGATACAGAGTCTCAGCTGAGGGACGTCATCAAACATGTTTTCAACGTTTTCAACTAACTATAACTGTGTGACAGCAGGTGGAGGCTGGGTGGAGGTCATATGTTACAGGTGGAGGTTACATGTTATAGGTGGAGGTCATATGTTACAGGTGGAGGTCATATGTTACAGGTAGAGGTTACATGTCATAGGTGGAGGTTATATGTTACAGGTGGAGGTCATATGTTACAGGTGGAGATTATATGTTACAGGTGGAGGTCATATGTTACAGGTGGAGGTTACATGTTATAGGTGGAGGTTATATGTTACAGGTGGAGGTCATATGTTACAGTTGGAGGTCATATGTTACAGTTGGAGGTCATATGTTAGAGGTGGAGGTCACATGTTACAGGTGGAGGTTACATGTCATAGGTGGAGGTTATATGTTACAGGTGGAGGTTATATGTTATAGGTGGAGGTCATATGTTACAGGTGGAGGATACATGTTACAGATGGAGGTTATATGTTACAGGTGGAGGTCATATGTTATAGGTGGAGGTTACATGTTACAGGTGGAGGTCATATGTTACAGGTGGAGGTTATATGTTACAGGTGGAGGTCATATGTTATAGGTGGAGGTTACATGTTACAGGTGGAGGTCATATGTTACAGGTGGAGGTTATATGTTACAGGTGGAGGTCATATGTTACAGGTGGAGGTTACATGTTACAGGTGGAGGTCATATGTTACAGGTGGAGGTCATATGTCACAGGTGGAGGTTATATGTTACAGGTGGAGGTCATATGTTACAGGTGGAGGTTACATGTCACTGGTGGAGGTTATATGTTACAGGTGGAGGTCATATGTTACAGGTGGAGGTTACATGTCACTGGTTTATTAGTTTATTAGTTTATTAAGATCCCCATTAGCTGCAGCAGGACTACAGCTATTCTTCCTGGGGTCCAACAAAATTATATGTACAGCAAAATAGAAATAAAGAAAAACAAAAGAAAAACAAAAGAACAACAAAACACAGGGCAAAGTGAGCTTACACTTGCTCACATTATATACGATTTACCTCATGGAGCCTATAGTGCAATATGTTATACCAGATTTATCTTGTGCTATATGCCAATATCTTCTATCGTCTATACACATATTGTCTTTACACATACATACACCTAATACACATATATGCATACGTACTGTATTACAATATGCAAAAAATCCCTATACATACACCATATGTTATTACATTTTTATATCTCATGCCATAACCATCATATATATCTGTATCTATATTATAATACCATATAAAATACATATTGATATTATAATACCATATAAAATATACTCTATGCCATACCATAATACCATATAAAATATATATCTATATTATAATACCCTATAAAAACAATTTAAATATACATACATACATGTGTGTGTTTATACACACATTTACACTGCACTATACCATATAGATCATATATTTATAGACACAACACATTCATAACACAATTCCTTACTTAGATAAATGCTGTTTGAATAATACTTTAAATTGATTTATGTTAGTTGTAAGTTTAATATGTTTAGGTAATAAATTCCACTCTTTCATTCCTCTATACAGAACTGTGCGTTTGATGGCATTAGATCTTGCTTTAGGTAGTGAAAAGTTCCCAACAGTTGCATGCCTAGTACTGTATTTATGATTTTCCGCACTAAAGGATAGATTTTTGAACAAATCGAAAGGTGCTTTTAAAACAGATAAGTTTCTTATCACAATAATCAGTGAGTATAGGAGTCTGTCTTTGACCAATAACCAGTTGAGTTTCTTGTGCATTGAGATGATATTTGTCCTGTTGTCACACTTGAGTATTGTGCGGGCAGCTCTGTTTTGTATGCATTGTAGTTTTTTTAACATGTCACCAGTGGCATTTGACCAAACTGCTGGGCAATAGTCGAGATTTGATAATATGAGTGATTGAATTGCTATTTTCAAGATGTTTTGATTCATAAAAGTAGCTTGTCTCCTTATAATTGATATGCCTCTCCCCATCTTTGCAATCATATTACTAATGTGTTTTTTCCATGATAATTTATTGTCAACTGTTATTCCCAGAAGTTTGGTCTCATGTACTTGGTTTACAGTGATATTTTTAATTTTGATATTAAATACCGGATTATTATCAATATTATGATTTGACCCTACAATCATGCAGTTGGTTTTTGATATGTTCAGGACCAGCTTATTTGCTTTAACCCATTCAGCTACACTATTTAGCTCCTTATTTATAATAATTTCTAATTCATTATTAGTTTGTGCTGATGCGTATATGGTTGAGTCGTCTGCATACATTACTGTGTTAGCTCTATTTAATACACTCGGTAAATCATTTGTAAAAATGGTAAATAATAAAGGCCCAAGACAACTCCCTTGGGGTACTCCACATGTCGTGGTTCTGACTTCTGAAAAGCTGCCATTAAACAACACAGTTTGTGTCCTGTTAGACAGATAGCTGAAGAACCAGTTAAGTGCTGATTGCTCAAAGCCATAGCAGGTCAGTTTTTTCAGTAGTAAATGATGATCAATTATGTCAAAAGCGGCTGAGAAGTCTAAAAATACAACACCAACCCTATTTTTCTTTCCAATTTCTCTAAGCCAATCATCAGACATGCTTGTCAGCGCCGTTGCCGTGGAGTGAGCTTTTCTGTATGCATGTTGAGAATTACAAATTATGTTATTAATAGATAAATAGTTATTAACTTGTTCATATACAATAGTTTCTATCATTTTTCCTAACACAGGTAATAGACTTATCGGACGACTATTTGATCCCGAAAAAGGCAGTTTCTTGTTCTTTGGCAGTGGAATTATTTTTGCTTGCTTCCAAGCTTGTGGACATGTACCACAAGGAGGTGGAGGTTACATGTTACAGGTGGAGGTCATATGTTACAGGTGGAGGTCATATGTTACAGGTGGAGGTTACATGTTACAGGTGGAGGTTATATGTTACAGGTGGAGGTCATATATCATATAGAACAGCAGGTGTGTGGTTTGGTGTAAAAGGAGCCCCCTGATTGGCCGTTGCAGGTACACCTGGTGTTTGGCATTCGCAGCAACGCTCCGTCAGCTGAACGAACTCGCCGTTCAGAGAGAAGAACTTGCCGAAAACCTGAACACGCAGATCGTCTGTGAGCTGACACGCTACACACAGGAAGTGAAGACTGAGAGGAAGACCGTGAGTAAATAAACAAACAAACAAACAAACAAACAGGCAGTAGAGATTGTGAGTAAACAAACAGGAAGTGAAGACTGTGAGTAAACAACAAACAAACAAACACAAACACACACACACACACACACACAAAAATTGAACACCAACAGGAATACTGTAAGTAAACAAACAAACAAACAAACAAACAAAAGTTGATGTTCTCTGTTTGTGGCTGTCGAACTCTGTCTGAAGAACATGGATCCTCTCAGTCAGTGAAACAGGAAACGGACTCTGTGTCACACCTGCTCCATACAGACACCTGAACACCCGCAGGTCACACCTGCTCCATACGGACACCTGAACATCTGCAGGTCACACCTGCTCCATACGGACACCTGAACACCCGCAGGTCACACCTGCTCCATACGGACACCTGAACTTCTGCAGGTCACACCTGCTCCATACAGACACCTGAACATCTGCAGGTCACACCTGCTCCATACGGACACCTGAACATCTGCAGGTCACACCTGCTCCATACGGACACCTGAACACCCGCAAGTCACACCTGCTCCATACGGACACCTGAACACCCGCAAGTCACACCTGCTCCATACGGACACCTGAACATCTGCAGGTCACACCTGCTCCATACAGACACCTGAACATCTGCAGGTCACACCTGCTCCATACAGACACCTGAACATCTGCAGGTCACACCTGCTCCGTCATCTTTAGTTTCGGGGTTGTGGGGTCGAGACGGCGGTCGTTACACAGCACTTGAAAAAAATCTATTTCCTGTTTGGACTTCAGAGGGCGGACGAGATGAGGATGATGACATCATCAGAGAACTTGATGATGACATTTTTTTCTCTTGCATTTGTTTGTTTGTTTGTGTGTGTGTGCAGGTGAAGTCACACCTGTGGAGTTCTCCGCCCTCTGTGTGTGTGTGTGTTACAGTTGATCTACACACAAATAAATACGAACAGAAATAAACAGGAAGTGAGACTTCATGTTTACAGATCAAAAAGAAAAGATTAGTAAAATATAAAAATTAAAAAATCTGAATATTTATTTAAAAAAAAAACCTTTGTTTTTATTATAAATATTTGTAATAACACAAAAATTGTTTTTCTGAGCTTTTATTTATTTATTTTTATATATATTTTTTTATTTTTCTGATCAGGTTTAAACAGTTTAAACTTTTCGGCAGGCTTTTATTTTGACGGTTAGTAACTCTTCTTCCTCCAGGAAGTAAAAAACACCCGGAAACGAAGGATGTCGTTGGGAAGTTTAGCCCTGCCCACATCCAGTATATCACCAGTGCTGCATTCAGGACCACTGGCAACTTCAGATTTTTCCCATGTCCTCTGTTTTTCACACTTTGCGTTCAGGCCACCTGCAGACTGTAGGATTTCATCCTGTCATACTGTCAACTTTTTAAAACTTTTATTTTTCAGCAGTTAAAATGCTTTTTAAACTCAAACATGTTTTTATTGATGTAAACAAACGCCATTGTTTATAAAAGTGAAGGTTAAATCTGAAATTATAAGATGATGTCATCAACCAGTTTACTGACGAACCCTAACCCTAACACATCACGAACCTTTCACAACAAAAGACCCTCACAGGACATTTTCTCAGAACTCACAGTTTAACATTAAGACATGATGATGTCACAGTTTAACATGGGGAGCTAAGTGCTATATCGTAGGCAACTGGACTTGCTTGTGTTTCTTGAAGACGTTTCGCCTCTCATCCAAGAAGCTTCTTCAGTTCTAACCGACTGGTACAGAGTTGCAGGCTTTTAAACTCTGTGTGGGTGGGAACCCAGGCAGAGTCGTTAGGGTCACATGTGACAAGCAAGTCCAGTTGCCTACGATATAGCACTTAGCATTATCATGACCTGGATGACTGAGAACCTTCACCGACATGTTTAACATGGAGACATGATGATGTCATCAAAATGTTAACGTCCAACCAGTCGGACTGGATGAGTGATCGCTGCGTTCTTTTACAGCATTTCCAAGATGGCCGCCGTGCCCAGCAGCACATTGAAAGCTCCTGGAAACAGCTGGAGTCTGTGAGTGACGTCTGACTCCGCCCACTAACCCACCTAACCCCCCCACTGTCATATCTGATCCAACCCACTAACATATACGGACCCCATTTAACACATATTACTCCGCCCACTAATAATGTGACCCCTCCCACTAACAAACACTGATCCCTCCCACCTGCATCCTAACATCTGACTCCGCCCACTCACCCCTCCTGACACATTAGATCTGTTGAACCATGTTCTCCATCGTTCAAACTGTGTGATGATGTTTTTATTTACTTTATGTGTTGTTGCTTACTTGTTGTTTTCTTGTTGTTGTTGTTGTTCAGAGTAAACGTCGGTTTGAGCGTGACTGTAAGGAGGCGGAGCGAGCTCAACAGATCTCCGACAGAATCGACCTGGACAACAAGACAGATGGAGAGAAGGTGGGTCAATATAAGCTTACCTGACAGTGTTTGTTTGTTTTCTTGCTGTGGTACTGTCGATGGCGCCCGCCCATCGTTAACGATCTCACGGAAACATTTGATCAGTGTTAAAATCTGTCCCACCAGGAGGACACGTGGACATCGGCATGTCTGCAGGGTAACAGCTGTTATTGGTTACTCAGCTGTCTCAGTAGCGTTTATTCTCGAATATTCGACTGTTCAGGTTTAATTTGTCGAGAAAGTTTTTAGATTTCAGATATTTGATTGTTTCATTATATGAAATAAACGTCATGATGATGTCACAGCAAGCGCATGGAGACAATCTCGGTCAGCCGAACGCCTCGGGATAACAAACGCCTGTAAAACACAACCAACATTTAAAAGGATTTTTATTAACAACTAAAAGAAAATGGTCTAATTACAGAACGAGTAAACATCTTTAATTAAATGGACAGACGTGTTGACGTCCGTCAGTCCGTCCGTCTGTCTGTGTGTCTGTCTGTCCGTCCGTCTGCCTGAGTCCTCGTCCAATCAGTGGACAGCCTGAAATGACTCAGAGTCACTTCCTGTGGATTAAAGATCTGATCTTTAAATAAACAGATGATGGATGAGATGTCCTCTGGAGGACAGGTCAGACTCTGAGTCATGTCTGTGATGTGTGGTCACCCCCATGGTCTGTCTCCTCCGTCCTCCTGTGAGGACGAACATCAGCACCTCCCTGTGGACGGAGGAGGAACGACCCTGATTTAACTGATGCAACTGTGATCAGACTGATATTTGACTAACCTGTCCTTCTGTCTCTCCCTCTGTCTGTCTGTCTGTCTGTCTGTCTGTCTCTTCTCTCCGTCCCTCAGCGCTGCTCACTGAAGGTAAGCCTCATGTTTATGTTTGATGATATTTTTCAGCAGATGTTTTTTACAGTGTGTTCTGACCTGTTTTTCTGTACGGTGGCCCTCAGAGCTCAAACTTCAACAAACATGTTCAAAAAGACAAAACATAAAAAAAATAAATAAAATAATATCTATATATATATATATATATATATATATATGTATATGTATGTATACAGATATATAGTATGTGGGGACAGGGGACACTCTGGATTGAGACAGTCTGTGGGGACAGGGGACACTCTGAGCTGAGGCAGTCTGTGGGGACAGGGGACACTCAGGACGAAGACAGTCTGTGAGGACAGGGGACACTCCGGACTGAGACAGTCTGTGAGGACAGGGGACACTCAGAGCTGAGACAGTCTGTGGGGACAGGGGACACTCAGAGCTGAGGCGGTCAGTGAGGACAGGGGACACTCAGGACTGAGACAGTCTGTGGGGACAGGGGACAATTGTCTTGTTTTATTAAAAATTTTGTCAAATTGCTTAAGACATTTTCTTAATTTGTTGTTTTGTTTGTTTGATGTTTTGTTTATTTGGTGTATTTTGTTTTTTTTTACACGTGTTCTCTTTACCTGTAGTGTTTTGAGCTCCTGGGGCCACTGTAGTTTTGTTATACATGAATCCAGGAAATACCAGGAGTTAACAAGTTGCCATGACTGTGGCGTTGTTTGCCGACAAGAAGAACACGTTTAAATACCAGCTGTCGCCAGAAGTTTTATACTCACACAGTTACGTTATACGTAACGTTGTTTTTGATGACGTCGGTGAGTTCAGGAAGAACACTGATGGTAAAACATGTGACATCAGTAAAGTTAGCACCGCTTTGTTAGCTAACGTCAGGACCTCACAAAATACACTTAACCGTGGATGTTGCATGTGGAGAAAGACGACGGTGTGTGTGGGGTCACAAGAGGAAACATATGTTCAGTATATTTACAGATACAGATTTACAGCAGCCACCACGATGATGGTGGATCACACGAAGTGATAATGTCTGTCTGTTGGGTTCAGAGGTGGAGTCAGGACGGGGTTTATCCTGTCGTAGCACAAAGACTGGAAGCAGAGCGAAGCTGTTGGTCTGTCACTTTCCTGGCTCCACCCAAACCTTTAAATGTCATTGAACAACATGTCAGATCAAGTTGGTCCAAACACACGTGAGAAGTTTGCTGGAGGAACTGATGTTTGTTGAACTGCAGCGTCACACCAGCTGAGTCCTGAAACAATGAACTGTTGCACCTTGTTGATCACTGAGCTGTCGAAGGATTCATGTCAACCTCTGCTGGTTTCAGGCTCGTCAGACGGCTCAGCAGAAAAAACAAGCTGCTGAAGAGTCCAGGAAAGAATATGTGACCAGTTTAAACCAGTTTAACCAGGACCAGCACCAGCACTACCACACACTGGTACCAGTTATATACCAGGTAAACCAGCTACATACACACTGGTATCAGTTATACACCAGGTAAAACCAGCAGCACACACTGTTACCAGTTATATACCAGGTAAACCAGCAGCACACACACTGGTACCAGTTATATACCATGTAAACCAGCACTACCACATCCTGGTACCAGTTATACACCAGGTAAAACCAGCAGCACACACAGTGGTACCAGTTACATACTAGGTAAACCAGCACTACCACATCCTAGTACCAGTTATATACCAGATAAAACCAGCAGCACACACACTGGTACCAGTAACATACTTGGTAAACCAGCACTACCGCACCCTGGCACCAGTTACATACCAGGTAAACCAGTACCACCACATCGTGATACCAGTTATACGCCAGGTAAAACCAGCAGCACACACACTGGTACCAGTAACATACCAGGTTAACCCGAACTACAACATCCTGGTACCAGTTACATACCAGGTAAGCCAGCACTACTACATCCTGCTACCAGTTATTTACCAGGTAAACTAGCACTACCGCATCCGGGTACCAGTTACATACCAGGTAAACCAGCAGCACCACGCTCTGGTACCAGTTATGTACCAGGTAAACCAGTTAGTACCAGGTTATCATGGTGTGTTAATGTGTCATGTCTCTGTGATGTAGCGTATCCAGGACATGGAGGAGCGGCGGATCGAAAGGATCTGTGAAGCGATGCGTTCGTCAGCGGAGGCGGAGAGGAAAGTTCTTCCTGTTGTGAGTCGCTGTCTGGACGTCATGATGGACGCTGCTGAGAGCATCCAGCCCAGGATGGTGAGTCTCGTCTGAGCTGAAGATCTGTGGTTGTTTGTCGGGCAGAGGTTTGATCAGACCGCTGATCTCTATGGAGGTTTGATACTGTTGGTTCTTGTTATAAAGGAGTCGGGTGACATTCAGGAATGTTTGTGTATGAAGTTCAGAACTGAAGCGTTCTTTGTTGAACCGTTAGAGTTTTCCATCCTGGTTGTGGAACAGTAGATCGGCTGTTCATCCTCAAACAGAACCTGCAGGTGTCAGAGGATTCTGTTGATCCAGAAGTTTCACTGAGCATTCAGAAAGGGAAACAACCCTTCATTAAACACTGAGTGGCTGTGTCAGTGAGGCGATGTTTCAGATATCGATGTGTTGGAAACTTTAGACACCAAAACACTTTCAAGGAGGTTTCAGTGGAAAATTTGTTTTCTCTCTGTTTTCTTTAAACGGAGCCAAATCATCTCTAAAGTTACCTGTTGGACCTGCTCAGGTGTTTGGTTGGGTGTTGATGCCCCACTAACAAAAGTAAGCAAGTTAAGTGCCTCAGCTACAACATGATGTCTGTCAACCAGCCCAAGCCCATGAGCAATAAAGTTGATTTCAGTCAGGAACACTACAGTCTAAGATAACTTTATTACCATGTGTAGTGTTACAGTTGGTCCGGCTCTGCTCTGAGGCCTCGCTGCGTTCCAACGCAGAAAATCCAAGGCGAAGAGCAGCATCAAAGATGCCCCGGGAACAGAACAGAGCAGCAACTGACGAGACGACACTGACGAGTCAGACACAGGGGTGGCACGGTGGTGTGGTGGCTAGCACTGTCGCCTCACAGCAAGAGGGTTCCTGGTTTGATCCCAGGTGTGGGAGCCTTTCTGTGCGGAGTTTGCATGTGTCAGTGTGGGTTTTCTCCGGGTACTCCGGCTTCCTCCACAGTCCAAAGACATGCAGATTGGGGATAGGTTAATTGGTGTGAATGTGAGGTGTGAATGGTTGTCTGTCTCTATGTGTCAGCCCTGCGATAGTCTGGTGACCTGTCCAGGGTGAACCCTGCCTCTCACCCAATGTCAGCTGGGATAGGCTCCACCCCCCCGTGACCCTCAAGAGGATTAGTGATTAGAAAATGGATGGAGTCAGACACAACATGAATGGGAGGAGCGTGGGTGGAGGCAGGTCACAAAGCAGCTTGCACTGGAAGCAGCTGCAGTATGTAGACCGGGCCAGTTTGAACAGAGATCTGCTGATTGGTTGCATAGAAAGGAATCAGGTGATCGATCAGCTGATTCTCTTCCATCAATCAGCTGATCCATCAGCTGATCGGGCTGTGTAAGATCAGCTGATGTGAGCTGAGCTCGACATCATGTCCTGACTACTCTCAGTTTAGCTCCAAACCGCAAACTCTGTGGGGACAAAGACAGACCAGTTTCTTTCAGACTATAAAGGATCTATATAAGGGCAGTTGATTCATCATTTACCATTCACCACTGTGATGGAACAACTTCTCCATCTTGACCTTTTCTGTAAAACAGGAGAGAGCACGCGTTTCAAAGCCCTGGTTCTCTCTAGGTTTAGCTAAATCTGCCATCAAAAAACTCAAGTTATACAAAAAATTTATGTCCAATCCTACTGATATTAATGAGATGGTCTACAAGAAATACAGAAATAAATATACTCATCTTCTACGCATAGCAAAGAAAAAATATTATACTGAGAAATTTATTAAAACATCTAATGACATTAAAGCAACTTGGAAGATCATTAATGAGCTATTAAATAAAAATTATAACCCAATGAAACTCCCATCCCAGTTCTCTAACAGATGAAGTTTTCTCTTCTCCGCTTGAGATAGCAAATGGCTTTAACAATTTCTTCTCCAATGTAGGATTTTCTCTGGCGAAAAATTTCTCAACTACTAATGATGAATCTTTTAGTTCTATTCCTCCTTCTTTCACCAGTTTTGAACCACCCTCATATTCAGAAGTGGCAATAATTATCAAGAATCTTAAAAACACTGCAGCTGGTCATGATGAAATCTCAGCCAAGATCCTCAAGCAAGTATCCTCATCAATCATTAGGCCATTGACTTATGTTCTTGCAGTGTCATTAAAAACAGGAGTAGTCCCAAATGAATCGAAACTTGCGAAAGTTATACCGCTCTTCAAATCTGGTGATCCTGCTGTTTTTAATAACTATCGTCCCATATCTATTCTTCCCTGTTTTGCAAAGATATTAGAAAAACTGGTCTATGTTAGAGTCTATAACCATCTTATTGAAAATAATATTCTTTACAAGCATCAGTATGGATTTCGAAAAAAACATGCAACCTATATGGCTCTAGTACAACTGGTAGAAAATATTCACGAGGCTTTGAATGAGAATAAATTTTCAATGGGCATATTCTTAGACTTATCCAAAGCCTTCGACACCGTGGATCATGAGTTACTAATCTCCAAATTATACCATTATGGCTTTGATGAAATTGTCTTAAAATGGATCAGAAATTACCTAGAGAATAGGCAACAATATGTTTGTTTTGAAGGTGTAAGATCCAGCAAAATAGGAATATCTCTTGGGGTTCCACAAGGTTCGATTCTTGGGCCTCTACTATTTCTTATTTTTATAAATGATTTTGCCTTTTTGTTTGACGATGCTTTTCCCATTGTTTTTGCTGATGATACTAACATTGTGCTGTCGCATTCCAATTTTAGTACTCTCATAAAAAATGCCAATTACATACTGAACCAATCAGCAAGGTGGTTTCAAAGGAATAGGCTTTCATTAAACATTGATAAAACTAATTACATAATCTTTAGGCACTCAAACAAAAAATATTCAAGAGAAGAAGCCAAGATATATATCAATGATACTGAAATCAAGCAAGTAACTCAGTCTAAATTTTTAGGTGTCATAGTTGACGAGGCCCTTTCCTGGAAAAACCACATTGCAATGGTTTAAAAAAAAATCATGAAATCCTATGGTATTATTCGCAGAGTTTCATCTTTTATAAGTAAATCGTGTTTATTAACGTTGTATTACAGCCTGATTTATCCATATTTATTGTATTGTAATCTTGTTTGGGCTAGCACTTACCCATCATCACTTCACAAGCTGCTATTGATACAAAAGAAGTTTGTTAGACTTGCAACATCCTCAAGTTACCTGGCACCATCTGATCCATTGTTCAAACAACTTAACATTCTGACCATTTTTGATATTAACAATTATCAGATTTGTGTGTTCATGTTCAATAGTATTGCCAACACTAGTCCTTTTCCAAGTGTTTTTCAGGACTTTTTTATCTCTAATTCCTCTATTCACTCATATCCAACCAGACAGGCCAACCATCTGCATAGTAAATTCTCTCGTACATCATTAGGGCAATTTAGCATTAAGTTTAGAGGTCCTATAATATGGAATTCAAAACCTATCATAATTAAGAATTGTACATCTGTTGCAGTCTTAAAAAGTAGACTGAAATACCTTCTATTAAATAGACCAGTGAGTGCCTCAAGCTAGTGGAATGTTACATACGAATCATATTGTAATCTAATGTCATGTTGGGTATACTGTGAGGAATTGACATATAGGTATAGGCATACATAATTTTACTCGTGCGTATAGAGATTTTGTAGATATGTATGTATTTGTGTATAAATACAGTACATGTGTATGTGAATGCATTTACATATATGTGTATAAGTGAGTATAAATTGTATGAAGGCGAATGGTTGTATATATGTTTGATATATTTTGTATACTTTTGTTTACATGTATGCTGCTGCTCGCTTTCACCAGTGATTTAGTGTGAAGTTCTGAGCAGAGGCCTTGAATAGGCCCTTTGGGTCTCATGCCTCGGCTTGCACCTCGTTGTTTTTTTTTTTTTATCTTTTTTGGAATAACTTTCTGTTTTCTCTTAAATGTTTTTTTTTCTTGGTGCGAACAAATAAACCAATAAAAAACAGTCACTGAATGGCAACATAACAGGCAACAAAACAGAGCAACTTTTCCATTCATGAACTGAGGAGTGATGTAAAAGGGCCTCATTAACATCAGCACTGTAACAGTCTACGGGATCAGCAGGATCAACTTATTGATCAGTTTGAACTTGTTGATTTTTATTGTTGTGATGGTTTGTCATCAGGCTGTTTGGTGGTTTGATCGCTGAGTCGACGCTAGTTTTCATCACGGGGTCCTTTTACTAACCCGGCACCTTTATCCTACACAGATCACACACACAGACTGTAATTTGACTTTATAACAGAATTACACTCACAGAGGAAACTCAACATTCTCGTCTCAAATGTGTCTTTGGTTCTGACTTACCGTGTGATCAGAGAAAACAGACCTCGATCTCAGCTCATCTTTGAGTTGTAGTTTTGGTTATGGTATATCATGTTTTGTTTTGCTTTTTTTTTTTGAATAAATGTTAGCGTTATAAAAAATATCTTGTCCTGAGGACAAGACTGTTTGTCCGCTGTCCAACTGTCACTGATGTCCACAGTCTTTGGTTCCTCTGGAGATCAGTTCTCAGTTTGGTTCTCGACAGTCGAAGCGTGAAAGTTTTTTTATAGACCCGTCAAACATGCAGAATGAGACCTCTGTTGCTAAACTGGATCTGTGGTGGTAACCATGGTATCGTGAGTGTAGTGGATGTCCATCTTTGAACGGAGACAGTGAGAAGCGCCGCCTGCTGACAGAGACCACAGACAAGCAGGAAGTGGACGTTCATCAAGGTATTACAAGGTCAAAGGTCATATCTGGTACTGTGTGTTTGATGTGTGTGTGCAGGACACCCGGCAGGTGGTGGAGGTGTACAAATCAGGCTTCGACCCTCCAGGTGACGTTGAGTTTGAGGATTACAGTGCCACCATGAGGCGAAGCATCTCTGAATCCAGTTACCTCGATAACCGAACTGAGGGGCGGAGACACAGCAGGAAGCTGTGGCCCTTCATACGAAAAAACAAGGTACAGTATACGAGCAGGAGTACACACACACATACACACACAACATGTGTACACACACACCTGTACAACTCACCTGGCTGTACTGACCACACCCCTCTATCTCTCCCTGCAGCTGCTGACCCTCCTCTCCTCCCCCCGCCAGCCTCCCCCTCCACCCCCAACGTCACCTTCACCTGGAGGCGTGGCCAACAGTCCCCAGTCCCCACCCCCTGCCTCAAGAGAACCAATCACACAGCGACTAAATGACCTCATGACCTCCGGCTCTAGAACCAGGAAGCAGTGTCTGCGCAGCCTGAAGAGAGGGGTACACACACACACACACACACACACACACACACACACACACACACACACACACACACACAAAGCTGTGTTTGTAATGTTGTTGTGTTTCCTTCCTGCTATCCTCTGATTGGACAGCTGTCACTCAAACTGGTCAGTATCACACCTGTCAGTCTGTAACAGACACGTGTGTCACACCACATTTACTGTTACTGTGTTGATGTCATGTCATGTGATGTCATGTGATGACCTGTTTCAGGGCTCCAGTCCTGCAGACTGCAGTCACCTCCCTCCTGAACAGAGACGAAAGAAACTTCAGACCAGAATCAACAACATCAACCAGGAGATCCAGAGGGAGAAGGAGCAGAGGTACACACACAGCTACACACTGATTGTCTCCTCCTCCTCCTCATTTTTCCTATGTGTTAAATATATACTGGAGTAAAGAGCAAAAGTAGTTTAAATATAGAAACATGAAAAGTACTCTTTCCTTAAAAAACATTTTTTGCCCATGTGTCTTACTTTTCAATCAATCAATCAATTTTTATTCATAAAGCCCAATATCACAAATCACAATTTGCCTCAGAGGGCTTTACAGCATACAACATCCCTCTGTCCTTTGGACCCTCACAGTGGATAAGGAAAAACTCCCCAAAAAAACCCTTTAACGGGGAGAAAAAAAAATGGTAGAAACCTCAGGAAGAGCAGCTGAAGGAGGGATCCCTCTTCCAGAACGGACAGACGAGCAATAGATATTGTACAGAACAGATCAACATAATGAATTAACAGTAATCCATATGACACAATGAGACATAAAGAGAGACAGAGATTATATTAATAATATGATTATATATGTATGTGACAATAATGACATGTGTATAATAGTACAGGTATGACTAATAGTAACAGCAGCAGTGGGAGGCATTAACTCAACTCTCAACTCAACTTTATTTATAAAGCACTTTAAAAACAACTACAGCTGAAAACAAAGTGCTGTACATAAATAACCATAAGACATAAAATAGACCATCATCAGGCAGGACCGCGGCAGCAGCACAACACCACACACCATCCAGGCACAGCTGTGACACGAGTTAACCTGAGAGACAGTGGAGCACAAAGGCTCCGGAGAACAAGCCGAGTTAGTGACATGCAGTAGAGCCGAGTTAGGGAGATGCAGTAGACCCGGGTTAGAGAGATGCATTAACAGGACATGAATACTAGCAAGGGAGAGAGAGAGTGAGTGAGAAGGAGAGAAGGGGCTCTATGTATTATAGAAGGTCCCCCGGCAGACTAGGCCTATGTCAGCCTAACTAGGGGCTGGTCCAAGACAAGCCTGAGCCAGCCCTAACTATAAGCTTTATCAAAAAGGAAAGTCTTAAGTCTAGTCTTGAAAGTGGAGACGGTGTCTGCCTCCCGGACTGAAACAGGAAGGTGTTTCCACAAAAGAGGAGCCTGATAGCTGAAGGCTCTGGCTCCTGTTCTACTTTTGGAGACTTTAGGGACCACGAGTAACCCTGCATTCTCAGAGCGCAGTGTTCTGGTGGGATAATAGGGCACCATGAGCTCTCTGAGATATGATGGAGCCTGATCATTTAGAGCTTTATAGGTTAGGAGAAGGATTTTAAATTCAATTCTGGATTTTACAGGGAGCCAGTGCAGAGAAGCTAAAACAGGAGAAATATGATCTCATTTCTTAGTTCCTGTCAGTACATGTGCCGCCACATTCTGGATTAGCTGGAGAGTTTTCAGGCACTTATTAGAGCTACCTGATAATAGAGAATTACAGTAATCCATCCCCGAGGTAACAAACGCCAAATGGACCAATTTTTCAGCATCTTTTAGTGACAGGATAGGCCTAATTTTCGCAATATTACGCAGAGGAAAAAATGCAGTCCGAGATGTTTGTTTTAAATGGGAGTTAAAAGACAAATCTTGATCAAATATTACGCCGAGGTTTCTTACGGTAGTGCTAGAGGCCAGAGCAATGCCATCCAGAGAAACTATATCATCAGATAAAGAGTTTCTGAGCTGTTTGGGGCCAAGAACAATAACTTCAGTTCTGTCTGAATTTAACATCAGGAAATTGGTGCTCATCCAGGTTTTTATATCTTTAAGGCATTTCTGAAGTTTAGTTAATTGATCTGTTTCTTCTGGCTTTATCAATAAATACAACTGTGTATCATCCGCAGTGATTTCTAATGATGTTACCTAAGGGAAGCATATATAGCGTGAATAGAATTGGTCCGAGCACTGAACCTTGAGGTACTCTAAAACAAACTTTAGTACGTGAAGATGATTCATTATGAACGTGAACAAACTGAAAACGATCGGATAAATAAGATTTAAACCAGCTTAGTGCAGAACCTTTAAGGCCAATTGATTGATGGTCAATTGTGTCAAATGCGGCACTAAGATCTAGTAAAACAAGTACAGAGACGAGTCCTTGGTCTGAAGCAATCAGGAGATCATTTGTAATTTTAACTAATGCTGTCTCGGTACTATGATGGGCCCTAAATCCTGACTGAAATTCCTCAAATAAATTATTATCATGGAGAAAGTCACACAGCTGGTCTGCGACTACTTTCTCAAGGATCTTTGAGAGAAAGGGAAGGTTGGATATAGGTCTGTAGTTGGCTAACACCTCTGGATCCAATGTGGGCTTTTTTAACAGAGGTTTAATTACAGCTACCTTAAAAGACTGTGGTACATAGCCTGTTAATAAAGATATATTGATCATGTCTAGTATGCAAGTGTTAACTAAAGGTAAGACTTCCTTAAGTAGCCTAGTTGGGATGGGGTCCAAGAGACACGTTGATGACTTGGATGAAGAAATCATTGAGGTCAATTGTTGAATAGAAATCAGGGAGAAGCAATCTAAATATGTATCAGCACTTATAGCTGTGTTTGAAGGCAGATTAGTACTGTTAGACGGCAGGAGGTCATGAATTTTGTCTCTAATAGTTATAATGTGTCATTAAAAAAAGCTCATAAAAACATTACTGCTAAGGGCTAAAGGATTACAAGGCTCAATAGAGCTGTGACTCTCTGTCAGCCTGGCTACAGTGCTGAAAAGAAACCTGGGGTTGTTCTTATTTTCTTCTATTAATGATGAGTAATAGTTTGCTCTGGCATTGCGGAGGGCTCTCCTGTATGTTTTTAGGCTATCTAACCAGATTAAATGAGAATCTTCCAGTTTGGTTAATCGCCAATTCCTTTCAAATTTTTGCGATATTTGCTTTAATTTTCTGGTTTGGGAGTTATACCAGGGAGCAAACTTTCTTTGCTTTGCGAACTTCTTTTTTAAGAGGTGCCACAGAGTTGAGAGTTGTTTGCAGCGAGCCTGCAGCGCTATCGACGAGATGATCAATTTGGGAGACTTTAAAGTCAGTACGGGAAACCTCACTTACAGAGGGTATTAAATTTAATGCTGATGGAATCACTTCCTTAAATTTTGCTACTGCACTATCTGATAAACACCTAGTATAGTAACTGTTACTGAGTGGCGCGTAGTCAAGTAGACAGAAATCAAAAGTTATTAAGTAATGATCTGATAGAGGGATTCTCTGGAAAGACCATTAAGTTATTAATCTCAATTCCATACGCCAGAACTAGATCGAGGGTGTGGTTAAAACGGTGAGTGGGCTTATGTACACTCTGACTGAAGCCAATGGAGTCTAATAATGTGATAAACGCAGTAGCGAGGGAGTCATTATCAACGTCCACGTGGATATTGAAATCGCCTACAATAATAACTTTATCTGATTTCAGGACTAAACTGGATAAAAACTCTGAGAATTCAGATAAGAATTCTGAATACGGGCCAGGAGCACGGTACACTATAACAAATAGAAGAGGCTGCAAGGTTTTCCAGGTCGGATGTAAAAGACTAAGGACAAGGCTTTCAAAGGATTCATAATCTAGTTTAGGTTTAGCGCTGATTAATAGACTAGAGTTACAAATGGCTGCAACTCCCCCTCCTCGGCCGCTGCCTCGAGGAATGTGGGTATTATTATGACTGGGAGGAGTGGATTCATTCAGACTAACATATTCATCGTGACACAGCCAGGTTTCGGTGAGGCTGAGTAAATCAATATGATTATCTGATATTAATTCGTTTACTAACACTGCTTTGGAAGATAACGATCTGACATTTAACAGTCCACATTTAATTCTCCTGTTTTGTCTTTCTGTCACAGAAGAGGTTTTAATTTTTATCAGGTTGTTCTGTACAACTCCTCTTTGTTTGACTTTATATTTTAATAATTTAGGAGGTCAGGGAACAGACACCGTTTGAATAGCACTATGGGTGGGTGACTGCTCTAGAAGCTCAGAGAAGCGTTTTACACTGCGACTCTGATTCCTGGTCTCAACTCTGTGTTGTCATGGTTTTAGATCACTAATAAACTTGTCCAGGTTTCTAGATATGAGAGCGGCTCCATCCAAAGTGGGATGAATGCCATCTCTCCTAATCAGACCAGGTTTTCCCTAAAAGGTTTTCCAAATATTAACGAAGCCCACATTGTTTGCTGGACACCACCTGGACAGCCAGCGATTGAATGATGACATGCGGCTAAGCATATCATCAGTGGTCAGATTTGGCAGGGGTCCAGAGAAAACTACGGAGTCCGATATAGTTTTAGCATACTGACACACTGAGGCAACATTAATTTTAGTTACCTCCGATTGGCGTAACCGGGTGTCATTAACGCCGACGTGAATAACAATCTTACTAAATCTACGTTTAGCCTTAGCCAGCAGTTTTAAATTTGATTCAATGTCGCCCGCTCTGGCCCCAGGGATACATTTGACTATGGTCGCTGGTGTCGCTAACTTCACGTTTCTCAAAATAGAGCTGCCAATTACCAGAGTTTTCTCCTCAGCGGGTGTGTTGCTGAGTGGGGAAAAATGGCTGGAAACGTGAACGGGCTGGTGGTGAGCCGTGGGCTTTGGCCTGGTACTACGCTTCCCTCGGACAGTCACCCAGTCTCCCGGCTGCACAGGAGTTACCAGAGGACCGCTAGCAGAGGCTATGCTACGTGGCTCCGCGCCGGCTACAGGGGACTGGCTAACTACTGCAGCTACAGTTTGACTCTCCATGGTGCGGAGCCGGGCTTCTAATTGACTAACCCTCACCTCCAACGCAGAAAATAAACTACATTTCTCACATGTACCATTGTCACTAAAGGAGGCAGAGGAGTAACTAAACATCTGGCACACCGAGCAAGAGAGTGCAGGAGAGGAAGCCATCGCTAGGTGCTAAGCTAAGGTAGCTAACAAGGCTGAGAGTGTGTGAGCAAGCAAAGATGAATAAGACAGTCATTTAAAGAAGCGGAGTGATTAACACAACTAGTGTGGTTTAAGAACTGAAGTGGATGTTTAACGGCTAAAGTGAGGAGAAAAAGCAGAAAAGTAGCCGGTGAGAGATTGCTGCAGCAGCAGAGAGACACCAACACAGAAACACCGGAAATGACACAACACGCTTACCGTTGTACGTCAGTTTAACACCTTACTACACACCCTGTCTGTATATACAACATAACACACACACATACTGATACACACACATACATGTGCAAAGTAAGTGATTGAAGCTCCTCAGGATTCTGTTGGGGATCTGTTCTTCCTGTGTTACTGACGTTTCCTGTGTATCTGACTCTTCATGTGTATCTGACTCTTCCTGTGTATCTGACTCTTCCTGTATATCTGACTCTTCATGTGTATCTGACTCTTCCTGTGTATCTGACTCTTCATGTATATCTGACTCATGTGTATCTGACTCTTTGAGTGTATCTGACTCTTCATGTGTATCTGACTCTTCATGTATATCTGACTCTTCATGTGTATCTGACTCTTCATGTATATCTGACTCTTCATGTGTATCTGACTCTTCATGTATATCTGACTCTTCATATGTAACTGACTCTTCGTGTGTATCTGACTCTTCATGTATATCTGACTCTTCATGTGTATCTGACTCTTCCTGTGTATCTGACTCTTCATGTGTAACCGACTCTTCATGTATATCTGATACTTCATGTGTATCTGACTCTTCATGTGTATCTGACTCTTTGAGTGTAACTGACTTCATGTGTATCTGACTCTTCATGTGTATCTGACTCTTTGAGTGTAACTGACTCTTCATGTGTATCTGACTCTTCATGTGTATCTCACTCTTTGAGTGTAACTGACTCTTCATGTGTATCTGACTCTTCATGTGTATCTCACTCTTTGAGTGTAACTGACTCTTCATGTGTATCTGACTCTTCATGTGTATCCCACTCTTTGAGTGTAACTGACTCTTCATGTATATCTGACTCTTCGTGTGTATCTGATACTTCATGTGTATCTGACTCTTCATGTGTATCTGACTCTTTGAGTGTAACTGACTCTTCATGTGTAACTGACTCTTCATGTATATCTGACTCTTCATGTGTATCTGACTCTTCCTGTCTATCTGACTCTTCCTGTCTATCTGACCCTCATGTGTATCTGACTCTTCATGTGTATCTGACTCTTCCTGTGTAACTGACTCTTCCTGTGTATCTGACTCTTCCTGTGTAACTGACTCTTTGAGTGTATCTGACTCTTCATGTGTATTTGACTCTTCATGTGTACCTGACTCTTCATGTGTAACTGACTCTTCCTGTATATCTGACTCTTCATGTGTATCTTACTCTTTGAGTGAATCTTACTCTTCATGTGTAACTGACTCTTCATGTGTATCTCTTCCTGTTTGTTTGTTTATTGTGTGTGTGTGTTTGTTGTTTCAGAGACGCTCTCCTAAAGATGAGGGAGGTGTACGAACACAGTCCTCAGATGGGCGACGCTGGCAGTTTGGAGCCTCGACTGGAGGAAGTGAAACAGAGTCTGCAGAGACTGGAGGATGAGCTGAGGAGGAACCAGGTCCACACTACCCATAATTCACACTGTACACACATACTACACACATATTACACACATCATACTGTACACACAGTGTGTGTATTTTCTGTTAACATGCTAACTTGTATGTTAATGTGTGTGAATATGTATGTTTCTCCGTTAACATGCACATGTACGTGTATGCGTGGTCCTCTGTAGGCGTGGTTGTCGGAGGCGGACAGTAGACTGTCTGATCACGGTGGTCGAAGACAAAGTGGAGGTTGTGGGTTAAATTCTCAGGCGACGACTCCCGGCAGCAGCAGCCTGAAACAGCTGGACAACCGCAGCCCTGCCAGCAGAGAGAGGTTGTTGACTATTGATTATTCAGAAGTTATATTAAAAATCCTCTGACATGTTCATAGACTCTACATGATTAAATCTGTCTGTCTCTCTCTGTCCACCTGTCTGTCTGTCCTCAGTCCTGACGGCAGCTACACTGAGGACCACAGTGCAGAGCTTCAATTTAAGTCTCGTAGTTCGGAATTTGATGATGACTTTGATGATGAGGAACCGTTACCAAGTATCGGCACCTGCAAGTCCCTTTACCCGTTTCAAGGTACGGCTTTACCTGTAGTTCTACTATCAGTACATCAGCTGACGTTCATGTACACAGCGATGTCACCTGTCACCAAACAATATTTGAGAGAAATGGTCTTTTGTGTATATAAAAAAAATGTTTTCGATCTTTGAGTTCAGCTCATGAAAAATGGGAGCAAAAACAAAAGTGTTGCGTTTATATTTTTGTTCAGTGTATATATATGTATATGCTCTAACTGAGGCCTTGGTTTTATACAGCAACTCTACTTGAGGACTCTGGGCTGTGTTTGTCCATCTGAAATAACCCGTACTTGTTTGGCTTTAAGTGTTGCTAAGGATTGTGGGCAGAACTCTTTCCTGTTGATGACAGGAAGTCATCATTAGATGAGGGTCAGACCGGAGTGCTCAGCAGGTGTAACTGACCACATGTTGAGTTTTTCTCTAGTTCTCTTTGGTTCCACTCTGGTTTCAACATGTTGTTGATCTTCTGCAGGTCAGAACGAAGGCACTCTGTCGATGGTGGAGGGGGAACTACTTTCTGTGGTGGAAGAGGACAAAGGTGACGGCTGGACCAGAGTGCGGAGGAACCTGGAGGAGGAGGGATACGTTCCCACCTCTTACATCAAAGTCTTCCTGGACAGCAGTGCCAAAGGTGCCATGACCTACATCTGACCTACACATGACCTTCACATGACATTAATACGACCTACATCTGACCTTCACATGACCATTATATGACCTGAATCTGACCTTCACATGACCATTATATGACCTACGTCAGACCTTCACATGACCATTATATGACCTACGTCAGACCTTCACATGACCATTATACGACCTACATCTGACCTTCACATGACCTTTATTCAACCTACATCTGACCTTCACATGACCTTTATATGACCTACATCTGACCTTCTCATGACCTTTTTACGACCTACATCTGACCTTCACATGACCTTTTTACGACCTATGTCTGACCTCAGTTTTAATTCAATTCAATGTTACTTTCAATGACCTTGATATGACCTTTAAATGTGACCTTTAAGTGACCTCTGCGCAGATGTCAGTCTTTGACCTCCAGATGAACCCCCCTCCCCCATGACCTCTGTGACCTTTAAACTCTGAATGTCGACACATGTATGTGCTCTGCCTGTCTGTGTGCTGAACGCTACCTGTTGTTTTTCTGAGGAGAACTTCACACCTGTGTGACACACCTGTCTACCTGTAGGACAGGTGTCTCTCATCTCTGCCTCCATGGAGGTGTGGCCAACATACGTCTGTCTGTCAGAGAACCACCTGTATTGATTTATTTTCTTCAATTAACTGATTGATTGTTAAAAGTAAAAAAGGTCCAACGGGACGTCTCAAATGTCTCAAACATCTTCAAACGTCTTTTTTTGTCTGAAGGCGTTAATTAACTGTGATGAAACAAAGAAAAACAAAAATTTATTTTAATAAAAGATCTGATTAAACACAAACTAATAAAAATCACCAGCTTCAGTTTCAGAAACAAACGTCTGAGATCTGGTTTTATTTTTCTGTCAGTTTGAATTCAGATGCAGGACGAGTTCAGATTTAGAGTTCAGTGTTTGAGCTGCAGACGACCGCGGTCTGACTTCCTGTCTCACTCTACCAACTCTAACATATCTACCTGTCTGTCTGTCTGTCCTCCTCTGTCTGTCTCTCTGTCCCTCTGTCCCTCTGTCTGCATCTTGTAGGCTTTGTGCAGAGTAGTCGGCTAGTCTAGCACAGTAATCGACCAGTGAGGACATCTCGCCACAGGAAGTGATGTAAAGGAAAAGGTTCTGAGGAAGTCGGGTAACAGCTTCTCATTGGACAGTTTAACTCTTCAGATATCTCGGCCAATCAGATGAAAGACTGCTGTCGAGATACACTGAAAGAGACGTTCTGCCAGTAACTGACTGAGATTAGATATTACACAGGTCCCAAACACAGACCCTGTGTCAGATAACAGATAAGATATTAGACAGGTCCCAAACACAGACCATGTGTCAGATCACAGATCAGATATTAGACAGGTCCCAAATACAAACAATGATCGATCAGAAATTAGACAGGTCCCAAACACAGACCACGTGTCAGATCACAGATCAGATATTAGGCAGGTCCCAAATACAAACGGTGATAGATCAGAAATTAGACAGGTCCCAAACACAGACTGTGTGTCAGATCAGATATTAGACAGGTCCCAAAACAGAACACGTGTCAGATCACAGATATTAGACAGGTCCCAAATACAAACTGTTACAGATCAGATATTAGACAGGTCCCAGTCATTATCAGACAGTTAAAATCTGAAGAATCCACATGAACGTTTCACAGAAAATAAAATAAATTAAAAGAAATTTATTAAACTTTTTTTCATGTTTGAGCCAAAAATATTTATTTAATTTTTGTAGTTTTTACTTTTCTCATTCAAATTTTTTTTTGTAATTTATCACTTCAAATGTTTCTCTGACAAACTGACCTGAGATCAGTTTAACGTGTCACAGACTGACCTGAGATCCGTTTAATGTGTTGCAGACTGACCTGAGATCAGTTTAACGTGTAACAGACTGATCTGAGATCAGTTTAACGTGCCATAGACTGACCTGAGATCAGTTTAACGTGTCACAGATCTGAGATTTTGTGGCCCAAAACAAAATGGCGGATGCTTCTTCCTGTTGGTGGACAAGAGACTGAAATAAAGAAACTGAACATCTTGTTTTGGCGATGCAGTGATGTCACAGTGATGTCACAGGGTGTGTCACTACATGGTTACATCACAGTCACACCGCTGTGAGGTCACTCGACTGTGTGAAGTTTTCAAAGTGTAAATAGAAACTGTAGCTGCACAGGTGTAGCCCCACCCCCTGTATACCTGCTGATATTAGCCACACCCCCAGATTAACTTGTGTGTGTTTGCCCCGCCCACCACGCACCTGACCCCGCCCCCTGCTTGTTGATCGATGATCATGTTATTGATTGTGTGAAATGTGAAACTTTTTTATTTTATAGTGAGATCTTGATCAGTTATTGATTTTTTTATTGAGACGTGAGACTGCTGATCACTCTCTTTTCAACTTCCTGTATGTTAAACTTTCAAAATAAAGTACACTCTGAAACAAACCCTGAGTCTGTAACTTGTGTTTCTCTGAGACGCTGCAGCCGAAATATTGAGATTCTATTTAACACATTTATTTTACTTGTTATATTTTTCTTTTAAAGCTACTGTCAAAATTAATGTTGGAATAGAATGAATAGATCGACAGTAATTTAATTTGAAATAGGTAAATTATTTAAATTTAATTGAAATTTTAAAAAGTTTAAATACATTTAATTTAAATTAAATATGAAGCAAAATTAAAATCACAAACTTTAAAAAACTAAGACTTATTTTGTTTTGTTAGGTTTGAACTTACATCAGCAGATTTTTATTGAAAATAAAACCGAACGTCGGAGGAACAAAATTTATATTTGTAAGGAAACAGGAACAAACATGTAAACAAATGTAAACAAAAACAAACAAAAGGTTTTAAAACAGCTGTAACGATCAGATCTGTGGAATTCCGTTGAAGCTGAGGAAACGTTCTTCACAGTGAACGTGTCCTCACTGCGTACTCCTCATTTATCAAGCTTGCGTGGAAACAGGTGCAGATCTGGGCGCAGGACTGATTGTACGATAGGACCCAGGTGTGATTTATGAAAGCGTTCGTATCTGACCAATCCAAGCGTACAAATGAGGTCTTGATAAATTCGGCGGCTGAATCCAATCGTCATTTACATATTACGCCCTTAAATATTCATGCTTCAAGTAGCCTCACCCAGTGAGGTCAGCATGGCGAAGAGAACTTTGAAGAAGAAGCGAAACTTTTCCAAGGTGGAAATCGAAACCCTTTTGTCGGAGTTGGAGAGAAATAAAGACGTTCTTTTTGGTAGCCTTAAATTGGGCATTAAATGTGCCCAGAAGAACGTTATTTGGAGAAGGATAACTGATGCCATTAACAACGTTGCCTTTGACACCCGGACTCCGGCTGAGGTTTGAATTAAATTCTCAATATAACACATGCCTAAAGACGATTAAAAAAGATTGTAGGCTATAGGCTATATTTAGGGTCCGGGCTGCTAAGCAGCCAAGGACCCTATTGTAATCGGAAGAATTCTTTCTTTCTTTCTTTCTTTCTTTCTTTCTTTCTTCTTCCGAGGAAATCATACTTCCCATGGGCAAAAACTCACCAAACTTTACAGAAATGTCCGACCCCATGCCAGATTTACTCAAGTCCAAGGCCCCCCCAAGGACATATACACAATAAACGTTTAAATTTAAAAAATTTAAAAATTCCTACCAAACCAACGATACATGCTACAGTTTTGAAACTTCACAGTGTAGCCCCAGTACTGCAGAAACTTTTGTCCATTTAGATTCATTACAAATTATGAAGTCCATCACTCTGTTTTTTTCAGAAACTGTAAAACTTATAAAACGTATCTCCTCCCACAAATTTTGCTCAATTGTCACCAAACTTGCTAGAGTGCATCTCCAGACTGTCCTCCACAAAACTTGTTTCTCAGATTTTTGATTTATCAAAAATTGAGCCTACAGTGCATGAAAACGTTTGACTGTAAACACTACTGTAAACATATACCATCCAATTCTTGCTAAATACATTTTCAATCTTCCTGAAAAAAATTGACAATATTTTGGAGTCGTGGTTGATGAACTTTGGCAAATATCAGAATTTTATCTCCAAAACTGAATTTTCTAGAACATTTTGAATTCTGCTCTCAGGGGAACAACTGGAGTCAATGTAAAAGTCGCATTTTTAAACATCACATTTTCTCTTGTGAAGCAAAACACTTATCATTAAAAACAAATCACCAACATGTCCATGCTGTCTAGATGCAATTTATGTATTGTCAGGTTTTTGTTTAGATGATAGAATTTGTGACATTTTGACTATTTTTGAAATCTGCCACAACAACTGCAGCCTGGTTGGTGACTTCCTGAGTCTATTTGAGAAGCCACACACCAGGTCTCACTTCCAGACAATTAGCTCAGCGAGTTAGGAGCTGGATCACGGTGCCAAGGACTCTGGGTTCAAGACCCAACAAGGGGGATGAGTATGACACATCAAAACTACAAAGAGTCTTTGAGAAACAAATGTTCCACTGATACAAAAGTGTACTTTGCAAATTTATTCCAATATTCAATCACTTTTACTTTTCAATTGCTGCAATACAATTTCCAGATGATGCAACCTGCAAAATGACTCAGCTGATGCTAAATGCAGATTGTAATATCAGCTTCCTTGATGTCTTCCTATTCTTCTGCTTGTTGCTCAGAATTGCCTAAAAATGCCTGGACCCGACCCATCGCTGCGCGATTTTTAGTTGATGCAAGTGACTGTTCTTTACATTCAGGTCAAGAAAACATGGTCAGACTTTAAGCTGGCCATGAAAAAGCATGTTGCTGCCCTTAGGTGCAACAACCTTCAGACAGGAGGAGGACAGCCGGACCCCAGCCAGGATTTGACAGGGACAGAGGAACGAATTTCTGGGTTAAATGGGTCGGTATCCATCTCTGGCATCCCGGGTGGTGCAGACACCGATGCACTTGAGCCGGAGGACAATGGTAACTAACAACCCCCTTTTTCTTGCATTGTAAAATCTGACCGTTAATTTCACACTGGCACATTATTGTCTTAAATAATTAGACTTACACGTGTTACACAGGTGCACATTTTTATTGTTTGTGAATGTTACAGAGCCAGGCGCCGGCAGCACGGCGTCCAGCCAGTCCAGATCCCCGACACCAGGCCCCAGCAGCCGGTCCAGGTCCCCTCAGCCAGGCAACAGCGGCATGGCGTCAAGCCGGTCCAGGTCCTCCGAGAGCGGCCCCACCAAGCCAGCTGAGCCAGACACACTGAGCCAGGCCGAGGACGTGCGCTAACCGTCTGCACCCCGTGCTGGGCCACCACCACCAAGACCTGCTGCAGCAGTGGTCACAGCGGAGGTCCTGGAAAGGCAGACAGAGATGGTTAATTTATTGGCCTCACTTGTGCGCCAACTTGAGGCAATAAACAATACGTTGCTGCAAATAAATGACACCTTAAAGAGACGTGAATAAAAAAAATTGTAAACCCACTTAATGTTGTCATGTCAATTGTCTGTGTTTTGCTCTTCAACATTCATCCCCAGAAACAGTCCCGAGGACCCAGCCCCAAACCCCATCTCTGCAAGTTCAGTTCAGTTCAGTTTACGAAATGTTGCAGAGCAAAACACAGACAGGCATAATAATTAATAAAGGCTGGTTTAAAGTACTTCTTCCTGCCTCTATGTATTAATGCTCATGGGTAGCCTAAATGGGTTCCATTCAGACCTTAACATTAAGTCTTTAACTGTCATATGTCAACAAGATTCGCCAAGATTTTTTCACCTGGCTATACCCAATGTTTAGATCTGTTGTGGTATTTATGCAAATTGGCACATACGTAATTAGATTATGCACCGTTTGCCCATGTTAACAAACAATTTTAAAAAAGTTGTAATACATTTTTTGTTTGTCTTGATGTAAGTAATCAACTCAGTAAATTTCATTGGTGATATCTAAAGGTTAAAATTTTTACCCTATTCACGTGAGAAAAAGAATGAATAGGCATATGAATAGGATATATTTGGATCTTTTTCGAAACTTTCCCATTTTGCGTTAAAGGGGTTTTTTTGGGGAGTTTTTCCTTAGCCGCTGTGAGGGTCCTAAGGACAGAGGGATGTTGTATGCTGTAAAGCCCTCTGAGGCAAATTGTGATTTGTGATATTGGGCTTTATAAATAAAAATTGATTGAATTGATTGATTGATTTGGGACTTTTTTCCCCCGAGGATACAAAATCAGTTGAGTTTGCTTCTGTTGCAATTTGTCCTACCTTTTTTCTTATTTTTACTGGACTAATTGTCCAAAAGTTCTAAAGCAGAACCTGTTCTGTCAGAAGAAGCTTTAGATGTCTCAGCTCTGATCTATGACTTCACTCTGTTCAGGTGTGCTGCTACACAAAGGTGAAGGGGGCGTGGCCTCTGGGAACAAAGGAGCAGGGAAGCGTATGTTGAGGAGGAGGAGGAGGACAAACAGAGACACAGACAGACAGACAGACAGACAAACAGAGACAGACAGACAGACAGACAAACAGAGACACAGACAGACAGACAGACACAGACAGACAGACAGACAGACAGAGACACAGACAGACAGACAGACACACAGAGACACAGACAGACAGACAGACAAACAGAGACACAGACAGACAGACAAACAGAGACACAGACAGACAGACAGACACAGACAGACAGACAGACAGACCTACAGAGACACAGACAGACAGACAGACAAACAGAGACACAGACAGACAGACAGACAGACAGACAAACAGAGACACAGACAGACAGACAGACAGACAGACAGACAGACAGACAGACACAGACAGACAGGCAAACAGAGACACAGACAGAAGGGCACAGGCAGGCAGACAGACAGGTAGTTTGTTTCCTCATTTTGATTTTTTAAATTGAAGATTAAAGTTTCATCGATTACTGAAGATTGACAAACGGGATCTTTATTAAAGTTCCTCTGGCGACGTTTTTATTTTATTTTGTGTAAGGGGTTAACGTTGGCCCCGTTACTTCACTGACCCTTGGCTAACCAGATTAAATTGACTGCAGGGTTTTAATTTAACACTTTACATGAAGCTGATTGTTTTTTTTTAGCTGTGCACATAAAAACAACAAAAAACAGAACGTCTTTTTATTTCCACGGTTGCAATGTTACGAACACGCCACCGATTGAAGCCGTGCGGTGACATCAGATCTGACTGAAGGAATCATGTCACGATTTTACAGAACAAGTCTGAGTATATATACGCTTTCATTTTATTAGTGAGGTCATCATTACTCCAACTAAACATGTCTCTGTCCTCTGTCCATCTGTCTGTCCGTCCCTCTGTCCATCTGTCTGTCCGTCCCTCTGTCCATCCAAATCGCCTCTAACAGACAGTTTGATAAAACCACAGCTAACAGGTCACTGTTTATCAGGACCTTTATATGTAAACACGATGTTTCCTTCAGACCGCCATGACATCATCACTATGGTTAAATGTTCTGATTGGTTGAAGTCTGTTTCACACTGCAGGTTTGTAACAGCTGATAGGTAACTGATCAGATCATTGATTAGTCTACAGATATTTATCAATGATCATATTCAATCAATAAAATTAATTTCACTTTGATGTGTCCACAGACTGACAGGATCTCCACGTGTCCTTTGGGACAGGACGTCCATGTGTCCTTCGTGACGGGATTTAAACTCAGGTGTTGAGTTTAAATCTTCTGTTTAAAGTTTCAGCGCCGCAGACCGAGACACCGTTATGTCTGTGTGACACAGATCTTTAGAGACGAAGTAAAATAAAACAGACGAGTTGTCGAACTGTCAGATTTTTAAAAAGCAAAATAAAGTTTTTTGTTTTTAGTTCCGTGGCTGCTGATTGGCTGACACCTCAGACACAGTTAACTCTTTGATGTCTGTCAGCAGCAGTTTTTGTCGTTCTTTAAAACTCTGCCGTCAGTGGACTTGTTTGTTACACGTCACATCTCAGATTAAAATCTGTATGAATCAGTAATTCTCTGTCACACCGATGGAACGTCGTTTCATTGATAACAGCAACGATCAGGATGATTTAAAAAGTTTTGACAGAGTTTCAGTGTTTAAATTAAAATTTTTTTTTTTTTTTTTTTTAAACCATTATTTAACCAGGTAAAGTCCTGTTGAGATTGAGATCTCTTTTACAAGGGTGACCTGGCCAAGAGGTCAGCAGCACACATCATATTCAAAAGACAGGCAATAAACAATATGATGGAGCAACCAATAACTAATAGTTAAAGGCTGACGTTTTGAAAGTGCAGCAGTAGAAATCACAATAACAATTTAAAAACACAAGCACTGTTCCAAGGTCTCGCAATGTTTGTCAATCAAGAAAGAGCGAAAATTCACCAATGGAATAAGCTCCGACATTTTTAGTTCAGACTGGAGAGTATTCCATGCTGATGGGGCAGCAAATCTGAATGCTCTTTTCCCCTGTTCAGTCCTGACACGGGGGACAATCAAGTGAATGATGTCACCAGAGCATAAGGCATAGCGGCTTTTAGTTCTTTGCAAAAGTGTACACAAGTACGTTGGAACTAGGTCAAGAAGAGCTTTATAAACGAGAGTCAACCAGTGTGTGTAGCGGCGGACACTCAGAGATGGCCATCCAGACTTGGCGTAGAGTTCACAGTGATGGGTGAGTCTGCTACAGCCAGTGACAAATCTCAACGCACAATGATAAACAGTGTTCAAGGACTGTAGACATTTGGTTGAAGCTGTCATGTACAGAACATCACCATAATCAAGCAGAGGTAAAAAAGTTGCAGAGACAAGATATTTGCAAGCTCGGAGAGAGAAGCAGGATTTGTTTCTATAATAGAAACCAATTTTAATCCTGAGCTTGGTGACCAAACTACCAATATGCGCTTTAAAAGAAAGCTCTCGATCAATAAGAAAACCCAAGTACTTGTAGTTCGAAACAAGTTCAATGGGCACACCTTGTAAGGTTAAAATTGAGGGGATGTTCCCTGGTAATTCACCAGAACCAGGAAACACCATCAGTTTAGTTTTTTGTGCATTTAAAACCAATTTAAGATTTTGCAATCGAGATTGAACAACATTAAAAGCAGATTGTAAAAACTCGAGAGCCTGCACAATTGAGGATGACCATCAATAGATGACAGTGTCATCTGCATAAAAGGTAGAAGGCATTTGACAGGTTATCACATATTTTGTTTATATAAATAGAAAATAAAATAGGCCCCAAGAAATTTGTTAAAGCAGCTGAAATAAATAAAGATTTAAATGTCAAACATTTAAAATCTGCTGAGTTAAACCTGTGAACACGTTTGGACTGAGGTCACCATCATGTGTCCGTGTTTCATCCCCGTCAGATCAAAACTGAACAGATTTAAAATGTAAAATAAGAACCAGCTGAATTAAATAAATTACATGACTGAATGTTTGTAACACAGCGTCTTTAGTTTTTTACTAAGTCACAGTTAAATTGTCGGTTCTCAGTCTGAATTTTATGAGTCATATTATTTAATATCTGCAGATTCAGTGGTTCCAACATCAGGACTGTTCCTCTGAATCAGCTCGTCATCAGGCTGAAACACTCAGATGTAATACAGACGTTTAACCAGCAGGTGCCGACACATTCCTGCATCATCATCATCAGACATTAACCGTCTGTCAGGAAACAAGTCAAACATCTAGTTAGAGGATTAAAATGTGTTCACATAAATAAAAGACAAAATCATGAGAGAAATAAAGTTCATGTTAAAAAACATTAAACATCTTAGTTTAAACCTCAGACTCTGATTTATCTTTAAATTAAAAATAAAACGTCATTAAAACATTTAAAGACCACGAAAAACTAAACCAAGTTAAAATATTTAATTTAAACTGTGAACAGCCGCTGAGACGTTTTCTTCACAGTCGTTAAATCATTTTCTGTTTTTATTTTGTTCCTGTGAAAAATAACCAAATGTTCCTGAACACCTCGTCTTCGTCTTCTTCTCTCGCCGGAGTCTTGATTCCCATCCAACAACTGTGTGTGTGTGTGTGTCAGATGGTCCTCAGCAGGGTTCACACACACACACACACACACACACACACACACACACACACACACACACACTCTGATGTGCCTGCAGATGGAGATGTTGTTTCCATGACGACCAAATGAGGAAAGTGATGATTAATTTAGAGACACTTTGCTCCTCCATCTGTCTCTTCTTCTTCTTCTTCTTCTTCTCTTTGTGTCTTGTTCAGACTCTGTGACCTTTGACCTGATCGGCTTGTTGCTCGTTTAAATGTGCTATATAAATAAATTTGACCTTGACCTTGATGTGATCATTACCTCAGTATTTGTGTTCAGCGAGCAGCTGCTGGGTTACCTGTCGGAATTTACCTGTCAAAAGTTTCAGGTGAATTCTGCTGTTTTCAAAGCAGTAAAGCAGATTTTACCATCATCATCATCTTCATCGTCATCATCTCGCTGATCACTGTGGTAATCCAAAAATATTCGTACTGACTGTTTCTGTTATGACATTTATTCTGAGCACAAATACAAACTGGTCCTGTGGAGGTCAAACTGGTCCTGTGGAGGTCAAACTGGTCCTGTGGAAGTCAAACTGGTCTTGTGGAGGTCAAACTGGTCTGAGACTGAGACTGGACGAGGATCTGTCTTTGATCCCAGAGGTGTCGGACCAGTAATCAGTTTTACTTCAGATTAAAAGACTCAACACAGACAACTTCATTCTGAAAACATGACGGTGATCACATGATCAGAAAACATGACGTATGTGGGAAGATGAGACATTTTGCTTCACCGTCACCACCACCACCACCTGGAAATCAGGAGATCACATCACCTGATCCAGGACCAGATCCATGTTGATCCTTTAGAACCTAAAACACAGTCTAACTGGACAATTTGGACTGGGACTTTATGGTGGCACCAACCAAGTGTTGTAGCCTGCACTGTTTAAACTTACAAACAAGAAGAAGACGAAACCACAGAGTCAGCGAGGGCAGAGGTGGAAAATGACCTCCACCCATCAACCTTCGACAGCTGCAGAGACATCCTGGTGGGTGGAGGACAGTAACATCTAGTACAGTCCTTAGAAAACACTGCGGCACAGAAACGTGCCTGGGAGCAGCTGAAGAGGGTGAAGGCCGGGGCATGTAACCAAAGTGTGCAGGATATCCTGCAGCATCCCCGCCACTGAGAGGGGAGCAGAAGGTAACACCGCATGTCAGCTGGGAAAGAGACAAGTGATGGGCAGGAACCCAAAGTGAACTGACCCCAGGCCTGCGAGAAGGAAATCCATATGGACAACTGTTAATTCAGATCTGATCGGCTGAAAGAGACGGGTGACAAGATGCTGGAAAAGATTTAATGTATGTTTGTGAGGTTTTCTTGATATTAAGGGGTTAAATAAATTGTCTTAAAATTAATTTCTGTAAAAAAAACTAAGTTAAATTGTTTTTTTAAAGTTTGAATTATTGTTTAAGATTTAAACTTTAATCTGACAGAATGAGTGAAGACCTGAACATTCACAGAGACTTTCCTCTTTGCCTTGTCTATAGTTCAAACAACCAGAGACCTAACAGAACAATGTCCAAACGTCAGGGAGAAGAAAACACTGAATTGCTCGACAAAGAAACCGAGGAAGTTTTATTTTTTTTAAATAATGAGAAAATTAAAGCTGAAACAGACATCTATCAGGGTCCAAACAGATTGTAAGTACTTTCATACTTTTTTCGTTTTTAACTGACGAGAAACAAACTGTTGTAAAATTATTCATGGGGGTTGTCACTAAAAGCTGACGTCTATAAATCTACTTCCAGAAACATTTGATGTGACTCATGACCTGTGAAAATGTGTTTCACTACATTTGTATTGAATTTTGATATTGTTCAGGATCTGGGATGTGTGCCTGTTATTTACACACAAACAGTCCTGCCATTAGAAAAGATTCAGATTCAGATTTAAACTCTTTACATTAAAAGACAAAAATCTCACCAATGACTAAACAAATCAGCTGCTCAGTAAAGGTCACACTAGATTTTTACTGGATGAGTTAAATAATTTTTTTTTTTTACTTAAGTTGAACTTACTGGGTATTTGAGAAATTCTAAAAAAAAAAATCTGGTCTGTGGACGTACTGGTGATTTATTTAGATTTTTTTAAATTTCAAATGTAAAACGTCTGGAAAGTAAGATTTATTGTAATAAGCCACACCCTCTTTAAGCAATTATCACCAAATTTTATGCATTGACTCAGTCATGATAGTGCAAACAGAATTTCATACGAATCTCTGTGATAATGACAAATAAATTGTTCACATTTGTGGCACCCTCCGATGGCAGAATATCCCAAAACTGGTTAGAGAAGCTTGGACAAAGGATCCACACATGTACACCAAGACAGGTCACGATTTCTTCAGCCATCTTTGATTTATGAGTATTTATGTAAAATTGAACTAAAAGAAAAATGTTTGAATATTCATAACTTTGAAACAGATTGATGTATCGAAGTCTCTCTGACAACGTTAGATCAGATGATACGATCTGGGACAAGTTTGCAAAAATATGATTCAGAAAATTTTTTGAAAAAGTTAAAAAATTTGACATTTTTAGAGCAGAAGAGTGAACAAAGCTATTTCTGAAATAACTGCAAAAACATGTTTGTTACAGCACAACCTTGAGGTAAAGGAGGGTCATTTTTGAGCCTGAGTAGTGGGTGGAACCGAACCTGCCAATTTTGGTGGGTGTGTATTGTACAGTCAGGGTTAGGATGCACAAACACTTTTAACAGAAAAAAAAAATAACAAGAGGAAGAAGAAGAAAAAAAAAAAGACTAATGGAGATAAAAACAAAAGGTCTCCAGCAGAAAGTGTGGCTGCTTAGACCCCTAAAAAAAACATAAAATAAAGAATCATATAAAATGTTAGTTAAAATGTTAGTATTAGTTTCTGATGGGAAATGTTGCTGTGGTTTCTAAAGTCTCCAAAAGTAGAACAGGAGCCAGAACCTTCAGCTCTCAGGCTCCTCTTCTGGGGAACCAACTTCCTGTCTCAGTTCGGGAGGCAGACACCATCCCCACATTTAAGACTAGACTGAAGACTTTCCTTTTTTGATAAAGCTTATAGTTAGGGCTGGCTCTTATAGTTAGGGCTGACAGAGGACACACACTAGATTTAGTGCTCAGTTATGGCCTTTCAGCCAGTGTGTCCTCTGTTGTTGACTTGGCTGTGTCGGATCATTACTGCGTGTTTTTTATTATCACCAGTTTTATTGAGCAGGAGACCTCGGTGCGAACTGTCAGGAAACGCTATTTTACCTCAGAAGTGGCTGCAAATTTTATTGAAATCCTGGGTAAGCATCCCTCAGCTACTACACCTGCATCCTGTGATTTCATCGTTGAACATTTTATCAATAAACTTGAAACAACACTAGATCTTGTAGCTCCACTGACTACAAAGAAGGTACTGCCTAAGCGTACACCCCCGTGGAGAAATGAAGAAATCAAAAAATTGAAAAGAAATTGCCGGGTAGCTGAACGGAGATGGAGGAAAAATAAGATAACTATTCATTATCAAATATACCGTGAGCAACTAGAAATATACAACAAGTCTCACGGGCACGCAAGAACTACCTATTTCACTAACATTATTGCTAATCATAAAAATAACCCAAAAATCCTCTTTAACACCATTGATCTTTTAATCAACCCTGTTTTTAACAGATACCAAATCACTCCTTTGGACTCTCTTTGTGAAGGCTTTGCAGACCACTTCAGGGGTAAAATTGATTTTATAAGATCCTCTATTTTATCCAATCAAAATACTGTTTTTAATACATTAGAAAGCTTGTTTTGACCTGAGGAAACACTGGACAGTTTTGACCTGGTTGATGCTGAGCTGCTTGGTAGAGTTTTCTCCCAAGTAAAACCAACAACCTGCCTTTTAGACCCAATTCCCTCATCACTTTTTAAAACGCTTTATGGATTCCTTGAACCCGAGCTCTTGAATATAGTGAATTGTTCCCTTCAGATGGGCTCTTTCCCTGCTGCCCTTAAAACGGCGGTAGTGAGACCCCTTCTGAAGAAGAACAATTTGGATCCTAGTGTTCTTAATAACTACAGACCAGTGTACAACTTGCCATTTTTAAGCAAAATTTTAGGAAATCTTGTTTTTATTCAGTTGAATGATTTTTTAAGTAAGTGTTCCATTCTTGAGAAATTTCAATCTGGATTCAGGATGAACCACAGTACAGAGACTGCACTACTGAAAATTGTTAATGATCTTAGGTGCAACTTGGACTTGCACAAGCTTACAGTCCTTGTGCTACTGGATTTAAGCACTGCTTTTGATACAGTAGATCACACGATTCTTTTAAATAGACTAAGACACCTAGTAGGCCTCTCTGGTACTGCCTTTCAATGGTTTAGCTCTTATCTCACAGATAGAAAATTTCTTGTAAGTTTTGACACATGCTTCTCAAGGATCCATGAAATTAAATGTGGTGTTCCCCAAGGCTCAATTTTAGGCCCTGTACTTTTTAACTTATACATGCTCCCACTGGGAGATGTCATCAGGAGGCATGGTATCACAGTCCACAGCTACGCTGATGATACACAGCTTTACATATCCATGTCTCCTGATGACACAGGGCTGATTGATGTCCTTTTTAACTGTATTTTAGATATTAAATCCTGGATGGCAGAAAACTTCCTACAGCTCAACCAGGACAAGACTGAGGTTTTAATTATCGATCCTAAGGCTCAGGGAGAGAAACTTTTATCAAAACTCCAAACCCATTATCTTTGACTCTGAGCTCAACTTTATTCCACATATTAAAAACGTAACAAAAACAGGATTTTATCATTTAAAGAACACAGCCAGAGTCTGCCCCTTTCTCTCCCGGGCTAACACAGAGACGCTAATGCATGCTTTTTATCTCCAGTCGTATTGACTACTGCAATGCCCTGCTTTCTGGTCTTCCAAAAAGAAACATCTCAAGTTTACAACTGTTGTAAAATTCAGCAGCACGTGTGCTGACGAAGACCAGAAGGTGGGCACATATTACACCAGTTTTAAAATCACTGCATTGGCTCCCTGTGTGTTTTAGGATTGATTTTAAGGTCCTTTTAATGGTTTTTAAATGTCTTAGGGGTCTTGGACCTTCTTATCTTTCAGTATTGCTTTTACCATATGAGCCCTCGCGGACCCTGAGATCCTCTGGCACTGGCCTCTAAATGATTCCCAAAGCTAGAACACAGACCTACGGTGAGGCGTCTTTCCAGCACTATGGCCCCTGTCTGTGGAACAGCCTGCCAGAGGACCTGAGGGCTGCAGAGAATGTTCATATTTTTAAAAGTAGGCTCAAGACCCACCTATTTAATTTGGCTTTTAACTAATGTCTTATTTTTATCTATATCTTTATTTTATTTTATTTATTTATATATTATAGTCCTCTTTTTTTTTTTACGTATTTTTATTCTATTACTTCTTATGACATTTTAGCGATTTATTAGTTTTACAATTCTCAGCCTATGTAATTTTATGTTTTTATTCCATATCTCCACTGCTTCCTCAGTGGGGGCTGCCTGCAGTGGGGGCTGCAATTGGCTGTGGCTGGGATGTCTCTGTCTCGTGGTAGGCGTCGGCTTGGCCAGGTGGGGGGTCTGCATCTGCTTTGCTGCAGTGGGCCCCTCGCTGGCCCTTAGCGGGGCGTGCCCGGGTGGAGACGTCCTGGCCCTGGGCTGTGAGCGGCACCCAGTGCAGTCGGCCTCCTGGCGTTTCCTGACCTTGCTCGTCTGTACTCAGCCACACGTTTTAAGATCACACTTTTAAGATTGTGTTATCTGTGTGTATGTGTGTGTGTGTGTGTGTGTGTGTGTGTGTGTGTGTGTGTGTATGTGCTGGGGAAGGGTCTGAACGGGGGGTGGAGGGATGGTGATGGGGGGGATGCATTTCTAATATATGAAAAGTGCTTTATGAATAAAGTTTGATTTGATTTGATTTGATTTGACTTCATAGTTAGGACTGACTCTCATAGTTAGGGCTGGCTCTTATAGTTAGGGCTGACTCTCATAGTTAGGGCTGGCTTAGGCCTGTGTTGGGCCAGCCCCTAGTGAGGTTGAAATGGACTCAGTCTGCTGGTGGACTTCCTCTGACTTCCTCTCGTTGATCTCCAGTCTCCTGTTGTAATGATCTCGTCCATCAAACTTCATTGTACAGGAAATGTTCATCACGGGGTGACAGGATGTCAGTTAATCTCTTCTGTCCTCAGACTCCAGAGCGTCTCTGATAGTATTTTGTATGTCTACAGAAGCGTGTCTCCTCATTCCTGTAGAAATTATTATGGTCGTAACATCCTGTGAGACGGAGGAAGTAGCAGTAAACTGTCTATGGTCAGTCCCAGTGGCTAATCTTGGTGGCCAACAGCTTACAATGGTTCTCTTTAAAATTATTCACCTTGAGTTTAGTAAATACCACTTTGTGTTTTTAACAGATATTTAACTAACATAATATTTTCTGATCCGCTTCCTGTCGTTCTGTTGTTGTCTGAAACGTCTCTGACAACCAGACTGAGATAAAACTGTTACAACCCGCCATGTTTGATATGGTCAATGGAAATCAGTTTTGTCTCCTGACTGTTAAAAGAAAAGAGCTAAATGATGTGTTTTCTCATCTGTTGATAAAATTCCGTTTTACTCTGTTAGCTAACCCTACCCCCCCCCACACACCCACACACACACACACTCACTGTGAGCTGGAGGACGTTGTTTCCACTCGGCTGATTTTTGGTGTCACAGAAGAGAAGAGCAAGACCAGAGTGAGGGGGGAGGGAGGAAGAAGAGCAGGACCAAAGAGAGGAGGGAGGGAAGAGGAAGAGCTGAACCAGAGAGGAGGCAGGGAGGAGGGAGGGAGCAGGAAGAGCTGAACCAAAGAGGAGGCAGGGAGGAGGAAGAGGAGCAGAAGGAGGGAGGAAAGAGGAAGAGGAGCAGAGAGCAGCAGAGAGACGACAGATGAGGAAAGGAGCGTAGAGCCATCAGCAGGTTAACAGACAGATCAGGTCATTAAAGAGTTAACGAGGAAGAGGAGGAGGAGGAAGAGGAGAACGTTTGAAAGATGGAGACTGACGAGAATCTGGTCAACGTTTTTCTGCTGCTGCTGATCGGATCTCACCTCACCGTGGTAAATATATCATGTCTCTATTTATACTCTACTGTCTCTTATTCTACTGTGTTCTACTGTAATCACCCCTTACTGTGATGAATATCTCATGTCTATTTATATTCTACTGTGTTCTACTGTAATCACCCCTTACTGTGATGAATATCTCATGTCTCTATTTATATTCTACTGTGTTCTACTGTAATCGCACCTCACTGTGGTAGAGATATGTCTCTATTAATATTTTACTGTGTTCTACTGTAATCACACCTCACTGTGATGAATCTCTCATGTCTCTATTTATATTCTACTGTGTTCTATTGCACTCCCACTTGAAACTGTGTAACAACACTCTACTGAGCTCTAGTGACAGACTGAACCCTCGCTCACTAACGTTCCTCTAAATATTTGATTTGACAGCTTCTGATCGATTGATCGATCAATAATCAAACATCAGACACAAAAATAATGACGACTGATGTTTGAACAGTTAATTAGTTTTTAGATCGGTCTCGTTTCTCAGATTTAAACTAATCAATCCCATCATGCACCTCTCCATGAGACAGAAACAGATCTAATCAGAGATGCTGCCTTGCTCAGCAGCTCAGTGGGAATCAGACCTGTGACGGACAGATCAATAACCATATAAAGGTTTTTAATTGATCTAAAGTTTAATCAGATTTTTGTCATCAGACGTTAATAAAAATGAAAAATCCAGATTTTTTTTTTTTAGAGATTAAAATCAGAGAAACATAAAGACGGCACGGGTACACACAAACAACAGTAACGTAATAGTTAATTAAAAAATAATAATAATAATAGTAATAATAATAATAAAAATAACAGTAGAAATACACAGAGACAGAAAATGATCCAACAGAGAGAGATTTTTCTCTGTTGGATTTTTTGACGCGTTTCAAGTAAAAAAAGTTGTTGTTCACTTTTATTGAATCTCTGTAAAAAAAGAAAACAACAAAAAAAAAACAACACGTCTTTGTTCTTTCATATCTTTTCTCTTTTTCAGATAAATAGTTTTTAGATTTCTGTTGAAAGTTTTCAACAACTTCCTGTTAATAAACTTTAATATTAGAAATAAACTGAAACTTTGTTTTGTAAATAAACTGAAACTTAAATATTTAAAGATGAACTGAATTCTTCTCAAAGCTCAAACACTGACTCTGTTTTAGATAAAAGTGGTGTGACTGACTCAAACTGCAGCAGCTGCATGATGGTTTCTAAACTCATGTTTTAAAATAGTGAAGTGGTTTTGTCCCCAATCAATCAATCAATCAATCAATCAAAATATAAATCAATATGGAGGTGTGAGAGAAGAACAGAGTTTTTCTTGATGAATCCACAACTGATATTTCTGTTTTTAATGAGAAACTGATTTAATGTTTCAGCTGAAACGATTTTCATTCTGATGCATTACGAAAAGTTTGATCATAAATATTTTTATTTAAATTCACATTCAAAATAATAAATCAAAAGTAATAAAGACCAAAAATCTGCATCATGACGAATCCTGAAGTTTCACAGTTGAATATTTAATTAAAATCATGAAGAAAAAAACAGGTTTCGTATCTTAACACATTTTTAACACGTTTTTCATTTTCACACCATTTTAACACTTTTTTTTATTAACACGTTGGTTTCTTCATCAGTCATCCACCCTCCTCTCCCTCCACCCTCCTCCTCCTCCTCCTCAGCAACTCCTTTAGGTGCCTTAGTGTCCAGGACACTCTGTATTTATGTACAGTCACAGTCCAGCTGTAGGACTGGGACAAAAATCTGTCTGTGTGTGTGTGTGTCTGTCTATGTCCCTCTGTCTGTGTGTCCCTCTGTCTGTCTGTCTCACAGCCTTAGTGGGTTTATTAAAGACACAACTTCACACACTGCAACAATGAGACAGACGTGCAGAACAGTTCAACAAACATTCTTTTAAACTCAGACATCATACCGAACTTTCTGTGTGTGCTCTTATCATCCTACTCCCTAAGTAACCATGTTGAACTTAAACTGTCTGACATTTCTCGGCCTTTTTCCCTCCAGACTGTCATGAAAAAACAATTATTTGAAAGTGTGAGTTCAAAGGTCGAGACATGAAAAGTGACATGGCCTCATCTGTAAAATAAAGATATGTGATGTTCAGAGACAGACAGAGACAAACAGAGATAGATATAGAGATAAATGTTAAACTGTGTGAGCCTGAGCCTTCACTGCAGTGACATGTTTGACCCAACATGACATCAGAGAGGAGGCGGAGTCTCTGTTCCAAACCCTCACCCTCTAAAAAAAATATCAAATATCGATCATAAAGTCTCGTTATTATAAATTACCCTATAAACACTGATAATTAAACCAGTGTAAATAAATCAATGTGTGATTCTGAGTTAAGCCTGCAGAGGGCAGCTAACACAAACAACAACAACATGACTTCCTGTTTGTTTGAATTGTTTAAGTAAGATCGGTCTTTGTGTCCCTGAGCAGGACTGGAAGGTTCGAAGTCTGATGTCCAACTGACAGTGTCTCTGTTTGTTTCATTGACTGATTGATTGATTGATTGATTGATTGGACTCTGCACTGCAGTTATTACAGCCATCACTGTGTCTTTTTTTCACGGTCGTCCTCTGATTTCCTGTCTGACAGGTGGGTCCTTCTGCACCTGAGGAGGGCTGGCAGGTGTACAGTTCGGCTCAGGACTCTGAAGGTCGATGTGTTTGTACAGTGGTCGCTCCCCAGCAGACGGTCTGCTCCAGAGACGCCCGAACCAAACAACTCCGACAGCTGCTGGAGAAGGTACAGTACACCATTACTGATCGTTATGCTGCTCAAGCCCTAACCCTCCTAACCCTTCTAACCTCCCAGCCCTTCTAACCGTCGTAACCCTTTTAACCTCCTAACCCTTTTAACTCTACTAATCCTACTAATATACTAACCCAAACTACTACTACTGCTACTACTGATAATAACGTTAATAACAATGACAGTAATAATTCTGGTGATTTTAGAAAATGTCACCATGATGTTTATTAGAAACATTCATTAACTGTTAGGCTACCAACACTATTATGTATTAAATGTTGTGATGCTTTGTGTCGTCCAGGTGATGGTTGTGGTGTCATCAGGTGACCTGACAGAAATGTTTGTTTTAAATGAATGTTGACAGCTGTGTCATATGTTGTGACATGTTTGTGTTGTCCAGGTTCAGAACATGAGTCAGTCCATCGAAGTTCTGGACCAGCGAACTCAGAGAGATCTGCAGTTTGTGGAGAGAATGGAAATTCAGCTGAAGGGTCTTGAAAACAAATTCAAACAGGTGGAAGACGGACACGAGAGCAACATTGCCAGGCAGTACAAGGTACCACCCACATAATGACATCATGACTCAAACTGCCAATCAACATTTCAGCCTTCAGGAATATGTGTCCACTCCTCAGTTATTTATATTCCTTTAGTTCATACAAGTTGACAGACCAAAGTCATCGTTAAAGTATTTTATTTAAAATGAATATAAGTTGTAAACATTGTCGTGGGAGGTGCTAACTGTTAATACTAACTTCGTTCATCAAATGGACCGCAGTTCTTCTGACCTATGTTTTTTTGTCTTCCTGTCATGTGTTGTTGGGTACGTTTGTTTTTGTGACCTCGTTGTGTATTTCTCACTTTGGGACTCGTGATGGCTGAAAATGAAAAAACATATCTTTCTGAATGACTGTTTTTAGTGTCCGGTACATTCAGTCTGCATTCAACATGCAGACTCGAGGAGCTGGGGATCGAACTGTTGATCTTCCAATTGGTGGACGACCCCCTGTCTTGAAGTTGGACATATGTCATCAGTTTAGAGACGTCGATACATTGATGCAGTCACATCCCATCTGTTGGGTTTACATGGTCAATACATTTGCACGTGTCATGCAAGCACGGGCTCATTGTTTAGAAAATATGATCGATTTATGTTATATACACAGCGTAGAGGAAAATTGATGTTTTACAATACATCCCAAAATGAGACTCACTTCTTGTTACCTGAAATACTAGACGATAAAACTACAGTTTATATTCCATAAGTAACATTAAAGCAGTCAGCTGATACTAGAACTGTTTAAACACAGTGCATCAACGACTCTGAATGAACCAGTGAGGAACCATTAAATTGGACCTCTGTCAGCCAAGGCCAAATTCAGGTGTTCCTCAGATGGTCGTTCTTACAACTTAGCTGTGTTCATGTTAAGTTGTAATGTGGAAACAACATGTACACTACAAAGATGTATTTTATTGCTCAGAGTGTTACACACCATGTTGATGATGATGAAGAACAAAGGAAATGGACCAAGTGAGAAATATGATCAGGAACTCATCTTTCAGATTATTCCAACACCACATGAATGCAACATGAGGCTGTGGAGGTAACTGTGATGTCTGCTCCTTTTTCCTCAGAGAGTGACATATTGTCAGTCAGCAATATTTCTGTAACTTTGTCCTGAGCTTATAAAACCTACGTACGAGCTGAATCGATGCATTCAAATGAAACATTCATGTTATTAATAGAAACTAAACATGACGACTGGCGAAGCGTCGAAGAGAAGTTTTGTGGGACAGGCAGCATGAGCTGTAATAAAGCTTCACAGAGAAACTGATGTTACAAAGACTATAAAAACTCAGAGGTTTGATAATTTTACATGCATCAACTAGAAAGAAGTGAAACTGTGGAAAGAATCGCCCCGCCCACTACGACACAGGTCAGCTCCTCGAGTGCAGCTTCCTGTTTAAAAGGCCAATGGGCTCTGACAAGTGTCTTTACAACAGCCGTACTACAATTTTTTTTTGTGGCTCGGTCAGTGTTTATGTAATGTGACGTGTCCTGGTTAATATTTGAAACATAAAAACAAAGTGGATCTACCTCTTCCAACACCGTCTGTGTCCGCACCCTGACAGAGAGGGATGTCAGGTCAACAAGGGGGAAACATTTTGTTTATTTTACTAACGAGCAGAACGACTTCCCGCTCATCCCCCTCATTCCCTCTCGTCCCCCCTCGTCCCCCCGTAAATTCCCCTCTGCTGATAACCCTCACCCTGTATGGACATGGTGTCAGTTCTCAGTACAGATCAGTGTGGATGGATTCAGTTACTGTCAGGATCCACAGTGTCTGAAAAAGCTGATCAGTGTTGTTAAAGTTATTTATGAAATGCAGTCGAGTCAACAAACACCTTCAGATATCTGACGTCTGGACAGTAACTGAATTCTGCTGTCTGTCTGTCTGTCAGTCCATCAAAGCAAAGATGGAGGAGTTACGACCTCTGATCCCGGTCCTGGAGGCCTACAAGGCGGACGCTCTGCTGGTCCGACAGTTTAAGGAGGAGGCGGCGAATGTGACGGAGCTGCTGGGATCGCTGCAGGAACAGCTGGGAGGTCTGGACTATCAGGAGCTCCACAGCCGAGTGATGAACCTGGAGGACCGGCTGAGGGCCTGCATGCAGAGGCTGGGTGAGTAAACAACAAACAAACAGAGGGACAGTAATTAAATAGAAAACAAGTCATGGAATTCAAGATTTTTAGACATTAAAATTGTTTGTTTGTTTTTGGTCGACGTCATAAAGGGAACGTGCGCATTAACAATAAAAATAGTTTTGACCTAAAACACTGAATAAAGTGAATCCCAAATAAACACCCAGCTGTGGAGGAACTGATGCTGGATTTGTTAGAATATTAAGAATAAAACAGAACCAAACAAACACCTCCTGTCAACAGTACCAAATATTGTTTCAGCATAACCACTTTGTCCTGTCAGGGGTTGCGGGGTCATGGGTGGGGGGTGGAGCCTATCCCAGCAGACACTGGGTGAGAGGCGGGGTTTACCTTGGACAGGTCGTTAGACAATCACAGGGCTGACTGTTGTTGTCAATCGTCATCTTTCAAAGCTGTAAACGACACAAACAAAACTTTGGGGGTATTCCATCAAACCAGCTAACCGCAAATCCCGGCTAATTTCGATAAGCTGCGCTAGTTTTAGAGAGAGTTCGGTTCCATCACTCTCGCTAACAGGAACCCCAGCTGAGTTACTGGGGTAACATATGCTCCTGAACTAAACTGCTCCGTGGCAGGTTAACTATCAGGCTTAATGAATCGGTGTTACAAAGAATATGTACCTGTAGTACACAGAGTCTCAGACAAACAGTTCCTCACACTTTTCGCTTGGTTATCCGTGTTGTCCGAAAACGAAGTTAACAACTTCAGCAAAAATGAATTCACCGCACATTTTTGGTTAGTTTTGTCGAATTCCCAAGGATTGAAATTAAAAAAAAAAGCATCATTGTCGTGATGATATCTTGAAATACTGAAAGTCTTCTCCTCTGTGAGCAAAACTGCCAGTAGTAGCATAGTAGTGTCATCCCCGACTGGCATGCGGGCATCTGGGGTTCGACTCCATATTATGGCATCATTCACTACATCAAATTATGTTGCAGCTATTATTTAGATGTTTTCACCAACAGCCTATAGCTTACATTTGTCACACATTACACGTATGTGAAATGTAATGCCATTTAGCCGACAATTATTCATCATAACTTTGTAGCCTACAGAACTTTTAACATCAGCTAGGCCTAACATTAACACTTGTCCATATGATTGGAGTAACACCTGCACAGCCGTGCGTTTAACATTGTTGACACCACTCCTGTGCAGAGATAACACTATTTGGCATATTAGTTGGTGCAAAGTACACTACACATTTAAAAAAAATTGTAAACCAAATAAAATTTCCTTGCAGAATTTAATTTTCATTAAATAATACATTGCAGCTGAGCCTCAAACACGGGTCTCCCACGTTAATGATGGCGGTAATTCCTCTTGTCTTGTCACTGACAAGACATACTGTGTTTGATCAATACAGTCTAAACATAAGACATTAAACACTGATGTAAAAGTTGATTTATGCATTTAAGCGGTCGGCAATCTTCTGTCACGCCATATCTCTTGCCTTGACAGTAGCAACAGTATTTCCTTTTCTGGTAACTGCGTTTCTATACTCTTAGTAAAGCTCCAGAAGGAGCTTTTGCTCCGCGCTGTTGAAGAAATCAGCCCTAGTTTTCTTGTCTTTTTTCCGACACGATCGCGTTTTCGACAATCGCATATTCTGGGCTTGTCATGCACCCCGTGCGCGTGCCTAATGCAAGACTTGATAAGCCTGGCTGAAGTTAACGCTGATGAGGCGCGGGTGAAACGTGTTAGTGGAACGGCTTCAGCCTGAGGTAGAAGCTGACGCTAATTCAAACGAGGCTTAACCACTTAAACGCCACTATCATTAGCGACTTTGATGGAATACCCCCTTTGTTTACCTCCTGAAACTTGTGCCACAGTTTGTTTCTGATCATTTATTTTTCAGCCTGTGGAAAACTGACAGGAATCTCTGAGCCAATCACCATCAAGACATCTGGATCCAGGTTTGGATCGTGGATGACTGACCCGCTCGCTCCAGCTGGAGACAACAGAGTGAGTCTCATCACCACAACAGAACAACAACAACAACAACAACAACAACAACAACAACAATAACAACAACAGCAACACCAGAATGCAGAGTCAGTTTTATCTGAGGGGTGTACTACGAAGCGAGATTAATGGGTTAGCGAGGTATGTTGAGTCTAAAGCCAGAGTTTTCAGTGTCACAAAGGTGGCTCTCTTTTAACCTGGCTAGATCACCACGGTAACTTATGCTTAGCTCATAACCTGGTCGGGAGCAGGTTATGTTCTGAGTTTCAGATTAAAATCGGCTGTAAAAGCTCCACCCCTTCACTGTTAAACCCCTTTAAACTCCACTATGGCATCACCATTTGTAGACGCTCCGGTGGACCTGGGTGCGAGAATAATCAGAGGATCGCTATGGAGGGAGAGAGTCTTCCGTGATTTTTAATTCTCTATGAGCGATATAGATTTTCAGCTGAGGGAATACGATACATATGTGTGCTGGTTGAACCAAACATCAGGAATGCCACAAAGAGAAGCTGTGCGCTCACAGTTGGCCAAATGGTGTGTGTGGCATCACGTTTCTTTGCCACAGGGAACTACATGCATTCAGTCGGTGATGCTGAAAATCTGAGCAAGAACACAGTCTGCCACGCTATACGCAAGGTTGATCTTGCTCTCACTGAGAGACTGAACGTGTTTGTGGTGTTTCCCAGCCAGTTACGCACATTAACGGTAAAAGACTCGTTCTACAAAATAGGTAGTATACATCACTATTTCCCTATTCTCAGCAGTGTGACGTCTACTCGGGTGAAATGTAATATATAAACTGTATTCCTTAATAGGATTCCCCAGGGTTTTAGGTGCCATTGATTGCACCCACATCCCCATCACAGGGCCCTTGGGAGAACATGACAGTAATTTTGTGAACAGGAAATCCTTTCACAGTATCAATGTCCAGGTGAATTATTTAGTACTCATTTTTGTCTGGTGATTGGTGGCACATATGCACATTGCATGCAGGGACACTAACAGTGCTGCACAGTAGTATGCATATATATCAGAAATATTCACTTGTAGCACATTTTATTATAGTTTGTGATGTCATGAGAGGGTGCATCATAGAGGGGAGCTATATCCCCTCTAGATGGCTGCAACAAGGACTACAACCCATCATGGCAGCCACCAAGGGACTACAAAGCCCATGATCAGGAGGGCAGTCAGGGCAAGGGTTGCGGCCCAGCTGAACTGCATGAGCTGATTGCCCCAGTGAGAGTGCAGTGTGTGTGTGTGAAAGAGACAGGACTAAAGCCACGTTCACACCAAACGCGACAGACGCGAATACAATCGCCTGAGACGCTTGTATCGCGCCGCTTGATCATTTTGGACTCTTCGCGTCATTCGCGCTTGTCGCGTCATTCGCGCTTGTCGCGCTTGAGGGAAAAAAAGAGGACGTGTTTAGCCCGCTCCTTTTTCAACTGGTATTTCCTCAACCCGCTCTCTTTTCACATCGATCATGGCTGACATCACCACCGTTGCTGCATTGTGCTTGCTGTACAAGTCCCAGAAGCGCCGGAAAACCACCCACCGTCGTGTCTGGGTTCATGAAGTTCTCCGGAGATGCACAGAGCTGGGGGAATTTCACTGTCTCATCCAGGAGCTTCGTCTGGATGACGAACGGTTCCAGCGGTACCTCAGGCTGACTGGAGCCCAGTTCGAGGACCTGTTAGCTCTGGTCGGTGCCAGGATCTCCTGCCTGGACACCAACTACAGGACCAGGTGCCCACACACAGCAACAATAAGCCTCTCCTCCATTGTTTTGTGTCTGTGTCGCGCTAATTGACGTGCTGATAAACTCGTCGCTGATGTGACATCAGGGTAAACTCATCCGTGATTGGATGTCTCAGCGCGATGCCGCCTGAAAAGTTCAATTTTTCCAACTTCATTCGCATCGCTCCAGACGCTCCATTCGTGTCATTCGCGCCGCGTCTCATCGCGCCAGATGCTCCGGTCGCGCCGCCGCCGCCCGAATCGCGTGTTGTCACGCCATTCACATTGATTTTGAATGCAGAGCTGTCGCTCAATTCGCGTCTGTCGCGTTTGGTGTGAACGTGGCTTGAGACAGAGAGAGGAGCAGTCCTTTTTTTTGATTTTGTGGAAAAGGAGACAGTTAACCTCAGTTTTGATTCAAGACTTTTTTTGGTTTCTGTTTTGTTGCACTGTCTGAGAATACCTTGTCCTGTAATACAATACAGTGAAATTTAAGTTGGAAAACAAGGCCTGGCTGTCTTCCTTCCCTGCACCCACACCTCAAGACCCCAGGAGAAAAGCTCCCGGCCTCTCAAGACATCACAAGTTCTTAATAAGCCTTATGAGTTCCTTTAAAAAAAAAGCTCTGTAGTTCCTTCATTTCAGTGCTGTCGTGAAATTAACCTGAAATGCGTGTTGCAGATGACTTGTGACCAGCTGATGGTCTCAAGTGTTGAGGCAAGGTGGCCCGGATCAGTGCACGACTCCAGAATTTTCAGAGAGTCTTTGCAGGGTCACCAGTTTGAGCAAGGTACAGCAAATATTCTCGAATCATTCTATTCTTGATTAATTGTTAACAATGATGAAGTGATTTCCAACCATTTATTAACAGGGCTCTTTGATGGACTGCTCGTTGGGGACAGAGGCTATCCATGCACACGGTACTTGATGACCCCCTATCCTGACCCTGAGACTCCATCTCAGAGCCACTTTAATGCAGCTCTGAGTAAGTGCAGGGTCAGGATAGAGATGACTTTTGGGGTCATCAAGTCTCGTTTCAACTGCCTTTGTGGCCTGAGGGTGTCTCCTGAGCAGGCATGTGAGACTATTATATCACGTGTGGTGCTGCACAACATTGCTGTCATACGCAAGGAAAGAGCATGTCATGTGCCACTTGTGGCACTGGATATTGTGGACCCCATCACCCTTGACCACCCATCTGGTGCAGCCATTAGACAGGCCATTACAGATCAGTTTTTTACTTAACTTCTTACATGGCAGTGTGCCAACAAAAGACACAGACATTAAAGTAAATTACCCACTTGCTGAATGTTTCATTCATTTTATTCATGGTCTTTGCATATGTTGGGGAGAGAGAGAAAAGTCATGAGTATACAATGTCAATCGTGCTTATCTAAAATATTTTTAACTACTGTTTAGAGTAATACCTTTGTCTTCATCTCAAGTATGTCAATTCCCAGCTTCAGCTTTTTGATTTCCAATTCTTTTTTTGGTTGTCCAGCTCCAGGTTCCTCTTATATAGGGCACGGATGGCATCTACTCCTACCTGTATAAGCAGTTTTATTTTAAAGACCTTAAGCAGATATGACTAGGATAATGTTTTCAGTCATGTTGGTGTTGTACTGTGTTCATGATTTACTTAGCATGGTGCTTACTTTACTAGAAATGATAAAACCCTTACATTCTGCCTTTTGGCTTGCCTAGAGGTGGAGGCTGTAGGCTGAGGGGAGTGATGGAGATTTTCCTCTCCCTGTGAAATAAAACAGCAAGCAAAGCTAGGTTGCTTAATTAAAGGATAAATTTGAAAATTAAGTGATGAAGATAGATTTACCCCTAAAGGCCTCTCTGAGTACACAGAGAGAGTGTCCTCATCATCAATCTCCACCTAAAGAATAATTTAAGAGAACTGCATGATGTGGGTTCTACACAGCAAACATGAATAACAGTACTTGACAAATTGCAGTTACAGTTACCTCTGGGGAGGGTTCATGAGGGACATGTGCCGGTGGCTCCATTAAAACCATTGTATCTCCTTCGACTAGAAATTAGATGTAGACAGATATTGATATTTTCACACCTCAAGGCCACAAAAAAACAGCCATTTAGGTCTTTACCACCAAAGGCCCTATACATACCCTGGACATACAAATTATCTTGGGAGCTGCTGGCACAGGGATCTGAGCGAATGCCCCCTTCTATGCCCTCCATGATTGGGCGCCCATCGTTGTTGGCAAGGGCCAGCTCCTCTGAAACTGTGTACTGAGGTGGAGCAGGCCCCCCTCCTGTCTTCCTCATGTCTTTTTTTTTCCTGTTTGCTGAAGGTAGTATTACAACTTTAAAATTTGACAGAGCATATTATCTACACACTGTAGAGAAAAAAATGAAGCAGTTACATACCACTTTGGATGATGTCTTTATGCTTGGTTTTAATTTGCTGCTACGTCCGTTTAACGGTGTTGGTACCACAGCTAATGAATAAAATATTCATTAATCTACTGGTATTTATCACAGATAATAAGCAATCATAAAATTATTTCACTTTGTATTGGCCACAAATTGAATTGATTTTAACATATCCCAGATTTTAAGACTGTGTCAGACTAAATGCACACCATGTTTGAATGCATTTGATGTTTTAGAACGATCATGTTCAGCAGTGAAAATTAACAACAGGGTCTTAGAATTAAGTGTTATCTTACGCATTGATGCGGTCAGCAATTTTCTGCCAGCATTCATCTCTTGCCTTATTAACAACAACAGTGTTGCTTTTTGCTGTTATAGTTTTTTTAAATTCTTCATATCCTTCCATGATTTGAAGTTGCTCCTCCTGACTGAAATAAGTGGCTCGCGATCGCTCAATTTTGTGTGCTAGTTGAGTCAAATGACGCTCCAGACGCCCCCTTTTATATGAATGCGCACAAAGCCTTAAGAAGAGAGCCTGGGTTGACAAATCAAGTTGATGACCACCGTCGTGATACCAATTATCTGTGATTGCGGTTTTAGGCTTTGTCGATCCAGAACATGAACACAAAGCCTGGCTCTGTTGAGCTTCCTTCGTAGTACACCCCTCTACGCTTGGAGACGACAGATTTCTAACGTACAGTCTTTGTGGGGTCTGAAAGACGAGGCTGTTTACAGGATCTTATAAAAGACACCATCCAGGTGCATTATGGGAAATGTAGGCTGCAGTGTGTTTTTCATCTGTAGAGAAGAGACACAGTGAAACAGATCATAGATACCACCTAAGGACTGAAACAGGAAAGAGATGTGAAGAGAGAGAAATGTGGACACTGTGTCTCACTGATGTCTTCAGTTTTAGAAGACAAGCAGGCTGAACAATACAATCAGAATCAGCTTCATTGGTGAAGTTAGTGTGTGAACATACGAGGAACAGGAGGCCACTGTATGGTGCTCTGTTGTTTGTAAACAATAAATAAACAACTACAAACAAGGACAACAAATCTGAACAAGGTAAACACAAACAGTGATCATGATATACAGATATGTTCGTTTTGTTTTTATTTTTACTTGTATATATATATATTTTTTTATTGTATTATTATTATAATCCTAGTTGAGCTTTCTTTAGCTCGTATATTGTATGGCATTAATACTAGCTGAGAGGAAAACAGCATTTGATTCTCTGTATGTCCTGCACATACAGCATTATGACAGTGAAAACCTTTTGAACTTGAAGTATGTGTGTACAGATGTATATGTACAGATATGTGTATATATGTACAGATATATATGTATATGGATATATATAGAGATATGTGTTTATATGTAGAGATATATATGTAGAGATATACTCTATATGTATATATGTACAGACATATGTGTATATATGTATAGCTATGTGTACACATAGGTACAGTGCAGTCCAGTGGATGTTTGGTGTTCTAGGATCATTGACAGATTGATGGTCCGTCGGCTGTCGACAGTCAGGTTTAGTTTCATTAGAGTATACAGTCTAACAGTGTTTAATATGATGACATCATCATTATGTTACGTGTTTATGGAATATGGTGATGTGTCATCATGGTGACGGGAAAATAAAACATCACTACATACGTTTAGATTATTTTTGTTGTGTTTCCCTTACAGGTGTGGTACATGGATGGTTACCATAACAACCGCTTCGTCAGAGAGTATCAGTCGATGTACGACTTCATGACGACAGATAACTTCACGTCTCACCGCCTGCCGCACCCCTGGTCCGGGACCGGGCAGGTGGTTTATAACGGATCCATTTACTTCAACAAGTTCCAGAGTCACACCATCATCAAGTTTGATTTCAGCACGTCGCTCATCAGCCGCTCCCGACAGCTGGACTTTGCCGGGTACAACAACATGTATCATTACTCCTGGGGGGGGCACTCAGACATTGACCTCATGGTGGATGAGGGGGGGCTTTGGGCTGTCTATGCCACCAATCAGAATGCTGGAAACATTGTCCTCAGTCAGTTAAACCCAAACACTCTGCAGATCATCCGCAGCTGGACCACCAACCACCCCAAACGCAGCGCTGGCGAGGCCTTCATGATCTGTGGGACCCTGTACGTTACTAACGGGTACTCAGGTGGAACCAAAGTTTACTACGCCTACTCCACCAACTCCTCCACTTACGAGTACATCGACATTCCTCTGACCAATAAGTACAGCCACCTGTCCATGCTCGACTACAACCCCCGAGACAGAGCGCTGTATGCCTGGAACAACGGCCACCAAGTCCTGTACAACGTCACACTCTACCACATCATACAATAAATACACACTCACAAGGCAGTACAAGTCCTTTACAACATGACACTGTACCACTACCACATGATACAATAAATACACACCAATGAGTCAGTACAAGTCCTTTACAACGTGACACTCTACCAGATGATACAATAAATACACACCATTGAGTCAGTACAAGTCCTTTACAACGTGACACTCTACCACATCATACAATAAATACGCACCAAGTCAGTACAAGTCCTTTACAATGTGACACTCTACCACATGACACAATAAATACACACCAATGAGTCAGTACAAGTCCTTTACGTGACACTCTACCACATCTTATATTAAATATGCACCAACCAGTCAGTACAAGTCCTTTACAACGTGACACTCTACCACATGAAACAATAAATACACACCAGTGAGTCAGTACAAGTCCTTTACAATATGACACTCTACCACATCACACAGTAATTAAACAGTAATGCTACCGAGTCAGAACAAACCCTTTATAAATTACTGTACCACATCATACAATAATTATACAGTAACATATTGTTAAGCATTGAGACAGAGCGCTGTACGCCTGGAACTACGTGCACCAAGTCCTTTTTAAATGACACTCTGTTTTCATACAGGAGGTCGAACACTAAGAGATAAATAGAGTGATAAAAGTATTTCGCAATGCTCATGTTCTCTGACTTGTACAAAATCAGAGGAGAAGATAGTTTTCAGGTTCATTTCTGTGCCCTCCAGGATAGAGAGAGGTAAGTTAGCCTAGCTTAGCACAAAGACCAGAATCAGGAGGAAGCTGCTAGCTTAGCTAAATCAAAAGAAAACCCCTCCTCCAAGAAAACTAAAACTGTGATTAACCAGCTTGTTTTTTCAACAGTAGACACAGAGCTCATTTCAAACAGTGCCACTCCCAGTTCAGGACTTTTGGGATGATTAGTTCAATTACTGCAGCGAGTGTTGTTGAGCAATGCTAACTGCTGCCCATGTGCCATTTTTACGTGTCTATTTGTCGACGTGCAACAAACAGCATAATACATGTAAACATGGAGATTAGACAATCTCTGAGTTCTACTTAGTTTGGTTGGCGTTTCCTTCTAGCTAAGCTAGGCTAACAGTTTTCCCTGCTCCCAGTCTTTGTGCTAAGCTTAACTAGCAGTTTTTCCTCCTACTAGTCTTTGTGCTAAGCTAGGCTAAAGATGTTGTGGACCTTTCTCTGTACTGGAGCATTGTCAAATTGTTGGACTGTTAACTTAGACGTGTTAGTTCGTACATTATGTTAATATCGCGTTACATTTTGGTCACCTGTTGTGTTTTGGGTAACGACCAAAGTATTTGACACAAATGCACTTAAAATGTGAAGAAAACACTGAAACAATCACAAAGAAAACAAATGTGGTTTTTGACAATAAGAAACACTAAAATGTTTTGATGAATCGATGTTGACACTGAAGAATGCTTTTTTATGATGAGATTTTTTTTTTCTGCGGGTGACATTTTCTGATTTTATGAAGTCAGACCCTCTATTGCTACTCTGAAGTAATAATAATAATAATAATAATAAGAATAACAATAGTCTTTTCTTACTGTTGTGTATTATGCAGTGATATAAAATATTTATTACAGCCTCTCTTTTCCAGTAATTCTCACAGTTTTTGAATCAGTTGTCGCAGGTTGAGTACGACCACCTCGACATCTGGAATCACATCATGCCCAAGCATTCTGGGAGATTTTGTCCTGCTTTCACACACCTGGTCCTCAGCTGGTTGTCGTCAGAGTGAATCCTGAAGTTGTGTCTTATCACTAAGCAGAAACTCCAACATCAAGGTGTAGAAAACTTTTCATGGACTCTGCTGTGTGTTGGTTCGTTTGATGAAGGTCTGGTTCGGTGTCCTCACAGTTAATCGCTAACTACGTGTCAAAGTCATTGACTTTGACACAACTTTCAGTTCTGTTAGTTTGTTCATGACGAAGCAGAAATCTTCAGTGCCAAGAATCCTCTGAACCTCTTCATCTTCAGCTCAGGAGCCTCCATCACCACCAGTGTCCTCCTGCAGGTCAACAAGTCCATCTGCAGGTCAGTGTATACACCTGCAGGTCAATGTGTTGTCCTGTAGGTCAACGTGTCCCTTTGCAGGTCAGTGTGTCCACCTGTAGGTCAATGTATCTTCCTGCAGGTCAACGTGTCCCTTTGCAGGTCAGTGTGTCCACCTGTAGATAGGTGTTGAGGTCACAGGAGTGATGTGTCAGACAGGGCGAAATGTGTTTGAGACATTAAATGGATGTAAACATGTAAGAAATAATAACAATAATGAGCATCTGGAGGTCCATTTTTAATAATTGTCCTGTTGAGTGGGTCCCTGGTGTCCATGGGGACGCTGTATTCAAATATGTGGGTAGGACAAGGGTCCCCTTCAGATCAGTTAGAGTGTGACACATTCAGAGGACTTCAGTATTTCCTTGTTGTTTATTGGTCCTGATGTTTTTGCTGTTTTTAATAAATGTGTTGGTTTTGAGGATAAAGTTCAGATGAGAGACACTTAAAAACATTTGGTGAATTTTGTGAGAGTAGTGTTAATTTTAAAAAGAAATTAGTCTCTTAATTATTTTAATTTTTTTTTGTAGTTTCTGAGATTCAGACTGTGTTTTACATGTTTGTTTTACACCATCCCTAACTCTTTGTAATCCTAACCCCTAACCCCTGAGCCTGACACTAACCCTGATGAGATGTTGGACATTGTAGAAACTGAAGTGGTTCATTATTTAACAGAGTGCATGATATATAAATGTAAAAGGATGACTTGGGTTTGTTAACCACTGGCCTTAACAGCTGATGTGTTTGGATCTCATCACATAACCATGATGTAGTATTTATTTCATTTTACAAAAGTAAAATAACGAGGCTCCGTTGAACATGAACTTCACAGCGTATGGCTTCTGTATGTGTTTGTCAGAGGACCAGGATGTTGGTGTGGGCCTCACTATGCTGTCATTCCTTTTGAAACAGTCATCATACTTCAAAGTGTATTTCCCGATTGTCTTGTAACAATAAAGGTCACATGATAACAAAGGAAAATGTTTGTGATTAATCCTTCTTGTGTGACTTTGCTCAGGTTGTCTGAGAGGTGTAAGGAACTTGGCCATAAAGGATCTTTGTCTTTTTCAGGACTCTGGAGTGTCCCGTTTAGAGATCCACAGATCTGGCAGAGTGTGGGTGAGGTCATCTTCTAAATGTAAACACCAACAGGTGATGTTAAGGGGTTAGGATAGGGGAAATTGAACCGTCTCCTATAGGAGACGGGGGGTGCTCTCGCCATCCAGTCCGTGGACCTGTCCCTCCTCTGGTCCCAAAATGGATCGCGGGTCCTCTGGCGCCTCTTTCTGTTCTGGACCAGCGTCCAGCCATCCTCAAAAGAACCCATGAGTTATGGGCTTTTTTTTCCAAAGAAATGATGAGATGTCCTTGTTCTGTGTTTAACAAAATTTTAATAATCCAAAAATATTGACAAAAGACAAAAAGAAAGAGTCAACAACAAAAGTAGATGTGCCTAATAACAAAAAGAGAAAGGACAACGTTTTGGCCCAATATGAGCCTTCTTCAGGTCCTAACTGGCACACAAAAACCTCTCTGAGCTGTCAAAGATGGTTGGAGAGCGATGTGAAGGCTTTGGGAGTCAGGCTGCAAATGAGCTCTCTCCCTTTGAGCTCCTCCTTTTATAGCGCCTAATCAGCATATTCGATTTTGGTCACAGACTTTGAGTGCATGTAATTAGGGACCGAGCCCGTAGGGCAAGGACCCTATTGAAATTGCAGCGCACAAAATCAGGAAAAGAGCCGGTCAGAGGGTCCTACAACGCTCCACGTCGAGAAAAGTCGTCGCCTTACATCCTCATTGCATTTGGAGCGCAGGGATATATAGTGTCGTCGCCGAAGGGCAAAAATGCCCATTACGGCACATAGGAATGTCGTAGAAAGATCAAACAAAAACCGGCTTGTTCGTCTCATCAAGACCTACAAATCACGTGCTGATACCCCTGACCTAAATCAAACAGGAAGTGAGTTATTTGCCGTTTCACAATAAAATTTCACCTGATTTTGGGTGAAAATGTGCGTCTTTCAAAAACTATCTCCTCTGAGGCCGTTTATCGTAGCGACCTGAATGGCGAACAGGTGACAGTTCATACCCTTATGAAAAAAAGTTCTGCGTAACTTTTTCATTACTGGCTCGGTTTTCATTTTATTCGCTCTCAAAGTGTCCGATGCACACACATCCTGAAAATCTTCGAAATTTCTCCCATAGGAAATGAATGGGAGAAGAGAAGAAAGTCACCAACACCTTGTGTTAAACAAAGTTTAATAACATTGGCATGCTTTCAGCTACAGACTCCATTAACACTGTAAAATGTTGCTGTCGTTGTCGTCTATTCACACATGTTCTCATTTTTTATGTATCTGTTACGGTTTTTGATCAGTGCCTCCAAAAGTACCATGAGCAAATCTGGAGAAATTTGGAGTTTATAATGGGTGTCTATGAGACAGAATGTTGGCCACTAGAGTGTGGAGCTGCTCTGAAAACTGTCCAAAAAACTTTTTGAAACTGCTCCTACGGGCACATACTTTAAGGTAGACCCACCATTTTTTCTAAAGTAGTAGAGATTTTTGTCCTGATTCATAAAAGTGTCTCCTTTTCACACTGACGGGAACAGAATTTGAACTGTGCACCTCCAAAGACAATGAGCACCCTCCATGTCTCCCATCCGCTCCAATACATTTTCTGACTTCTGATCTCAGGAGAAAAGCTCAACTTCCTTCATGTTTAACTCGCTAAAATATCCATAATTCTGCGTGTACGTGGAAAATAAGCACATCACAACGATCCCCACATTCTTCCGGTCGTCACCATATCTTTCTTTAATTCGTAGCTGAAACGGTGTGGTCACCAGAGCCATTTGTTCGACATGTCGCTTTTTGGCCACAGACTGAAGAAAATGCTGTGTCACTGACCTACTTTCAGCTGCACCTGTGTGTCTCTCTTCTGTTCTGTGTTGCTATGACGACCACTGCCTTTGATTGACAGCTGCTCATCAAGCATCACACTGTGGATTGGATCCAGTCTAATGTCAATTGGCTACACCAGGGCTTCTGTCATATTAGTCCCGCCCTGAAACAGGAAGTAGTTTATAAGTCCAGCATACATGCTCCAATCTTCCCCAAACTTCACAGGATTGATGACAGCCCCGCCCTGAACACACCCATGTGTCAATAGTTGTGATTACACACAGCGCCCCCTAGTGGCAACAGGAAGTACGTCTTTTCACACACTTTTCCTTGGATTTACCCAAAATTTACATACTGTGGTTTGTACCTCGTGTACATTAAAACTTTCACATGTCAGGCGTCACACTAAGTGTACCGCCACAAAACAGGAAGTTGTTTATATCTCCGGCATACATGCTCCAATCTTCCTCAAACTTCACAGGATTGCTAACTGTCCAGCTACACGCTGAAACGAACAACGGGCAAGGGGCTAGGGGCAATGGGCAACTGGCAACGGGCAACGGGCGTGGGTGCGAGGTCCCGCAAAATGCTGCTTGCAGCTTTAATGTTACTTTGGTTTTTCCTTTATAATCCCTGAATAAAATGCCCAATAAAGTACATAAATGGATTTTTAACTTATTTATACTTGTAGTAATACATTTTAAAAATG
>JAGQAX010000008.1:0-77500 GCA_019142605.1 Cephalopholis sonnerati
TGTGCAAAGTTTCGTGAAGATGGACCTTAAACGCTAGGAGGAGTTCGAAAAAGTAGGTTTTTGATGTATACTGACTTACAAAGACAAATATGCAGTGGAAGTGGGCGTGGCCTCTGTCAGAAGATGCAAGTCTATTTAGGGAACACGTGGTTATAAAGTTATGAAGATGTGAATTAAAATTTGGAAGTTACAGGCCAAAATGCGTTTGCATCCGTTATAGCGCCATCTACTGGTGTAGACATACAATTTGTGCTATGGGTGGTCTGTATGCTATTCTATATATACCCTGTGAATTTCACAGCCCTCAGCACAATACTTGAGCTGAAATAAATGTTTGTTGTTTATCTTGTAATAAGCCACGCCCACTTTGAGCAGTCTTGATTAACTTCAAGATATGGCCTCAGGAGTGGACCAGCATCATACCCACCAAATTTCGTAAAAATCGGTGCAGCCATTTGAGAGATATAAATTTCCCATATTTGCAGCACCCCCTAGTGGCCAACATTAGCCAAATTTGGCTCACACCCTCACAGGCACATGTCAAGCAAAGATCTCCGATTTGGTGTTGTTAGCATTTATTTTGACCGAAATATACCATAGTTTGTCTTTTTATAGCTAGCTAGAAAATTGTATTTGTTAATAATTTGCGCATTTTTTGACTGAACAAAATTCTTTTGATAACTTTACATCAGGTCCAGGTGAAGACTGTACGTGCCAAGTTTCACGCTGATCGGACAATACCCTAAGGAGGAGGTCGAAAAAGTAGGTTTTCCAGTTTTCGCGATGTTGCGAAAAACGTTATAGGCAGGAATGGGAGTGGCTCTGCCCAGGTGATTCAGCACTATTCAGGGAATCTGTGGATATGAGGTTTTTGAATGTGTGACATATGGTCTGGGAGTTATAGCCCAAAACACGTTGAAAATGAGTAGGGGGTGCTATTGAGCCATCTTGGCACATGAAAACACAAAAATCACATCAGAGGACACAATTTGGGCCGTCTGATGTGTGTACCAAGTTGCGTGAGTTTTCGAGTGTCCCTTGCCCCTCAAAAACAACCTCGTGTTTTATGGCGAATAAGGTGGCGCCACAGTGACAGCATTGGACGAAACCTCAAAGGCTTCTGGTTTGATCATCATCAAGGTCTTGGGAGTACGTATTTGCAAAATTCAGGTGGTTCGGGGGAACCTGGTAGAAGAGCGACATGAAAGAATGAAAAAAGTAACTTTCTGCCGCCAGTAGGTGGCGCTATGACGCTGATTCAAAATTTCTGTATAGATGTTTTCAGGGCTGGACAGTTATCATATGTGTGAAGTTTTGGAAAGATATATCCACGTAGAGTCAAGTTACAGCTACTTTTGTCATCATGGCGAAACATCAAAGTTGGCCGCCACGGCATGGTCACGCCCTTTGACGAAAACTCACAGTTTTCCATAGAAAGCATCATCAAGGCCTTATGGATAATTTCCCCAAGTATGAGGTTGATGTGTTCAACTTTGGAGGAGATGTGCTTCAAAGTGTAAAACATGACATTTTCTACTGCCAGTAGGGGGCGCTATATTAATCACAAATTATTGACATGTAGATCTCTTCAGAGCGGGACTGTCATCAATCCTGTGAAGTTTGGGGAAGATTGGAGCATGTATGTTGGAGTAATAAACTACTTCCTGCGTTATAATACTACTTCCTGTTTGTAACGAAGTTTGAGGTCCAGGCACGGTCACACGGTGTGACGAAAACACAAGCTTTTGATAACTTTTCGTCTTCAGTTTATGTAGGTGGGACAGACCGAGTTTGAAAGCGATCGGACAAAATCTCTAGGAGGAGTTCGTTCATTTATGACCCCTGCAAATGGCCAAAAATGCATGAAACTTGCACATTCAATTCAAAATGGCCGACTTCCTGTTGAGTTTAGGGCATGGGCCCAAGAGGCTTTTTTGTACGTCTTGGTGTGTTACATATGCCTACGAAGTTTCATACACATAGGTTAAACCAACTTGGGGGGCTGCTTCGTTGAAAATGAGTAGGGGGCGCTGTTGAGCCATTTTTTTGCACATTATCACGAAACCCCAAAAATATCAAATTTTTCACCACTTCTGATGAGTCTGTGAAGTTTGGTGAGTTTTTGAATATGATAAAGCCCTCAAAAAGCCAATTCATTAGGCAGAAAAATAATAATAATAACTCCTTCAGTTTCAATAGGGTCCTCGCACCGCTAGGTGCTCGGGCCCTAATTAAAGCTGCAAGCAGCGTTGAGCGGGCCCTCGCACCCCACGCAACTCGGGGCCTGGCGCGGCCGCCACCGTGTCGCCAGACGAGGCAGACGAGGCGCTGAATGTTCGCCTCCTTCGGACAGTGTAGGAACCAATGCGTTGCGACTTCCCGTCTCCACTGGGTGGCGCTATGACTCTGACTCCTGAGCGTCATGTGGGTGTGTTCATGCCAGGACTATTATCATACATGTGAAGTTTGGAGCAGATTCGACCATTAGATCCCATGTTATAGCAATATCGTGTTTCATGGTGAGACATCGAGTGTCGACGCCATGTCACAGCCACAGCGTTCCATGCTGAGCAATTCTCTTAATCTGTTTTGATCACACACTTGTGTAGATGGTACACACCAGTTTTGGAGTCAATTGATTCATTTCTGGAGGAGGAGATCATTAAAATACAACACGTGGAAAAGGCCAAAAATGACTGTAAATTTCAAAATGGCCGACTTCCTGTCGGGTGTGGCCTATATGTGCAAGAGGCTTTTTTGTGCGTCTGGACACGATACATGTGCATACTGATTTTCGTGCACGTCGGTGAAAGTTGTTATGGGGGACGCTGCACTTTAAGGGGCATGGCCAAGCCATACGGCCACGCTTATTGATGAAACTCATACTATACATTCAGGTCTGGACTGTTAACAAACATGTGAAGTTTGGTGAAGAATGGACAATGTATGCCAAAGTTATACTAATTTCATGTTTTATGGCGAGACATCAAACTTCACCGCCACCTGACGGCCAAACCGTTTCACGATGCAAAAATCTGCTTATAAGTTTTGATTACACCTTTGTCTAGATGGCACACAATGATTTTGAAGTTGTTTTGATGCATCCTGTAGGTGGAGTTCATTAAAATACAACACGTGGAAAACGCCAAAAATGACCATTAAATTCAAAATGGCCGACTTCCTGTTGGGTTTGGCCAACGGGTCCAAGAGACTTTTTTGTGCGTCTGGATGTGATACATATGTGTACCAATTTTCATGCATGTCAGTGAAACGTGTGGGTGTGGCCAAGCCATTTGGCCACGCCCATCATATCACATGTTCAGGGCTGGACTGTTAACACACGTGAAGTTTCAGGCAGATATGACCAAGGACACTGAAGTTAAGGCCACTTAACTGCGTTTTGGCGAACCGTTGACTTCGCCGCCTTGTGGGCGGAACGCCGTTCGGCGATACGTCACAAATCTTCATCATGTAGCATTACCAACGTGTTGAGGCCTTTCTGACCAATTTTGAGTTGGATATACTGAACGTGCTGAGAGTAGCACCTCAAAGTCTAAAACATCGCTTTTCCTGTCGCCAGCAGGGGGCGCTTTGAGAACGGGGGAATTTTTTGATGTTGGCGTGATGAAGGCCGGACTACGATCATACCCAGCAAGTTTTGTGCCGATCGGACTTTTCGTGCCCAAGTAATAGCACTTTTGTTTTTTGGGGTTTTTTTTGGCGAGACGTCAAACTTCGCCGCCACCTGACGGCCAAACCGTTTAACGTAGGGAAAATCGTATGATAACTTTTGATCATCAAGTGGTCTAGTTCCAGCACGCCAAATTTGAAGCCGATCCGATGAATCATGTAGGAGGAGATAGAAAAAGTACGAGGAGTGCGAATCGCCCAATCTGGCGTCAAATTCAAAATGGCTGACTTCCTGTTGGGTGTAGCCAATGGGTCCAAGAGGCTTTTTTGTGCGTCTGGATGTGATACATATGTGTACCAATTTTCATGCATGGCGGTGAAACGTGCCGTAGGGGCTGATGTTTAAAGGGTGTGGCCAAGCCATTTGGCCACGCCCATCAACGAAATTCATATCACATGTTCAGGGCTGGACTGTTAACACACATGTGAAGTTTCAGGCAGATATGACCAAGGACACTGAAGTTAAGGCCACTTAACTGCGTTTTGGCGAACCGTTGACTTCCACGCCCTGTGGGCGGAACGCCGTTCGGCGAAACGTCACAAATCTTCATCATGTAGCATTACCAACGTGTTGAGGCCTTTCTGACCAATTTTGAGTTGGATATACTGAACGTGCTGAGAGTAGCACCTCAAAGTCTAAAACATCGCTTTTCCTGTCACCAGCAGGGGGCGCTTTGAGAACGGGGGAATTTTTTGATGTTGGCGTGATGAAGGCCGGACTACGATCATACCCAGCAAGTTTTGTGCCGATCGGACTTTTCGTGCCCAAGTAATAGCACTTTTGTTTTTTGGGGGTTTTTTTGGCGAGACGTCAAACTTCGCCGCCACCTGACGGCCAAACCGTTTAACGTAGGGAAAATCGTATGATAGCTTTTGATCATCAAGTGGTCTAGTTCCAGCACGCCCAATTTGAAGCCGATCCAATGAACCGTGTAGGAGGAGATAGCTCTGAGAGATTTCTTGGAAATCGCCAAAATCGGTAAAAAAATGAATATTCAAATCAAAATAGCCGGCTTCCTGTTGGTTTTAGAAAAAAGTCCAACTGCGCATTTTCGTGCGTCTTGGGATGATACACGACCTCCCCGAATTTCGTGGAATTTGGTCAAACGGGCTGCCGGTGGAAGCCGATTGAAATTTTCTAGGGGGCGCCATTTTGCCATTTTGCAACGGGCATCTTTTAAATTTTGCGTACACATAAATTTTCGCCAAGACGAATGTGCATGCCAAATTTGGTGAGTTTTTGAATATGTTAAAGCCCCCAGAAATGCGTTTAAAGTCGCGGAAAAAAAAAAAAATTATAATAATAATTAAAGCTGCAAGCAGCGTTGAGCGGCCCCTCGCACCCCACGCAACTCGGGGCCTGGCGCGGCCGCCACCGTGTCGCCAGAGGTCGACCGGCAGACGAGGCGCTGAATGTTCGCCTCCTTCGGACAGTGTAGGAACCAATGCGTTGCGACTTCCCGTCTCCACTGGGTGGCGCTATGACTCTGACTCCTGAGCGTCATGTGGGTGTGTTCATGCCAGGACTATTATCATACATGTGAAGTTTGGAGCAGATTTGACCATTAGATCCCATGTTATAGCAATATCGTGTTTCATGGTGAGACATCAAGTGTCGACGCCATGTCACAGCCACAGCGTTCCATGCTGAGCAATTCTCTTAATCTGTTTTGATCACACACTTGTGTACATGGTACACACCAGTTTTGGAGTTAATTGATTCATTTCTGGAGGAGGAGATCATTAAAATACAACACGTGGAAAACGCCAAAAATGACTGTAAATTTCAAAATGGCCGACTTCCTGTCGGGTGTGGCCTATATGTGCAAGAGGCTTTTTTGTGCGTCTGGACACGATACATGTGCATACTGATTTTCGTGCACAAAGGTGAAAGTTGTTATGGGGGACGCTGCACTTTAAGGGGCGTGGCCAAGCCATACGGCCACGCTTATTGATGAAACTCATACTATACATTCAGGTCTGGACTGTTAACAAACATGTGAAGTTTGGTGAAGAACGGACAATGTATGCCAAAGTTATACTAATTTCATGTTTTATGGCGAGACATCAAACTTCACCGCCACCTGACGGCCAAACCGTTTCACGATGCAAAAATCTGCTTATAAGTTTTCATTACACCTTTGTCTAGATGGCACACAATGATTTTGAAGTTGTTCTGATGCATCCTGTAGGTGGAGTTCATTAAAATACAACACGTGGAAAACGCCAAAAATGACCATTAAATTCAAAATGGCCGACTTCCTGTTGGGTTTGGCCAATGGGTCCAAGAGACTTTTTTGTGCGTCTGGATGTGATACATATGTGTACCAATTTTCATGCATGTCGGTGAAACGTGTGGGTGTGGCCAAGCCATTTGGCCACGCCCATCATATCACATGTTCAGGGCTGGACTGTTAACACACATGTGAAGTTTCAGGCAGATATGACCAAGGACACTGAAGTTAAGGCCACTTAACTGCGTTTTGGCGAACCGTTGACTTCGCCGCCCTGTGGGCGGAACGCCGTTCGGCGATACGTCACAAATCTTCATCATGTAGCATTACCAACGTGTTGAGGCCTTTCTGACCAATTTTGAGTTGGATTTGCTGAACGTGCTCAGAGCTGGACCTCAAAGTCTAAAACATCGCTTTTTCTGTCACCAGCAGGGGGCGCTATGCAAATTTCAATATTTCTGCATGTAGACGTCTTCAGGGCGGGACTATTATGAATCCTGGGGAGTTTGGTACCGTTCGGACTATTAATGCCAAAGTTATAGCAATCTCATTTTTCATGGCGAGACATCAAACTTCGCCGCCACGCCCAGGTCAGGTTGTTTGGAGTTTACGTAATCCGTTAATAACTTTTGATGACAAACTAGTCTAGTTGGTGCACAGCAATTTTGAAGCCGTTCTGATTATTCCTGTAGGAGGAGTTCGTTAAAATACAACACGTGGAAAACGCCAAACATGGCCGTTCAACGCCAAATATCTCACTTCCTGTTGGGTTTAGCCTATGCGGCCCTGTGACCTTTTTTGTGCGTCTCAGCATGATCTACATGCGTACCGATTTTCGTGCAGATCCATGAAACCTGCCGAGTAGGGTGCTCTTTAAGGGGCGTGGCCTAGCCATTTTGACCCGCCCACCTCCACGAACCCTAAAATACCTAAATTTACACCACGACTGATGCGCATGCCAAAATTGGCGTGTTTTGGAATATGTTCAGGCCTCCAAATAAGCGATTTACTTTTGTCGTAATAATAATAATTCCTGCAATTTCAATAGGGTCCTCGCACGGACGTGCTCGGGCCCTAATAATAATCCTAAGGAAAACAATAGGGTCCTCGCACGGTACGTGCTCGGGCCCTAATAATTAAAGCTGCAAGCAGCGATGAACGGGCCCTCGCACCTTCACGCAACTCCAGGGTGCTGGCAGGACGCCGGCCAATGCGGCCGTTCATTCCTGTCGAAGGCAGACCCTTCACGTTAGAGTTACACGTCATATCCCTCAAATCATACGAGGACATGTTATTTTGCCAGTAGGTGGCGCCGTACTAATAACCAAGTATTGGCATATAGATGTGTTCAGGGCAGGACTGTCATCAATCCTGTGAAGTTTGGGGAAGATTGGAACATGTATGGTGAAGTTGTGAACCACTTACAAGCAAATTCAAAATGGCGGACTTCCTGTTGGGTTTGGCACATGGTTGCAAGAGCCTTTTTTGTACGTCTTTCAGTGATGCATGTACGTACCAAGTTTCATAGATGTAGGTCAAACCAGCGTCGGGGGCTGCTTTTTTGAAAAATTGTAGGGGGCGCCGTTGAGCCATGTTGGCACATCAAAGCAGATAAATCACATCACACAACACACATCGGAACTTCTTGTATGTGTACCAAGTTTCATGACATTACAAGCATCCCTTACCCCTCAAAAACAACTTTGTGTTTTATGGCGAATAAGGCGTTGCCACAGTGACAGTGTTTGACAAAAACTCAAAAGCTTCTGGTGTGATCATCATCAAGGTCTGGGACTAAGTCTCAGCAAAATTGAGGTGGTTGTGGTTAACTTGGTAGAAGAGAGACATGAAAGAATAAAAGCAGTAACTTACAGACGCCACTAGGTGGCGCTATGAGGCTGATTAAAAATTTCTCGGTAGATGTTTTCAGGGCTGGACTTTTATCATATGTGTGAAGTTTTGGAAAGATATGTCCACGTAGAGTCAAGCTACACAACTTTTGTTATCATGGCGAAACATCAAAGTTTGCCGCTACGTCATGGCCACGCCCTTTGATGCAAACTTACAGTGTTCTCAATAAAAGATCTTCTACATGTGACGGATAGACTGACCAAGATTGAGGTGGATCTGGCCAAGTCTTGGGAGTTATACTTCAAAATATAAAACACGAAATTTTCTCTTACCAGTAGGGGGCGCTATATTTATCACAAATTATTCACATGGAGATCTCTTCAGAGCAGGACTGTCATCAATCCTGTGAAGTTTGGGGAAGATTGGACCATGGATGATGGAGTCATACACAACTTCCTGTTTTGTGGCGAGTCCCCAAAGTTTGAGGCCCTGCCACGGTCACATGGTGTGACAACAAGTCCAGTTTTTGATAACTTTTCTTCATCAATGTCTGGAGGTGGGACAGACCAAGTAAGAAGTTGATGGGAAAAAATCTGTAGGAATAGTTACAATTTCGTGATTTATGGCGAAGAAGGCGGGGCCACGGAGACAGCGTTTGACGAAAACCTGAAACGTTTGATAACTTTTCGTCTTCACGGTCTTGGGGTGGGACAGACCGAGTTTGAAGTGGATTGGATAAAAACTCTAGGACAAGTTCGTTCATTTACGTCTACTGGAAATCGCCAAAAATGCACAAAAGTGGCACAAGTAAATTCAAAATGGCGGACTTCCAGTTGGGTTTGGAGCATAACTCCAAGAGGCTTTTTTGTACGTCTTGGAGTGTTACATATGCCTACCAAGTTTCATACATGTAGGTGAAACCAGCTTCGGGGGCTGCTTCATCGAAAAATTGTAGGGGGCGCTGTTGAGGCATCTTGGCACATCAAAACACAAAAAGCATATCAGACAACACAATTTGGGCCTTGTGATGGGTGTGCCAAGTTTCGTGAGTTTTCAAGTATCCCTTGCCCCTCAAAAAGAACCTCGTGTTTTATGGCGAATGAGGTGGCGCCACGGTGACAGCGTTGTACGAAACCTCAAAAGGTTCTGGTTTGATCATCACCAAGGTCTTGGGACTATGTATCTGCAAAATTGAGGTGGGTCGGGTAAACCTGGTAGAAGAGGGACATGAAAGAATGAAAAAAGTAACTTTCTGCCGCCAGTAGGTGGCGCTATGATGCTGATTCAAATTTCCTCTGTAGATGTTTTCAGGGCTGGACTGTTATCATATGTGTGAAGTTTTGGAAAGATATGTCCACGTAGAGTCAAGTTACAGCAACTTTTGTCATCATGGCGAAACATCAAAGTTCCCCGCCACGCCATGGTCACGCCCTTTGACGAAAACGAACAGTATTCAATAAAAAGCATCATCAACACCTTTTGGATAATTTCCCCAAGTTTGACGTTGATGTGGTCAACTTTGGAGGAGATGTGCTTCAAAGTGTAAAACATGACATTTTCTACTACCAGTAGGGGGCGCTATATTAATCACAAATTATTGACATGTAGATCTCTTCAGAGCGGGACTGTCATCAATCCTGTGAAGTTTGGGGAAGATTGGACAATGTATGCTGGAGTTATAAACTACTTCCTGCGTTATAATACTACTTCCTGTTTGTAGCGAAGTTTGAGGTCCCGCAACGGTCACACGGTGTGACGAAAACTCAAGCTTTTGATAACTTTTTGTCTTCAACTTATGTAGGTGGGACAGACCAAGTTTGAAGTCGATCGGACAAAATCTCTAGGAGGAGATCGTTCATTTACGACCCCTGCAAATGGCCAAAAATGCATGAAAATTGCACATTCAATTCAAAATGGCCGACTTCCTGTTGGGTTTAGGGCATGGGCCCAAGAGGCTTTTTTGTACGTCTTGGTGTGTTACATATGCCTACCAAGTTTCAGACACGTAGGTTAAACTACCTTCAGGGGCTGTTCCGTAGAAAATTTTTAGGGGGCGCTACTGAGCCATTCCTTTGCAGATTATCATGAAACCCCAAAACTTGCCCAGTTTTCGCACTTCTGATGAGTCTGTGAAGTTTCATGAGTTTTTGAGCATGTTAAGGTCCCCAAAAAGGCAATTCATTTTAGTTAAGAAGAAGAATGATAATAATAATTCCTTGCATTTCAATAGGGTCCTCGCACCGCTAGGTGCTCGGGCCCTAATAATAATAATAATAATAATAATCCTAAGGAAAACAATAGGGTCCTCGCACGGTACGTGCTCGGGCCCTAATAATAATTAAAGCTGCAAGCAGCGTTGAACGGGCCCTCGCACGCCCACTCCAGTCGGGAGTGCGACATTAGTGGTGCTAACAGCTGCACCCTCATGTCACAGTTCAACCTGTGTTTTATTCCTGCTTTGCTGCTACGAGCAGAGATTGTGAGAGTGAGCCTCCTGCACTGAAAAAAATAATCCTTTGGATTTACTTGATTTTAATGTGTACATCGGTCCCACATGATAAGAATGTGAATGACTGACAAAATTTCATTCTTCTTCTCAATGAATTATTACTTGTTAAACCAAAATATTTCAGTTATGTTTGAGTATTTAAAAGAATCAAGTTGATTTAACACCAATTAATTGAGTAATGTGAAAGTGATTTTATTATGTTCACGACACCCGTTTTTCAAATGCAACTCTAACTTGATTTGTTCATGCTAATATAATTTAAATGTATTATGTAACTTGAAAGCAATTTTATCATGTCCTTAGAACCCAAGTTAGGTCTCTAAATTTAACTTGATTTGTTAAAGCCAGGCAAATGCATTGTAGACAATTGTGTGTGCAAATACAAAAATCCAAACAGCATTGCATTGACAAAATTTGACTGTATTGATCCTTTAAATTTTGCAGATCATACACTTTACCCGAACAAAGGCACTACAGTTGCCATATAGTAACAGTAATACAAATACAAAATACAAATCGCATTAAAACACAAAAACTGTTTTCAGAGTAAAGTGAAATGGATTCATGTTACACATAAACTAACTTCTGCATTCTTTTACCAGTAGAGGAGTACCAGAGTACCAGTAGAAGCACATACCAACTTCACTCACAGCAGATAACAATGTGAACCTATCACAGCACATTCAAAAACATAATGTGAACTGTTAGTACAGCACAAGTGCATCCTCAAGAGCAAATAGAAAATTACAATAACAGTAATAAAAGTAATTTTACTGTAAACCTAAAAAACCAAACATGCCACACACTGAATATGGCAAATAAGGGTTTGAGGGTTAACCCTGTAAACATTTTACATAGTTGACAACTATGACAAATCAGAAGTAGATTTGAAAACAGAAAGTAAACCCTGCATGAACTCGTCACTGAGAAATAAAACATTAAAAAAAGTGCAGTCAAATCAGTCTGACCTGTTCACTGGGAGAGCCTATTTTTCAAAGCAAGTGCTTTGTTGGAAAGTTTCCCTCCATCCAGTTCTTTTGGATTACCTCAAAAAGTGTAGTGGAGGTCTGCGGGATAGCTGAGGTTCAGCACATACAAAAATCCAGACAGCACTGCACTGACAAAATTGACCGTATTGATCCTTTAAAATTTTGCAGATCACACACTTTACCTGAACAAAGCGACTCAGTGCAGTTGCCATACAGTAACTTCAGCATAAAACCACAAGTTTCAAAACACAAATAATGAAAAACTGTTTTCACACTAAATTCACAACAAAAATAAATTCAAAGTAAATTCTGCATAAAGTGCAATGGATTGGCGTTACACATAATGTAACTTCTTCACTCTTTTCAGAGTACCACTAGAAGCACATACATACTTGACTCACAGCAGATAATGTGAACCTATCACAGTACAAAAAGTAATAAACCCTGCATAAACTCGTCACTGAGTGCAGTCAAATCAGTCTGCCCTGTTCACTGAGAGAGCCTGTTTTTCAGAACAAGTGCTTTGTTGGAAAGTTTCCCTCCATCCAGTTCTTTTGGATTACCTCAAAAAGTGTAGTGGAGGTCTGCAGGATAGCTGAGGTTCAGCACATACAAAAATCCAGACAGCACTGCACTGACAAAATTGACCGTATTGATCCTTTAAAATTTTGCAGATCACACACTTTACCTGAACAAAGCAACTCAGTGCAGTTGCCATACAGTAACTTCAGCATAAAACCACAAGTTTCAAAACACAAATAATGAAAAACTGTTTTCACACTAAATTCACAACAAAAATAAATTCAAAGTAAATTCTGCATAAAGTGCAATGGATTGGCGTTACACATAATGTAACTTTTTCACTCTTTCCAGAGTACCACTAGAAGCACATACATACTTGACTCACAGCAGATAATGTGAACCTATCACAGTACAAAAAGTAATAAACCCTGCATAAACTCGTCACTGAGTGCAGTCAAATCAGTCTGCCCTGTTCACTGAGAGAGCCTGTTTTTCAGAACAAGTGCTTTGTTGGAAAGTTTCCCTCCATCCAGTTCCATCCAGATCTTTTGGATTACCTCGAAAGTGTAGCGGAGGTCTGCGGGATAGCTGAGGTTCAGTGCATACATCAATCCAAACAGCATAGCAACAGCTAATGCTACTTTATCAAGGTTTTCTAACACCTTGATGCCTTCAAGAACAAGGCCAATGTCCTCTGCTTCATCACTTGAAGCATGTTCTTTGACAACATATATCCCAACGGTGGTGTCTTCAATTGCCTCGTTGATGGTGTTCTGATCCAGGCTCTGTGCAAAACAGACAAAAGTTAAGTAAAGAAAAGTTAGGTAAGTCAAACCTAATCACTGAGACCCAACGAGAAAAGGATAAGCAAAATAGTGACACTAGATCTAGTAAGGTCACAGTTAGAATGGAGGCAAATTTAAAGACAAGTAACTACACTGGAACATTATATAAACATGTAATAAAATGGAGGCAGTATCTGTGAGAAACCACTTTGAATGCCCCTGCTGATTGGCTCAAATAATGTTGTGAGGCTCAGTCTGAACCACTTTGTTGCACAATTACAGAATCACGGTTGCGTATGAACACAGGACTCTTTTTCAACACAAACACAGATCAGACTGCTGGCAGGCAATCAGCTATTTAATGAATTTAACAACAAGTCTTGAGAATCTTCTATTCTACTTTTAAGTTAATTTACCAGCAACAAGAAACAGTCATGATTTTTGGTTATGACACAGTAAAAAAATAGTATATTCTTTTAATCGATAAACAATTTCAGTACAACGATCAAGAATGAGAACAAGAGAAGAGCAGAAGAAGAGCATAAGTACCGATTCATATACATACCACATATTCCTGTAGGAGGTTATTTGGATCTTCACCCATGTAGACACAGACTCCTTTAATGATGTACTCTCGTCCAGTGTCTACATCATCACACTGAAAGGACATTTCTAGATTAGTATCTTGATTCAGCACATGTGCCTTAAAGCGATACTCCACTTTGTAAGATGAATCCACTAAATATGTACTCACCTCTATGCTGATGTGATGATGGGTGAAAATCTTCATTTCATAAAGCAATCCTGGAGTTTTAGGAGAAAGAGGTTAGCAGCCTCATCCAGTACAATGGCAGTGAATGGAGACCACGGATAAAATGTTAAAAAAAGAACACAAAACAAACACTAAGTGTCTCCATCCTGCTCTCTGTGGTGTAATCCAAGCATCCACGAGCCGCAATATTAAAACTTAACCTCAAAAGATGCCATTTACACCATGTTTTTAAACTAAATGTCACTAAATGACACTTGGATTACACCACACAAGCAGGATGGAGACATTTTTGTGTTCTTTTTTTAACGTTTTATCCGTGGCCTCCATTCACTGCCATTGTACTGGATGAGGCTGCCACCCTCTTTCTCCTAAAACTCCAGGATTGTTTTGTGAACTGAAGATCTTCACCCATCATCACATCGGCATAGAGGTGAATAAATATTTAGTGGACTAATCTGGCGAAGTGGAATATCGCTTTAATCTACTGGTATAAACTGTCCTATGGGTGCACATTTCTTTTCCTATGTATGTCCTATGTATGTAAGTTTCCTATGATTGTGAGAGCCTTGCCATGTACTCCATGTAAGAGAAGGGAATGGAATTAGAAAAAGAGGAGGAAAAAGAGGAAAAGAACGGAAAGGAAAAAAGGAGGTAGAAAATAGAAACAGGAGAACGACAGAAAAGAAAGAGGAGGTAGACAAATATGAAGATAAATAAGGAAACAGAGGAACACGTTGATACAAAAAGATGCAATAGTGGGAGGACAAAGATGAAAATTAAATACAAAAAAGCAGCATTTTTTTTTAGACTGTGGGAGCCCTACATTACTTACATTGGCAATTTGTGCAGTGATTCTTTTGAGCCGTTCACCTAGCTGTCCTCCTCTCTTCTGGAACAGCCTTGCCAAGTTGTCAGAGTGGAGGTTCAACTGAGAAAAGAACTTGGACTGAAGTGGTACAGTCGTGATTCTCTTGAATTCAGCGTTGATCTGAAAAAGCACAGAGGATTCAGGGAGAATGTCACCATCACACATAAAGCAGACCAGGACAGTAAAGAGTAGGGATGGGCATTTTCGACAAACTTTCTGATCGATCATCATGCAGATAACCTCCATGATTTTCTCTATCGATCATCGAATAATCGTGCCCATCCCTAGTCAAGAGGGAGATGAAGCACATACAAATGATGTGCTATCAGGCAATTAGCAATTTGCCAGTGCATACAAGCCTTTCCTTTAATCAACAGCAAATCTAAGATGAAAATCCAGCATGAAATCAGCCTTACCTCACTGACTTCAAACAAAGCAGGCCATCTTGCCATGAAATCATCCACCATTGGTGCATCACGAACAACCTCATGTCTTCTAAATGCGAAAGTCTTTTCCATCTTCAGCTTGATAACCTCTCGGTTGTTCCTCTTCTTTACATCCAAGAGCAAAGCTTTCCGCATGGCTTCTAGACTCTCCTCAGTCTCAGCTGATGGGTATGTTGGGCAAAAATTAACTTCTGCTCTCTTTGCCTTTTTGATGCCAAAGGCTGCACTGTGCTTTCCAGCAGGTTTGTTTTTTAAGGAGTTAACTGTCACTTCTGGGCATCCAAGTTTTCTCAGATGTGTGCGATAGTTAGACAGTTTATATTTTAAACTCGTCTTCCATCCGCCACATCCGGTGCTGGAGCCCTTCTCAGTTAAACACGGATGTGTCTTGATGAGACTCTGGGCTACCTGTTCCATCTCTTTATCAGTTACATACACTTTATACTGCACAATTTCCTGCACTAATCCATCAAGGATGGCTGACTTCAACTTGGGATCTGGAATAAGTGCAGTGCCACTTTGAATGTAGACTAAACCTCCCTGCTGAAGTTTTAACTCTGCATCGTAGGAGAACTTGGGTACATGAAACACAGCTGGCCAGGAGGACCGTGAGCTTGTAGACTCACATGATGACAGTATGTCTGTATCCACAAGTTCACCTGACTGTGATGAAGAGCCAGTTGTTGAGCAAGGACTTGATGCTGGGGGGTGTAGGACTGGATTAAGCACAGTAGAGTTCTCATCATCATGTTGCATAGTGGTGGGTCTTGACATATCAATAACTCTAAGAGTGCCTCTGTCTTCCACCTCTGACATTGAGGTTACGTTGAGAAACTCGTTTCCAAACAAGGAGTCCATAAATTGAAGTTTTAAGTTGCCCTGAAGTCCACATTGTCTCTTCACTTCACCAATAAGGTCATCAACTGTTTCAGGGAGTCCATGTGAGAGTGTCAACCTCTGAGAGCTGCCATCAGTCAATATGATCTTTAGGATCACGGGAGTAGCCATCTTCAAAGTCACCCTGCAGACACAAAGAAAATTAACCATCAGATATCAATATAATTCAAATGTAAAATCCAACTGTAAAAACCTATCTATCCATTACTGCATGCAGCAGGTATTTATAATGAAAATGTTTTTTAAAATATAGTAGTGGATTAGGAAAAACACACACACAGGAGATATTACACTTTCATATCAACATTTATCAAAACCAATGCTACAGCAAGCTAGTTCATTTTACCTGCATATTAAGTACTATAGCTCAATATGAAAGTAGGATTAGCTTCAGTAGCAAGTAAGAGTTTTAAAATCAGAAATGCTTCTCTGATGCAGAAGTAGCATTCGTAGTAATGTTGACAGTTTAAAAGCTTATGCTGAAATAAACACCTTATGTATTCAAATATAGATTTTTAATTACTTTTAGGTCTAATATGTAATTGAATTTCAGAAATTTTAGTACTTCAGGGATCTGCAGACATCCTAGGCAGAATTATGAAAATAGGTTAGAACAAATTAAGACTTTTTAATGGCTAACATTTGAAGTTAACTCACAACCTCATGAATTCTAATTGAAGCTTTTTACTTTTACAATTTTTAATGAGTTACATATCACACACACACACAGGTTACAAACTGCCATAAACCCTCAGCTCAATTATTTTACACCACCTTTTATTTCAATATGTCTTTTCAAAGTCACCATGCGGGCTGACCCAATCTTGTAGTCAACCAGTGGATAAGTATCAAGGAGTTCACTGGGTGCCACTAGAGTGAATGTTTTTGTGGGTGATGGACTGAGTTCAAAGGCTCTATAATGTTCTCTATACCAGCCACAGAGCTCATTAACAATGTAGAATACACTGTCATGTAAAATGCAGATTTGGTCAATCTCACTAAATTCAGGCAATCCACCTGTTGTTCTGTGGGCCAGTATCATTCCCTTCCTATAGGTTATACCCTTGGTTGTCACACACTGTGCAAGTTGAACCTCAGGTGTGTCTGGGAACTTCTGTCTGATGACTTGTGCTATCTCCTCTTTGAGTAAGTCCACTGGTAGAGGGGATACAGCTGAGACCTCTAGGTCAGACTTATTCAGATGTGGAGAGCTCAAATGGTACGCAATCATCATCTGATGCTTTGAGGCTAATGAGAGAGGCACATTCTTGAAGCAGCTTGTGTGTCGGATAACCTGCTTAAAAAAGCTGTGTTTAGCCTCAAAGCGCATTGTCCACTGTCCGACAAGTGGACCAAACAGCCTGATCATCTGGGGGTAGTGCTCCAAATAATGGTGTTTTGGTAGCAGCTTGATGTCTGGGAACAACGCTTGGTATCTCTGCCTGTGCTCTACGATTTTACTTTCCAAAAAAGCCAGTGAGTCATCACTATGCACAGGGGCAACAACAAGCTCTGTGATGTCCTTCAGGTCCATGAGAACAAGCCACGCAGGCTCATCTTCAGGTACAAGGGATCCAACCAAAAAAGGTAAGAACCGGAGCAAGCTCCAGTTCTCATGAGCATTTCCCCCCACTGTTTTCCTGCTGGAGAAACTTTGTGACACTGCATGAGGTTTGTTTGTTCTGTCAGCCCATCTGTAGGGAAACTTCAGAATGGCATTGTTCAGGTCGGCTAATGTAAAATAATTTCTGGAAATGAGCACTTTTAAGCAACAAGCAAGCTCCACTGGGATTATACCCTCAAAAACATCATGGGCAAGATCAGGAGGATAGCCAAAGATGACATGAAAATGTGACAGATTTTGTGTGAGGACACATTCCTTTTTCACTCCAAAACAACTTGTACCTGTAGCTTGGACTTGTTTAACGTGGGTCTGATGTAGCTCCTTGGTTCTCAGACTAAAAGCACCAGATGCAACAGAATTTAGTTGAATATCACTGCTCTTTCCTGTGCAAAATCTGCAATAGTATTCACCTGAAAAACTCTGCAAAAATCCTGCAACACTGTGAGCTCCCAGGTTGTCAGCCACTACACTGAATACTGTACCTTGAAGTGACTCGCCTAACAGTGGGACATAAACACCAAACTCCTCGAGAGTTTTTAGGTCCTGTAGAAGAGGTTCAAAGATTTTATCATAACCATAGGTGTTCACATCATCAGTTTTGCACAGTACTGACAAGTAGATAGATGACAGTGAAGAATGAGAGCCTGGAGGCAAGTTAGCCAATATCCAATAAACAGCACAAAGCTTATGCTTCTTACGTGAGGTGCCAAGCGGGTTACAAGTTTCAAAGTCGTCAACATACAAATTTAAGGTGATCCTTGGCTTTTCTCCAGCGAGGAAACAATTTTCCTTAAAGAGAGAGCCATCCCTTGAGCAGCTGTACTGATATGACACACCAGAATATGTGCCTGTCTCTCTTTGATGGCCCTCAACAACCTTAGTAATGATATCTTCTCTACTTAACAGCTGCTGTAAAGACTTCAGTATTGGGACATACTGGAAGCTGCGTTTGTTTTTAGCATCAAGAATGTATTCAACTGGCTCTACAACCCCAAAGTTCTCCTTGTAAAACTGCTTACGCAGATAGGCGGTACTTAGGGAGCCACCTTTTTGTATGGACCTTTGCACTGGATTACCAGAACAAATTGCATTAACAGTTTCTCTAATTGCAAGTTCATCAACAGAGAGGTTTCTCTGATGAAAGATGTCTCTCACAGTGTCACAAGATAATGGAACAGGGGCAGAACCGATCAAATGATGGAGTTCCTCGAGAAATTCATCTACAGCTGAAGTCGGCACATGGACCAAATGTTCTAACTTCAGCAAAGCAGCTGCAAATCTTTGCTCTATGACCTTCTGCAAGTCTTCTGTATGTGAATGACTGTTTGAAGGAATGGCAGTATCTGACTGCTCAACACACTCCTCACTATTTTCCTCCAATTCATTCACAGATAATAGCCTTGTGGTTATGACTACTTCTGGTTTAAAATCAACCAATGTGTGATGGCGGTGTTTTCGGTTTTTGTGTGATTTAAAAGTACAATAAATGTTTGTCTTAAAGTCACAGCCTAAAAACATACAAATGACCGTCTCATTTCGTTTGAGATGGGCATTTATATGAGAGAAATAGTCCTTCTCTGATGCTAAATCACTACAACTACAAATGTGACAACTGAATATAGCTTCTTTTTTGTGAGTGACACCAGTGGTGTGGATTTTACTTTGGTGGACAATTAAGGCATTCCACGTCTTAAATGTGCATGGACAATGCTGGTATGTACATGGATAGCGAGAACTACGCCCAAAATGTGGATGCTTTAACTTGTAGTGATGCAAAAGCTTGGACCTACTTGATACAGTTTCTGTGCACCCCTTACAACTCCACATTCCCTGCACCTAATCCTGTAACACACATCAAGTTCATCCTTAGTCACATAATTAATCCTCAATGTGCAAGCCAAATTGAAACAAAAAGGTACATGGCACTACCAAAAATGAAAACAAGATGGAAACCTGCTATCATGTCCAAATAAATTGATAGGTCTTTAAACACAAGGACTAACACTAGCTTGTTTACACCAGCAGAAGAAAGCAAGTCTGTATTTTCAAGTATAATCGAACGTGAAAAATACAAATAACATTTTCTATCAATAATTCACATTTTTAAAATGTATCTGAAATTAAATGAAAATGCAAAAGTAAAAGTAATATGAGAGTACTTACCATTATAGAGCCTTCTGAATATGTATAATGTGAACAGTGAACCTATGAAAGAAATTATTTGGTGTTAGTCGGGTGTCTCATTATATATAATGTCTCAATATATATATATATATATAAATCACACAATCAGAAAGCAAAGGTTCTAGATGCAGACATTAACTTTGATTGCACTTTCTGAACACAATGGCAAGTAAGGATAGGATTTTCTAAAACACACAGATTTATCTTTAGTTGTGACTATTAGGCCTGGGTGATAAAACGATAGCAATGTATATCCTCTATGGATGAGAAAACAGCTCTATGTGTGGAGTATCTGCACAATATAAAGGCACAATAAATACTCTACTTCTCACACGGCTCATAGCAGGCTCATGGAGCCTGTAGCACGATTTTAATGTATGACGTTGTGGCGGCGGCCACAGTTTAATTACCATTACCATCTAAAGTTTAATTTATATGCAATTTAACATTGACATGAGCCGCATTTTACCAACACTTGTACCAACACATTCATGCCACAACAGCATTTTATCGACACACACACGCGCGCACACACACACACGCGCACGCACACATACACACACCGAGTCCTAAACATGTCAAAACTTTGCACAAGTTCTTATTTCCCCTCCTCCCCCCACCCGCCATAGTCACAGTCTGGAAAAGGGGACGAACGAAGCTTGATGAAATTCACTCACACAGCCGGCTAACGGCTGTTCTCCACCGGTTTTAACTTTGACGAAGCACCGTGGTGGGACCGAGGGCTCAGCGGAGAAACATTACTGATGCTAACTGTCGACAGTAAATTAGTGGGTGCTAGCTAACGGTCCCTAACGTGATTCAAATACCAAGGCTATACATACACACTGATAGCTAGAGTTAACAGGCTGTTGTCATTGTTATATTAGCTGGCGTTACGTTACTGTTTGAGAACAATGTTCTAACTACTTAACTGTCACCCAAATTACTAACAGAAACATATACATTTGAAGACCTTACTTTTTCGGTGGCTGGCTTGCTGCGTGACTTGCTGCTGCAGAGTACGGAAGTTTTCATACCTTTCGCGGGCTAGGGCTCTTCTTCTTGGTTATTTGGCATCCAAAGATCAGCGCACCAGCGCCACCTTCTGTTCCGGAGTGGTAATGACACGTCCTGGCGACATTTGAATGTTTTTCATTTCCAGTAGAGACTAAACTCGATTACATTGCCTTTGTTTTTTTAATTTGATCACTTCCAGTCTACATGAAAGAAACTAGCATGTTCAACATGCTCTATAAACAACTTAGGTCTACATGACTAAATCATGTTCAGAAGCAGAATATAAATTAATTGTGTTGCATATTCTCACTTTACTTTTGTAAATTCAAAGACCCACTGTTTCCCTTTTTTTCAGTGTGTAATAACAATGCAACACATGCTTGGCTAGTAAAATGAATGATCACTCAAAGTTAAGTGAGCATGTCTTTAATTTTTTCACTTCAGCATTTGTGCATTAGTATATATGCAATGCCACAAGGTCAGACACTGAGCATGTAGGCCTATGTGCTTTTTAATCAGTGCTGTGTTTTAATTGGTTGTGTTGTGTTTTATCAACGCACAGCATGCACATATACTGTACATATTTGCTGAAGACATTTTGTCTTCTGTCCTGTCATTGTATTTCACGGAACATGTGATATGGTGTTGATTAGATTTCTAGGGAATCTTGTGTCATGGGATGAAATCCTACTTCTGACATTGTAGGAGGAATTAGATGTCACTTGTCGTCATTGCTATGTGACTTAACCTAACTGTATTGGGATTGAAGTTTGACAAAAGGCAGATATCCCCTACCAATTTCTGAGGGAGAGACAGCATGTGTGTAAGTGCAAAACAGGATGGAGGGATAGGACATATGATCAGTGTGAAAACATTTCAAGTGATTTTTCAAAGTGATGATGATGACGAGGAGAGGAAGGAAGGGGAGAAAATTATGATCTCACAAATGAGTGAAGTTTTTCAAGAAGGGTTTGATCCAGCTGAAGAGTAAGTGGCCTGTATTTATTTGCAGTATGTATCATATGAATCACTTTAATGTGAAGAAATGAATGTACATAGTACATGGATAGTTGTTTTCTTATTTGTATATTTTGTGGTTATTTATGCAGATAATTAAAAGGCAAAAGACATGCAGAAACAAATTAATAATACAGAGGTGTTATTTTCACAGCTGTGTGGTTGCTGGTCAAGTCTTTTGTTCTAAGGGAGAGTAGGAAATTGTGTGTACATAGGAAATTTTGGGGGGTAGGAGGGTATGGTTATTAGTTAGAATCGATAAATGCATGAACACAAAATGTTTTGCTGTATGAGTCAACTCCTTGCATACAGCACATAGCATGCAGAGTATGTAGAACATGTCTACAGGTTTCCGTGATGTGAGAAGTGAATTCAAAAACAGTTACTGGTTTGATTTGTATGATCTCATGTGTGTTTTATTCATTCATTTATTTATTTATTTATGTTTTAAAGATATGTTTTTGGCATTTGCCTTTAATGTGACAGGGGTAGCTGAAGAGATGACAGGAAAGGGGGTAGAAAGAGAGGGCATCATGTACGGCAAATGGGTCACAAGTGGGATTCAAAGCTGTTACTGCTGCAGATGACTGACAGGCTCAACACATGGGGTGCCTGCTCTATCAAGTGAGCTATTGGGGCACCTCTGTTTTATTGATATTATTTGTTTTACAGTGGTGAAGAGTGTGGCATCCCTGCTGCAGGACAACAGGCCTGTCCCTCTGTCTCACGGTGCCTTGAGGGAGCTGTCCAGCAATGTCTAGTGCTGATCGAGCTGTGCTCCCTTCTGGCAGAGCACACACGGAACAAAAGGAACACATATCTCTTTCAACCTTTGTTCAGAGTGACAAAATCAAGTGACTTGTATGGACACAAGACTTCCATATACTGAATGCAGGTGAAGCAGGTCTGTCATTCACACCCATTTAAGTGTGAGGAGTGTGTTGATACCTCTGTTTTGTTGTAGACAGGAGTTGTGTTCAGGATTTCTTATGGATCAAAAACAAACACACTTATTTTGTAAATATATGTATTGTTTTTATTATACATTGATTAGAGAGTTGTTGGTGTTTCAGTTTGATTACTATGACTTGACAGAACAATATTCTAATGTCAAATTTTGTTTTAGCATTTTCTCTGTGTGTTTTTAATAAAATTCAGAGACATCAAATGTTTGTGTTATGGTTCTCTTTTGTTTTCATGGTCAAATAACTATTGGTACTTGTATGTGACATCACTTTAGGTTGCATATTCTAATTGTTTATGTTGTTATGAAAAAAAGTGGTTCAGTTCTTTATTGTGCATTATAAGGCTGATTACACTAAAAGGCCAGATGGACCTAAAGCCTAGCAATCTGTGTTATACTGAAATTTGTTGGGCAATGTAATTTTACATCAAAGGGAGGAACAGTAGTTCTTTCTTTTTTTTCGTTTTCATTAGTGATAATGATAGATAAGACTTGACAGTTTTTACTAAAATGATATAGTTGATATAAGTGAATACAGGTCAAGTAAAGTCATAAAAAATATATTATTATTATTATTATAATTATTATTATTATTATTATCAGTAACAGAAATAATGACAACAATAATAATTATAGCTGCTGCGCAGCAATGGTCAGGGCTGGGCAATTATAGGCAGAATTAGGGAATGCAATGCAATAAGCAATTAGTAGAGTGTAGGAAGATGGCAAAAAGGTGGCATTTTAATGTGCATTTTACATCAGTTGAGGCTTTTGAGGCTTGAAGTCAGTTTCTGGCTCAAGAAACTATACTCTATCTTACTGAACTAGTTAGAAAGACACAACTCTGTGGTATATATGTTTAAAACTTCTTCTAACTCATTATAGGAATTCTACAGCAGCATTTATAATACACTAATAACTGTGATATATGTATGTGTGCATTAATGAGAAAACTGGAGAATATTTAAGGGTAAAGGTATAGATACTGTCCCTAGTCATACTCCTAGAATAGCCATCCTTTTGTATCCTTGGTGGCTGAAAAAAGCCACAAACAAAAGTTGCTGTAAAATACATCAGATCATTTTTTTCAACTTTTTTGCATAAATATGTTAATTAACATCAGTTCTGATCAAAACTGCTGATTATTTATAAATTTCATAACAATAATATTTTAAACACCAATTTTATAAGTGGTTTCATCAATTTGGTAAAAAAAAAAAAAAAAAAATCCTACAAAATAACAGATTTTCAGTATGAAAAATTATTAGAACTTTTAACTTAACTTTTTTCTGCCCCTTGGTTGCTAAAATTTCCCCATTATAAATACATTTTTTGATTGCACAGCCATAACAGATTAAAGGATGCATTTTGCAACGTCAGTAATGCCCCCTGTAGGAAAGAGGTCAAATTCATCATTTTTAATGTTGACCACATAATGTTGCCATTTCCCCACTACAAGCGTATGAAGAGTATGAAAGTATGAAAAGAACTTCTAAAGTATTCAATAATCTAAATTTTCATTTTCTTGAGAAACTACATAGGCCTATCACATTTATAAAAATGAACATTCATTATGAACCAGAACATTAAAAATCAAACATTTAGATCAAGACAAAATGAAACAGAAAATCGAATGCATGTAGAATTTAACACTTTAGCCTAGAATATTTACTCTGTGTGTGTGTGTGTGTGTTTCTTTTTTCAAATTTTAAAATCAAACTGTCTAAAAGTACATAAAATTAATTTTCTTTACAAAAAATCAATACATGTCATGTAATATAATGAAAGTTATGGCCACATTTTGAGTGGATATGGATGAAAATTTTCCAAAGCGTACCAAAGTGTTAATGAAGCTTAGCGAAAGTTCAGTCAGGAAGACTATCTTTTTGCGCATGCCCCTTAAGTCTCAATCAATTTCCTACTATCCCTACGCTCCACTACTCATCATCTTTCTCATCCAATCACAATCTGCCACCCTCTCTCTCTTAACCAATCAGTCATTAGCTGTCCAATTTAAAAGTGTTCTCCCTCTCTGCTGTCATTCAGCTGTCATTCCGCTGTGAAGTTTGGTCAGATTGCTGTCTTACCTGTATGGCGTTCGCTCTGCTACTCTTTTCCTGCCTCCTCGCTGCCCGCCTAAAATGTCGGATTACGAACTCCGATCCTCCGTTAGAGGATTTAAGTCCAAGTGGCGAGCTTTTCCTGGAGGCAGCTCAGACTCCCAGTGCGCAGCGCAGGAGCGTTCGCTTCGCTCAATCGGAGTATGAATCACATTGTCTCAGTTGAGGGCCCGTGGTGTTTCTCCAGCCCCCGGGCTCCAGTTGTCGCAGCTTCAGGGGCTGGCAAGCCTCGTTGCTGTCAGTGATTCTGCCGCCGCTTCTCCAGTCTCCGCAGAAGAAGCCGCAGCGCCTGCTGCGATCCAACGCGGCCGCAAACGGACCACTCGGCGCAGCTTGTGCAAAAAAAATAGGAGAGCGCCTTCATCATCGAGGCCTTCAACATCTTCCACCCAAGCCGTTCCTGCCACCGCTGCTGCTGCTGCTCCTCCTGCCGCCGCCGCTCTCCATGCTGCTCCTCCTGCCGCCGCCGCCGCTGCTCTCCATGCTGCTCCTCCTGCCGCCGCCGCCGCCGCTGCTTTTGCTGCTCCATCCATGCTGCCACATGACGTCCTCCTATCAAGCATGCAGTCGCTGGTGAGATCAGTCCAAGCTATCGACTCTCGTCTCCAGTCATTAGAAAATGCCTCAGCCTCGCTGCCTCACTCCAGCCTCTTTCCTCTACCTGCCGTAAGCGCCTCAGCGGCGCCTCATTCCCACACACTGGCATCCGCTGTCCCTGCGCCCCTGCTAGGTAGGCCATACATCCCTCTAGCAGCTAGTATTTCTCCTCGCTTAAGGCAAAAAAAAAAAAAAAAAAAAAAAAATCCTGCAAGGCAAACATGTCAACTTGGTCAGTCTCATTCTCCCTTCCTCCGAACGTGATAAGAAAGTTTCCTCATCCGATAACATTACAGCCATTATTAAATCTGCCGACCCCCGCTTAGCAAGAGATCTTTCGATTGGCGAATTTCTCATAGCTTTCGGGATCTACAGAGACGTAGTCTGCTCTGTTCATCCTGACTGAAGGGCCGAGTTAGATGCCTATAGCGCTGACCGGAGATCTTAATCTCAGATATGGGAAAAAAAAAAAAAAAAATCTTCTATCAGTAAAGGCATCGTGGCAGCCCTCTGTCAAACATTTGTTTAAACTGGTCAGTTCTGGACTCTGAGATTCTTATCATGCTCATCGGGGGTTCACAAGCAGTTTCCTGCCACACATGCGGCAGTGTAGGACACTCCGACTCGCTGTGCCCGCAGTTACCTTATTTGCCACCAGCGCCTCAAGCAGAGAGGCTAGCGATTCATAACCTTCCTCCACCTCGCTCCATGACCGACAGCCGCGGTAGAAAGGTGGAGTTGTTCAATATCACACCTATATGCAATAATTTTAACGAAAATGTCTGTACGTACCCAAGCTGCATCTTTCTCCACATTTGCAGCGCGTGCAAGGATGCGCACCCCAGATCAGCGCACCCCCGCCGTCTGATCCCTGCCCGTCTGGCTCGCTCTCGTCAGGTGAGCCGGCGCGGCTCACACACCTCCTAAAAGTGCATCCATCCACTCCAATAAACATCCAAGCTCTGGCTTCAGAACTGTCAGCTCATCCAGACTCTGTATCACAATCATCTGCTCACCGGAGGCCCGTTAGGAGCGTCATTCCTCCCGTTCCGTTCTTACTTCATTTCGCTACCGCGGATAATGCAATAAAGCTGATCAACTGGCCGGTCAGGGCGCTTGGTTATCAAAAGCAGATATAACCGATGCCAATTAAAAAAAATAAATAAATAAATAAAATAAAATAATAATAATAAAATAAAAAATAAAATAAAATAAAATAAAATAAAATAAAATAAAATAAATAAATGAAAAAAAAAAAAAAAGTCCCCATCCATCCGTCTCAGTGGCATCTCTTCGGCATAAAGTGGGTTTCTAAGTTTAGTTTTATTTTGTCGTCAGACTCACTTCTTGCTGTAGGAGTAGTCCCTGTATCTCTAACATGGTGTCTGAGGCCCTCTGCTGGATCCTGCTTAACAACGCTAGTCTGCCATTGATTTCCCAAGTGACAGCCCCGGTTCCTCTCTGTCAAAATTAAAACACCTGTTCGGCCAGCTCGGCGTGCCTCTCTCTGACCCCAAAAAAAAAAAAAAAAAAAAAAAATCAGCCAGGCATTCGCGTCAGCTGAACACATTTCAAAGCAGCAGTTACTGGTCGCTCGTTTAATTCCAGGCTGCTCGATCTGGCCTCCTCCGTTTCAAACCTGCATGACCGAAAAATCATAGATGAGGGCTGCGCTCTGATCTTAATTTCTGGTCGCTGTTGTTAGGTCAGTGGAATAGCATTTCCGTCTTCTACGGTGATATCGTGCACTCCTCTGACTCCATTCAAATCTTCACGGATGCGGCTCCATCCGTGGGCTTGGGGGGGTTCTTTCAAAGCCAGTGGTTCGCAGCCACTGGCCTCCCGCGTTCTCGGAGCTAGATTCTCTTCCGCCCTCTATGAGATCTATCCCATTACAGTTGCCTACGACGTCTGGGGTCACCACTGGCAACGCAAAAGTATGATAACAGAGCCGTCGCTGACATCATTAATGAAGGTCGTTCCTCCTGCAAGCAATAATGCCATATATGAGGCGCATCACATGGTCTTCCAGAGTCATTGTCCGGATGCCAGCAATCATCCCACACCTGTTCCTCCTTTCAACAAGCTAGCCCTGAATTAAAGGCACCGCTGCATAATTATTTAGAGTCTGCCAGGTTTTACAAAAATAAATAAATAAATAAATAAAATAATAATGATAATAAAAAAAAAAAAAAAAAAATAGTAATAACAATAAATAAATAAATTAAAACGGGTTAGTCGCTTCCGCTTTAAAATCTTATGCTTTTGCTCGGGTTACTTTTGCTACTTTTGTGCCTCTCTCAATATCGCTCTGAAGCCTGCCCTTATCAAAACCATCTGTGCTTTCATCACTATTGTACTGACGTCCGTCATTTTAAGCCTCAGTACATCCGCGGCTTGCTGCAAGGTTTCAATTTAATGTCAGATGTTTTCCCCAGTCTTTTGCTAACCCATCAATTAAATTACTAATCAAAGGGATTTTAAATGCTTCCCTCCAGTGCATGATAACAGACGCCCCATCACTCTTTCCATATTGCACAACATGATACCCGTTCCTTGTAAAGGTTTGTTTTCCCCATATATTGATACTCTTCTCATCAATGCCTTTTATTAGCTCTTTTATGGGTTTTGAGAATCAGTGAATCTATTTCCTCCTCTAATTTATTTGACTCTGCTAAAGACACTTTCCACCTTAGTAATAACGGTTTATTCCTTACACATGCTAAGATTTAAAAAAAAAAAAAAAAAATATATATATATATATATATATATATATATATATATATATATAGGATAGGTGCTGCCACTTCAGCCACCATGCAAGGCGTTTCATCAGCTTCTCTTCAGCAACTGGGACGCTGGTCTTCTTCTGCTTACTCCTCCTACATTTGTCCAGACTCTGCCTCTATACTGGCAGCTCAAAGATCTCTGAAACCTTGACACTCGTAAGTCATGCATATCTCTGGTGGTGGTTTTTCAAGGTTCGTGGCTTCACAGTTCCTATATTCATTAGCCGTTTCCCCTGCATTTATTGGCCATTTTTTCCCCTTCATGATTAAGCATTTCCCCTGCATCATAGTTAGCAATTTCCCTCGCATTATATGGCTATTTCCCCTGCATCATATTGGCCAGCTCCCCTGCATCATATTGGCCAGCTTCCCTGCATCATATTGGCCAGCTTCCCCTGCATTTTATTGGCCATCTTCCCTGCATCATATTGGCCAGCTCCCCTGCATCATATTGGCCAGCTCCCCTGCATCATATTGGCCAGCTTCCCTGCATCATATTGGCCATCTTCCCTGCATCATATTGGCCATCTCCCCTGCATCAGTTGGCCATTTCCCCAGCATCATTATTAGCCAGTTCCCCTGCATCATATGGCTATGTTCCCCTGCATCATTGCTATCATTTTCCCCCACATTCATGGGCATTTCTCTGCTTCACCATCCTGCTATATTCACCTGCATTTTGGGGCTATTTCCTTTGCCTCTTTGTTTGTATTTCTCTGCACCTCAGTAACCAAGTCCATTGCACAGTATGGCTCACATCGCACTCTGACCCCATCAGCAGTGGTATTCTATCTACATCATAATGTGCTCTATTCATAGGTTTGCATTTTTTTTAAATTTCTCATTTATTATGCTATGAATGAAGTCTTTATAATTGCTGTTTTTGCTTTTCCTCCACTGATCTAGTGTCGCCTAACCAGGTATGGTATACCTTTATTTTGGGGGGGAAGTCTTCTTTACATGGGAAGCATCTAATCCATCCAGCTGCTTCCTAAGATGATCGACTTCCCGTGGGGTCTAAGCGCCAAAGACTATTTTCTGTGCACAATAAACTTGATCTCATTTCATACCTGTCTCTCTCTTTTATTCTATTAGTCTATCCTGATTGAAATGAAGCTTAGCGAAAGTTCAGTCAGGAAGACTATCTTTTTGCGCATGCCCCTTAAGTCTCAATCAATTTCCTACTATCCCTACGCTCCACTACTCATCATCTTTCTCATCCAATCACAATCTGCCACCCTCTCTCTCTTAACCAATCAGTCATTAGCTGTCCAATTTAAAAGTGTTCTCCCTCTCTGCTGTCATTCAGCTGTCATTCCGCTGTGAAGTTTGGTCAGCCCACCTCCACCCCTGCACCACCTCAACCAGGATTCTGGCCATCTTCCATCAAACCTTCAACCAAAAGTGCCACTACACGAAGCATAATTCCTCTTCAACCACCACCACCAGTGTCTAGGCTCCGGGGGAAGTCTTCTTTACATGGGAAGCATCTAATCCATCCAGCTGCTTCCTAAGATGATCGACTTCCCGTGGGGTCTAAGCGCCAAAGACTATTTTCTGTGCACAATAAACTTGATCTCATTTCATACCTGTCTCTCTCTTTTATTCTATTAGTCTATCCTGATTGAAATAATTATTAGGGATCTATACAGGTAGAGCCTCAATTTGAAATGTCACGAGGTTTGCCACGTCATGGTATAGGCCTACTGACTCTAAATCCTTTCGTTATTTTACGCGGTGAGAACACACTGAAGGAGGTAAGATGAACGGTCACAGTTTCAACATGTTCGTTTTATTTAGCTTATTTATTTGTATTTTTATGGTGTATGAAGGATTCTAGTGGTGTAAGTATTGTTTGACCTTGATTTAATGTGTAATATCTTTCGGTTTTTCAGAAAATGGCTAACTCCCCGATGGAGTTCCCGGAGATGCAGGATGACGAGGTGCAGCGGGTTAGGAGGGATCTGCAATTAATTACGGTAAGTCTTGTTTGACATGTCAGTGCAGGCCTGTGTTTTCTCTAGTGTTTAATGTTTGACGTATCGCCTATTAAATAAGCTAATAAACATAAGGCACTGTACACTGAACTGAGTTGCTGCTTCTTCAGGTCGGTTGATATATCCACTCGGTTCAGTGTGCGGTAGTTTATGTTTAATATTTGAATTGAGATGTTCATGCGACCGACCATGCCGTCAACCAAGTGCGCAGCGCGGTAATTTACCTGTGTAAATTGATGATAGGCTGTTCAAACTGCTTTACTTGTACTGTATTCTCTACACGTTTCGAATGCAGTCCTCAGAAGAGTGACAACTATTTCTGGTAGCTAATTAAGCCTCCTGAACGGTCTGTTTTTGTCTGATCAGATGTGACGAGTGTTGAAAAAGCATGTAACAGTTTGCTGGTGACCTCAATAAGTCACATTTTAAATGCAACAAAACCTCTATTAATTCAATGCGTTTGTAATGTAGGTTTATTTCTGAAAATTGTGATTGAGTAATTGATAAGATGTTGGTCTTGTGCTGGAAACATACTGAAACTGTTCCTGTGTTAATTGACTGTTATGATGGGAATATTGAAAAGAATAGGCTATTTGCAGCTTTTTTGTAATGTTTCCATGTCTTGTAACTTATTGATTAATCGTTAACATCCTTATCTTTTTGTTTTCATTGGCATGTTTGTGATCAGATCACCTCATTAGTTACTAAAATGCAGATGAAAGGTTTGGATATTAATTGAAATTGTACTCAGTACTCAACTATAACTTTAAAAGTAACTAAGTAGATTACAGCCTGGAATGAATACTTGAGTATGAGTAAAAGTACAGCCTTGAAAATCAACTCAGAAAACCACAAGTGTCCAAAAAAAACCAAACTATGTAATTACAGTAATTTGAGTATTTATAATTATTTACTTCCATTCTTGGGTATTTGTTATGAAAAGTATGAGTTTAGGGATTCATGTAGCCATGATTTTATCCATGAGCAAAATACCATGAGCTCAAAAACAGTTTAATAATTTCTAATCTTGTGTATTATATCTAGAAACATGAATTTGCTTTACATACAATTTCTATGCTTATGGGGCAACAGAGTTCTAATGTGAATAATGCATTTTGTGCCTGAATTATATAGTATGTATGTAATTCTGGTAAAAGTGATATTATAGAAGATAAGAGGATAAACACCAGTTGAATATAGGCTGAATTGAAATATTTAGTAGATTTGTGTTGGACCTGTACATTTGAGATTTGATACAGGTGCTCACTTTCAAAAGTAAGGAAACAATTAAGCATTCTTCATTTGAGAAACCATGTAGCCATAGAGGAACAATACATTAGTGAGACTATTAAGCATTGATTTGCCAGCACTTTAAGCTATATATGAAGAAATTACTGCTAAGGGGCTGATCGATATTTATATGCAAATGGGGCTGGTCCAAAACAGGGGGGGGTTCCCAAACTTGTTTTTGAGCAGTGGGGGGGGCCATATGGTTTTTATTTTGGCTTCAGGGGGGGTCATGCAACTTTACTTTGTTAAGTTTTGTATGCTTTTTTGTTTCTTTTCCATTCTTATTTTACTCAGAGGTTTTGGTTTATACTCCCCTATATAAAGTTACTCTGCATGGTCCACAATGGTATTTCCCACTTGTACACACGTCACTGACCGGAAAACCCAATAGAGTAGCAGAAGAAGACGACCGCGGAACACAAACAATGGCTGTGAGGAGATCGATTAAACTATTAAACTATTTTCTACAGAGAAGGTTTTTATTTTAAACTGTAGGCTGCTGTAGATAGCAGGTACAACAGACACATTCAGATTGTAAATGAATGTTCAAGCCTGTATCTACTCTCCTGAACGGTGGGACTGTTTTGCTTGCGTGGGCCAACACATAGAGATTGCAGATTAAACTAGCTTGCAAAAATAGGCTAGCTTCTTCCCAAATCCCAACCCATGGTATACCTTGTGGAACGCATCACTCCTGGAAGAGTCTGTTGCGGTCGTTGCGGGGGGCTCTTGATTTTCAGTGCGTATATGAGCACCAGGAGGGCAGCCACAATACCCACATGGATTGTCGGTCCCAGGCTCATACGCATCACAATCTGTGCAGGATAGACACCTGCCTCTCCAAACTCCACGTCTGTCCTTCATTGTTTAGTGGCACGCTTATCCTCGGGTCACCAGAGGGGTGTACTACGAAGGAAGCTCAACACAGCCAGGCTTTGTGTTCATGTTCTGGCTTAACAAAACCTAAAGCCCCTAAACAGAGTTAAACAGTATCACGAAGGTGGTTATCAACTTGGTTTGTCAAGTCCGGCTCTCAGCTTTGTGCTCCTGCGCGTTCACATAAAAAGAGGTGTTTGGCGTCATATGATTCTACTTCCGCACATGGTCGCTGATTTCAGCCAAGAGGAGCAGGTTGTTTTAATGGAGAGAGTATGAGCGATATAAAAAAGCCTGATCACAGCCAAAAGCAACACTGTTGCTGCAAATATGATAATTAATAATAAGTAAAGAGAGGAGGCTGGTTTTAATTTCTGACAGCTGAACATTGCGGTACTTTTAAATATGAAGCTTTAACAAAATAAACTAGAGCAACAACTGTCATTTTTAAATTGTGTTTTATATTGTTTTCATATATTTTACTGATTGCAACTATAGAATGAGTGTGTTTTATTGAAAGTGAGGCTGGGTGTGCGTATGAATATACAGGGAACTTTTTAGGTGCTGTACAAGTAAATCTCATAGCCTACTGTCTCTGTACAATGACAACAAAGACCTGTTTGTCATAAATGGATGGTTTCAGATGTGAAGTAATGTTGACAGTTAACGACAGTTTACAGCAGTTTACGGCAGTGATGTTTTACGGGGGCATGTATGTTTTGGCGGTTAGTGGTGAGACCCCACTGCTCGCTGTATGTTGAGACGTGTTAGTGAGAGCTGAGAATAAAGCTGATAAAAACAGAGAAAGCCTTCCCTCGATCTTTCTACACTTTTTAACTGTGAAAATAGCATAGACCTATTCAAGATTTGTGTTTGGCCAACACTGCCATATAACAGGCGAAACACTGAAATTCATTTATTCATGGCCACATCAAAGTGAAATGATGAACTTTACTGATTAGCTATCTGATTATCTGTAATGCTTGTTTCAGTGTCCTCCTGACGCTCGGCTCAACAGTGAGTGGCGTATTCCCTCAGCTGAACATCTGTAGGCGGAGACACTCAGAGAGAAAGGAAACACCAGAGGATCAGTGCGATCTCTCCCTCCGTACAAATGCTCCGTTCTGATCCAGCTCCACTGGACTTTCAAAGTAAAGGTTACGCCAGCTCCAAATGCGCTAAACTGTGAAACAGCGGCGCTTTTATAGCTGATTTTAAGATTAAACTCTGAACATAACCTGGTCGGGACCAGGTTATGAGCTAAGCATAAGTTACCATGGTGATCTAGCCAGGTTAAAAGAGAGCCACCTTCGTGACACTGAAAACCCTGGCTTTAGACTCAACATACCTCTCTAACCCGTTAATCTCGCTTCGTAGTACACCCCTCAGGCTTGAATGAAAACAGTGGCCAGTGGACATGCTCTCTCACCCGGCACCCCTGGTTTAATGCAATGGTTTAATCCAGGGTGATTTGATTGGTCGTAAACTACAGTGTGGGTCGTACCAAAATATGACAAGATGGCACGACCCGGTAGAAACAAGTTTGGAGGAACAGAACTGTATTTTGTTGCTCATATGACATTGCAGCTATTAATTATGTTAAATGCTGAATGGCTCTTTAAAGTACCGCTTTGGAATACTACAAGAGGACACAAATGGATTTTTGCGGCTGCTACGGGTCCATTTGGTTTAAAACACAACACTGTTCTACAGCTGGAAAGGTAGGAGAGAAAAAAAACTCACGCCTGACAGCTGATAACGACAGCTTTTATACTCACAACTGTTTATTTTAAATACGAAAAATATAGCTCCCAATCTGTCTTTATTTTGCAGTGTCAGAATCAAATGGAAGACGTTTCCAGATTTAGTTTCACAGTAGCTTTGTGAACTCAATACTGACCCCACCTGGCAGAGTAAGGTTTTAGAAACAATGGTGAAGTCAAATACGGTGCTATTTATTGATGGAAATCGTCATTATTATTGCCCTCTTTACTTGTGATTATATACAAAAATGTTGTTTATGGTTGGGGGGGGGGGTCATACATGTTTCTCCAATCCGTCAGGGGGGGCCAAAACGTTTTTTTTTGGACGCTTGGGGGGGGTTTAAGGAAAAAATAAAATCATAATCACGTCCCAACCATACCCCGGTCCTATTTAAATAACGATCAGCCCCTAAGAGGTTTGTTAACAATTTTCCATTTTACATCATCATGTCTATTTGTATGAACTCTGATCTGTATTTTCACGAGGTTTTAACATTTACAGTTGGAAAAAATGCCATTTTAAAACCTAATAATAGTATTTTGGTGTTTTCTCCTACGTCTCATGAACAGTGTTGGGCACGTTACTTTAAAAATGCAATTAGTTATAGTTATTCACTACTTCTTCCAAAAAGTAACTGAGTTAGTAACTGAATTGCTCTATAATAAAAGTAACTATTTACAGGGGAAAGTAACTATTTCCATTACTTTTAAAAGAAGTTGTTCTATGTCAAAGAATTTGATATTTTCTGAGCAGTATTTGAGTCAGTTGAATAGAGAAGAACAGACAGACAGGTACTTGTAGGCCTATATGAACCTATGTTTTGTGTGTGTGTGTGTGTGTGTGTGTTTGCCACACGCGCTGTTATGGTTTGTGCGTGCCGGCTCTGATTGGCTTACCATGACAAAAAATAACTAGTTAGATTACCCCGTTACTGAAAAAATAATACTGTTACGTACCGGCGTTATTTATAACGGCGTTATTCCCAACACAGCTCATGAATCATCTTTTAAAGATGTGTATTCATGTTTTTTTATGATTGACATGCCTGTTTTGTGTTTTTTATTTGCAGTATGCTTGCAGGGACCCTGCCATGGACCGGCAGAAATTGTATGATGACGCATTAGCCGTTCATCAAAGAACCATGGAGCTTCTCATACGAAAGACACGACAGCTAAAAGGTATACAGAAATGGTCGTTTGTCCTGTCTGTTGCTCCGGGTTTTGGTGAGTGGTAGCACGAGTTTACCTGAGTAAGGAAAACAAATTTGATCAGTCATTATTGATTTGATTTGACTGTTGTCCAGCTTGGCCTGTCTGTGTGTGAGTGCAGATGGCTCTGTGTGTATCCTGATATCATTGGATGATGAATCTTGCACATGCTGATATATAATCTGTGCGCCTGCACTATCCAATGTGAAAAAAAAAAATCACACTTTCAGCCTGGATTTACTGGAAAATAGAATTTTGCACAAAGTTTGGCTTTCATTGACTGATGAGTTATTACACAAATTTTATGACCCATGGTGGGCTCAAAATCATTTACCCTTTTCTGTATACCTTTAAAGCTGCCGAGCAGAGGATGACCTCGCAGTCTCGGGAGATGGCCAGACTGAGGAAGGACGTTCAAGATGTGAGGGAGGAGCTGGAGGTCAGCAAGGCCTCCTCTGCCTTCATGAAAGATGGTAAGTTTTTTTGTTTAGTTGTGTTTTTGGTGTTACCAAATAATGTAACAATATGATATTGTTATTTATATTGTGTCTTGCTATATCCGGTAATAGCCCAGGAGTTTCTTTTACCAGTTTGATTGTGTTTAAAATACTTGCTTTAGGATCTATCTCTCCTGCTTTTCAGTATAATGTATTATGATGGAAGCTTCTATAATTATTTTGTCCATTACTGATTTGAGTTGTATTATTCTTTTACTGAAAGATAGTTCAAGTAGTCAGTACAAATTGAATTGAATATTACCAGAAACAATTAAGAAAAAGTAAGATAAACATTTGTTTTTTGTGAAATTGTAATATAAACACAACAGAATATGTCTAAAAATTTGGTCACAATTTATTATTTTGGCTGTGGGATTTGAGAGGTATATATGGATATTATCAATATATGTTTTAGGTTGCATGATGAAGTATGTAGTGCGATGAAAAAATGTGTTTATAAGTTAATTTCCTTTTTTTGCAGATGTGAGAGAGGCTGCATGTCAGACCGAGGAGGAGGAGTAGTTTTTTGTTTTTGTTTTTGGTGGCATTTTTGTTCTGGTGTTTTGTTATGTTTTTATGTTCATTTTGTTCTTGTTTGACATTAAAAGTCATTCTTTACTTATGGTTAGTTGTGGTTTTTCATTTTGATGGTGTGCATGTTGTCCGACTTACATTATCGTTAAGGGAGAGAGGAAAATAGAGTGTGATAGTTTAGGCAAATTGTGCACATTATGTGTTTTAAATTGAAGATGAATTTCTTCCCAGATTCAGAATATGTTTATAAATCCTGTAAACCAATTAGACTTTATTTAAGGTATTAAGAGGGCTTGTTATTCTACAGGACAACTGTTTGAGTGCCATGATGCTACATTAATCCAAAAATACATATCCAAATAAATTAATAGGATAAAGCATGTACAGTAACCAGATCTCTAGTTTGTTAAAACACTTCATGATTTAAAGGTTAGAGTAGTGAGGCTAATTTCACTGCAAAATCAGCTATTATGAAAACAATACCCTTCTATAATGTGAGTAGAATAAATATTTGTGATGTCAATGAGCATTTTAAAGCTACTACTGTAATGGCCAAATTAATGATTTTATGAGGTGAACACTATTTCGGTGGTAGTGTTTATGCTGTTCATTTTATGTCATGTTATTTTTGTTATGACAGTAGGTGGTGCTATGGATCTTGTGTCATTTTTTGAGGATGCCCATAAGATAATTTAGAATGCAAATATTTGTAGGAAAAGGGTTTTAACATGTGGTTAAAGGTGTAGTTTAAATTGAACAATGATATTTTACTAAGATAATCTGATTGCACCTAAACAAATACTTGTTTTAGTGCTGGACTGAACCAAACTGTAACCCAAGGAGAAAATTAATGTAATATGCAGGGGTGGAAGTAATTAATTACAAATACTCAAGTTACTATAATTAAGTAGTTTTGGGGGTACTTGTACTTTTATGAGTATATTTTAAAGCCTGTACTTCTACTTAAGTACTCATTAATCCATGTAATCTACTTAGTTACTTTTAAAATCATGGTTGAGTACTGAGTACAATTTTAATCAATATCCAATTCTTTTATTTGCATTTTTGTAGCCATTGAGGTGATCTGATCACAAACTGACAAATGAAAACCCGGATGTATAGACGAAAAACTAAACAAAACAAAAAAAAAAATGTCAATGATTGATCTTCAATTGATTTTGCATTAAGAATTTAACCAGTTAAAAATGTACTTATGGATATTAAGTAAACTATATACTAAGTATATAATATAATCAATAATCGTGTAACTGCACCTCATCTATTTTGGTTTTGTCTGGTGGAGACATTTATTGAATAAGGACATAACTTAAAATGAGCAAAATACGACAAAAACTAAACTAAAAAAAAAAGTCAAAATGAGGGTAAAAACACTTGTTTTGTATCATCAATTATCAAATATTAATTGATTGTTAGCATTTTAACTATTGGTAAAGTAAAATACAGTTTGTAACCCTAGTCTGGAGAGGTCATGGTGACATCATTGGTTAAAGGTAACTAATACTTTGAGTACTTTTTGGAAAAATACTTTTTACTTTTAGTTAAGTATTTTTGTAACACCAGTACTTTTACTTGTAATTGAGTAATATTTTAGCCATGTAACAGCACTTGTACTTGAGTATCAGTACTTTTGACACCACTGGTAATATGATAACTGCAATGTGAAAAATAAGTCACCAGTACATTTTAATTGGAGTTAAAAATCTGTCCTGTGGGTGATGATATGTTTATATTGCATCTCCACTCCAGTGTTTAGGTTTCCTTTATCCTGTCACTCTGTCTTTAAGAAACAAAACTTATCATTGAGTATTATGTATCTTAAAGAAGTAAAGAGTTTACATTAATTTACTGTCTGTTTTTAACATATTAAATAATTTTCGACTTAGTTCTAATTTACAGTTAAATTCTAATTGAAATTCATTGCATTGTGTAGTAAAACGATATGTAATGCAAGATGACATTTATTTTGACAACTTCCGCTAAAGGAAGTGTCTCCGGTATGTCTTGTGCCAGCCTTTCATGCAACTTCTGCCCCGCCCCCTCAGTTAGAGCGCTCGTAATTGGTTGAATTCAATTTTGAAGTCGTGCTCACCTGAAGCTATAAATAGAAGTGTCCAGCTCAACGGACTCGCCTTCTGTTTCGAAAGATTTACGAGGGTTTACTGAGCGAGATTGAGAGGAGAGATTGAGAGCGATTCAGAGCGATTTTGAGCGATTACCACCTTTTGGCAGGATTTATTCCTTCACTTCACTACACTTCACTTCATTCTCATTTTTCATTCACTTTTGAGAGCATTTATTCCACCTTGCTCCGGATCGGATTCTGCAGCGGACTTGTTGTGGATGCATCGTAAGTACTTTTCAATTTCACGCAATGGAGGTGCAAAGTGTTAAGGTTATTTAGCTCGTTCATTAGTTTTCTGTGTCCATGTTTTCATGTTTTCACCTCTTATATGTGTGCTGAGCAGCGGATATACTGTCCCGCTGCAAAACGGCTCATTTTAAAATGGCGCGGTGCGAGCCGTTGGCTGGATGTTTTGTTGTGTCGACTGTTAGGCTCACGTAACTGTGTTTCATCAAAGTAAAAGTAATGCAAGGTAACTTAAGTTTGTGGTCGTATTTATTTGGTTGCTGTACAGTTTGGAGGAAGTGTATAGTAAGACGCTGTATGAAGGAAAACTGCTGGTTTTGTGAATTGAGTTTGGTGCAGTGACAGAGTCAACTCTTCAATTATAGTCATATTTTGATAAAAAGCAGATCATTGTTGGAAATGTGGAAAAGCAAAAGCTGTTGTGTTGTTGTTGTTTTTTTGTTTGAGTTTGTATTAAGGATGTAGCTGGTTTCTTGGTCTAGATTACGGTTGTATCTATCAGTTTAAGGAAAATTTGTAACTGTTTGTTCATTCTGTGAGATTATTTTGTTTATTTACATGATAAAAAACACTTCAGAATCTATTTCTAAAAAGATATTCTTCTTCTGATAGTCATGTATTTTAAAATGTCCACATGTAGGCCTAGTGGAATATTGTCGTAGTGCTGTAGCCCTACTACTAGTTTATTTAAAGTGATAGTTTGATTTTTTCAAAGCATGATTATATCAGACATTTATGGATATTCAATAGGGCTACATGATATGGGGAACAAAGGCTTATTGCGATCATTTTGACTGAAATTGCAATATGTGCTATGACAATTTTTATTTCAATGAAGAAGAAAAATCTTTTAAAATCATGATTCTGTGCCATTTGTTGTGATCTCTTGTACCAAACAAATGTTTGCTTATATCTGGAGAACAAGATTTTTAGGCCAAGGCGTCTCTACATCATCACAGAGCTTCACTATAATGCTGCTTTCTTTTTCAAAAAATTGTGATTTGGTTCTGGTGCTGTGATTTGAATATTGCACATGGTCATATTGCGATTTCTGTAGTATTCTGATTAATTGTGCAGCCCTAATAATAAGTGTAAATGGCAGTCAGCACATCCTCTTGAGTCAGTAGTAAGTAAAGGATCAGAATACTTCCATTGCTGCTGGTTTCTTGGTCTAAATTACGGTTGTATCTGTCAGCTTCATTTGGGAAATGTGTGTAACTGTTTGTTCATTGTGTGAGATTATTTTGTTTATTTACATGATATAAAGCATTTCAGATTTTAATTCTAATAAAGACATTCTTCTTGTGATAGTCATGTATTTTAAAAGGTGAGTCCACATGTAGTGGAATATTGTCATAGTGTTGTACCACTAGTTTACTTAAAGCGATTTTTTTTTGAAAGCATGATTATATCAGGCACTCATGGATAGTCAGTAGGGCTGTATGATTTGGAGAAAAAGGCTTAAAGCTATTATTTTGACTGAAATTGCAATATGTGATATTAAAATTTTTATTTTAATGAAAAAGGAAAATCTTTTAAAATTGTGATTATGTGTCATTTGTTGTGATCTCTTGTACCAAACACATGTTTGATTATATCTGGAGAACAAGATTTTTAGGCCAAGGCGTCTCTACATCATCACAGAGCTTCACTATAATGCTGCTTTCTTTTTCAAAAACTTGCGATTTGGTTCTGGTGCTGTGTTTGGAATATTGCACATGGTTGTATTGCGATTTGTATAATATTGTGATTAATTGTGCAGCCCTAATAGTGTAAATGGCAGTCAGCACATCCTCTTGAGTCAGTAGTAAGTAAAGGATCTGAATACTTCCACTGGTGTTTCCTTAGTTAAAGGTGTATTTAAAAATGTAAATGTTTAAAAATAAAAAATCTGGGCTAAGAATGTCTTGAGGTCACCATTAATCAGTTGTTTATATACTTTCAGATGCCTCGGGACAAGTCCTTCCGCCGTTCTCAGGCAGCTAGGAGGAGAATGGCGGAGCGCCGTACTGTGGTCTCCAGACCTCAGCGGGCTTGCACCGACTCCTGTGCACGTATGTTGCCAAGTGATTTCTCAAAATTTTCCTTGTATGTGTAAGGTGTATATATATATATATATATAACTATTTTTGCCATTTTGTTTTTAATTGCAATTTGTTGTCTTTTTTTTGTTTGCTTATAAATAGGTCGCGGTACTGGATACCGCCATGCAGTGTTGCAGTGGCCAATTTCATCCCTGACTGGACGCAGTCATAAATTGGTCATTCCTGCTGAGGCACCAGGCAAGAAGGTAATATTGTTTTAGAATTTAAGAACACATTTGTCGATTTGAGGAATTACACATCATTGTAAAATTCTTTTCTCTCCTTTCAGTTCGTTCTTGTTGTTGGAGCCTCCCATCTACGTGCCATCGTAGATGGATTTGTGACAATGCCAGGGGGATGCATCTCCTTCGGCTACATGTCCACCCCGGGGGCCTGTGCTGCGGAGTTGAGGACCGAGTTGCTTCATGCTGCTGTCGCTCGGACACCCGACGCAGTCTGCGTTATGGCCCCCAGCAACGACCTGACAGCGAGCAGAACCCCCGACGAGGCAGGAGCGTCCTTCCGCAAGCTCCTCTTGAGCACGTGCAGTCGCTGGCCAAACGTATGTCTTTTTTTTATTTGTAGATCATATTTAGTCCTAAAAGCAAGTTGGTTATATTTTATATATATATATATATATATATACATATATATGTGTGTGTGTGTGTGTGTGTATGACATTTTGAGAAGAAGATGTAGTTTTGTAATAACAGCTGTTATTTTCTGTAGGTCTTTGTCCAGGACTTCACGCCTCGTCTCAACGTTGATTTGGTTCTGCAAGACCACATGCGCCAAGAGTTTCGCCGCGTGGCAGCCAGCTTGGGTAAGTTTAAAAAGTGTTTAGTCCCAGTGACATTACATGTATAACAGAAAACATCTTCATAGGCAAACTGAATGAATAAATCTTGTAATTGTTATAGTCACTGTGGTGTTGTAGCTGCTTCATTGCTCTTTCCTCTACCCCCACAGGGATCAAGTACTACCCCATTGCTGAGCACTTCCCCCTTGACCGCCTGGACTTGTGGAGCAGAGATGGTGTAAGTGGAATATTTAATTGTGAAATGGCAAATGGAGAAGGTTGATGTACACAACTTTGTATTTGGTATGCCAGTTTCAGTGCATTGCAAATTAATATTCATTGTAAAATGTATTTTCTGTGAATAATTTCTTTTCAATTGCTTATATTTTGCAGGTCCACCTCAGCGATGATGGTGGCATGAAAATCTTGGCCCAGTTGCTGTGGGTTTCGGCCTACAAGCAGCTTAACCAACCATCACCCAAACCCAAGGTTCCTCACAAACCATCACCCCCTGTGAGAACCTTTGCTCCCAAGGTGGTCGTGAAGGGAGAACTCGTCGTGCCGCGCCCGTCAAACCCTTTTGAATGGACGCTGGTTGGCAAGGACCGGAAGGTAAGACTTTACACACTGTTGTTGTGTTAGAGACATCATTATTATTAAAGGGTTTATTTAAGTAGGTTAACAAAGGAATGATCAAAGGGTACTCATGTTAAATACAAACTGTTTTATTTTTCATTACAGAGGAACCATCCTGAGGACACCCCGCAGTCCTCTGATGCACACAAACGCAGGATGGTTCACCAGCAGGTTTGTCATGTTTTTATTATGCTGTGTCTGGTCTGGTTTTTACTAAGACAAACTTTCAGTAATGTTATTTTCTGCTTTTTTTTCTTACAGGTGGAGTTGAAGGAGTGCTTCATCCCACTAAATCCTATCCGGTTCAGCAGTGCCATTTTGGATGCGATGGATCAAGCTGTTCCATCGCATCTGCCTACCCCTGTGTGCGCGTCAAAGCCCGTTCCACTTGGCAAGCAGGTAATTTGCATGCAGATTATATATGTTTGTTGAGGCCTTTTTACAAAATGTTTCTTAAGTTCTGACCAGGCCTGCAAGGGTTGCAATTAAAAGTATTCCTAAACAGTAACTATTTACCTGCTAGACAATGAAATCTGGAACCTAATTCAATTATCACAATATTAAAGTAATGAACTTCATGAGTTTTAGTTACCTTTGGATTACCACAATATAAACTATAATTCAATTGTCAAACATAATATGTTGTATGTTCATTGTTAGGTTTATTAGTTTGTCTAGCCATTTATTCCTTTGTTGTGTGTTTGATAGATTTAAAGGCCAAAAATGAGTAATCTTCCACATAGTGAAACACTTTAATCACCAGAGGACATGATAATAAATTGACTGCAACATTAGCTGGTTTCCATGAGACCAAAGTGGTGGATAGTCAGTGCTGTGTGTAATGTGTGTGCAGTGAGCATGGTATATCATCTTTTATTTTTCATGTTGTAATCCTGCTAAAAATCCTTATTTTTACAAAATGTGACTTCAATCTGAGTATGTATTTTTGTCTCTAACTGTCATAGATTAGTTACCTTTTTTTTATTTAAATTATTTAATCCCAGTTGAAGTAATCTGTCACCCTCCAGCCTGGTTCTGACACAATAATAATTTCTTATTTCTAACAAATACTGTTCTCATTGCACCCTCTATTTTTTATCTTTATTATTCTTTTGTATAGTGTTCTTATTTGTATATAATATTCTTATTTGTATATAATTCCAATATTTACGTTGTCTTAAAACTTATTTTCTTCCCCCACTGCGCTGCATCACCAAGTCAAATTCCTGTGTACCGTGTACATTTGGTGAATAAAGTGATTCTGATTTAACCACAGTGAAGATTGCTTATATTGTACAAAAGGACCTGTGCCCCAAATAGGTCTTCAAGAAGTTTCTTGTGTTTTTCTTACATTAGGCACCAAAGGTGGAACGACGGCGGACAGCTGTTGCCTCACGGAGGAGACCTGCTCGGCAGCAGGTTGGTCATTTCAATGTAACATTTGACTAATTTGTAATTGTTTGGGTAGACCATAGCAATGACTTTTTGGCATGTTTGTAATATTCAATCAATGATAATGAAACAATGATTACGATACATGTATGCAATATTTCCTTCCAGGTTGCGGCGAAACCACAGCCTGTGGTTTTGACCACCGAGGCTTCAGCGACTAGTCCTTCACAAGAGACGGTGCCCGTGGAGGTTTGTGCTTCTATCATTAATAGAACATTTTGATTGGGAGCCTGTAGGTTGCATCAAGTGTATTGATAAAATAGAAACAACCTTTATTTTAATTATATACTGTGTATATCTGTAAACAAAAGTACAAAAAGTATAATTTAAAAAATGCAATAATTGTGTATCAATATGTAATTTCTTTTTTTGTTTTCTAGCTGGAGGCAGCATCGAGCACTGTGGAGGTGTCTTCTTCCCCGGCGACACCTACCAGTCCTGTCCCGGTCGCCGGTCCCGTCCCCCCTGCCCGTCCTGTCGCCTGTGCCCGTCCCGTCCCCCGTGCTGGTGCTGCCTCACTAGCCCGAACTGCGAGGGAGGAGGTTGGTGCACTTTGTGTGAATCATGTTTTTTGAATGGACCAAGCAAAGTTATGTTATTCCAAAATAAATAATACTGTGCAATACAGTGAACCTGCACAGTATTACAAACGCTCTGATGAAGGCCTTGTGCTGAAACGTGTAAGCATTTGTCTTTTTGTGATGTGAACCAAATAAACAACTGAATGTGAGTATTCTGTCCTCCCTGACTTGAAGACTTGAGATGTGCTACCCTTTCAACTTTTTTTGAAATATGCCTACTGGATTTAGGGTTTAGCACTCCACTGAGAATCCTATTGTTGAAGCGCAACCTCTTTTTATAAATAAAGTTATGTTATTGTCATTGTAAATGTGGTATAAACGTGTTTAAAACACTTCAATGTAATTCATGGAAATTAATAAAGAGGTTTAATTGGTAGATAAATTAATTAATTTAACCAAGTAAAAGCAAACTTGAAATGTACATGAGCTATGATTGCATTTCAAAATCCCTACTCAAATTTTGTTTGTATGATAACTGAAGTTGGTTGCTCAATTTGTTTTTTTAACTTTAAAGCAATAGTTCACCAAAAAAAATGAAAATTAACTCAATACCTACTTCCCCCTGTGCTGATGTGAGGATGGGGGAAGATCTCCAGTTCACAAAACAATCCTGGAGTCTCAGCAGAAAATAGGGTTGCAGCCAAATACAGAACAATTAGAGTGAATGATGACCACATTTAAAATGTAAAAAAATGAGAAAAGTGTTTGTGAGCCGCATCATTAAAATTTATCTGTAAAAGACACCATTCACACCATGATTTTAGCCAAAAAGTCAACTGTAGCCTCCCAGACTTGAGCCGGGTGCAAAAGAGATCTTGAGATATTTTCACATGTGCATCCGTCAAACGATATATGAGGATTTGCGATAACATTTACACTGTGTTTACATGCTACCTGAGAGGCTGTAGTTGACATTTAGGCTGAAGACATGGTGTAAATGGTGTCTTTGGTGGGTAAATTTTAATGTTGCAGCTCACAGATCCTTGGATTACACCACAGAGAGCAGGATGGACACATTTTGTGTTTGTTTTATGTTTTTTGTTGTTTTTTTTTACATTGTAAAAGTGGTCACCATTCACTCGTATTGTACTGGATTTAGCTGGAACGCTGGTTCCAGCGTTTTGAGTGTTTTGTGAAATGGAGCTCTTCACCCATCCTCACATCAGCACAGGGGGGAGGAGATAATGAGTGAATTTTAATTTTTCAGTGAACTATGGCTTTAATGTAAACGCTCTTTAAATTTATAACCTGCACTTCATGCATTGTTTTTTGTTGTTTTTTTTTTTTAATGTGTGGTTTTGTTTCTTTGAGATGCAGATGCCTGGGGGTGCTGCGGAGGTGGCTTCTGGACCTTCATCTACCAGTTCTGCGCCAGTGGCTGTGATGGAGGAGGTTGTGTTGGAGGAGCACTTCGTGTTAAATTTTGTTTGGATGAAAAGTGTAAATAAAGTATTGATTGATTGATTGACATTAAAGGTGCCAGAGGAGAGCCTTCAGATGCAGCGCACCCCAACATCTATCAGAGGTGAGTCCGATGCTAACCCCCTTTCTTGCAGGTGTTCAGAAAAGTTGCCGTCTTCAGTTATTGCAGGGACTGATGTCAGAGTGGCACCATTGACTCGCGATGTGAATTCGTTGATAGCGTGTAGTGTTGTGGCTGCCATCAAACATGTGATTGCTCCTGTGTGTACATGGCGAGCATCAGATGTGGATGGGATAGGTGTAGAGGGGAGCAAGTTGGCCGCGTTTGTAGCTGAGGAATAAAGGATAATTGATGCTAAACAGAAGCAGTTGTGTAAGCTGATTGAACAGCACAGTATTTTTGGTAGGAACTGGAATGTGGCCATTGGTCCTCCAGTTTATAGGGCGTTTGGGCTGCCAGAAGAGGAGACTGTCATGTGTGATAGTTTGCAAGAGCATTTGTCGAGGGATGGGATGTGTCTGTTGAACCTTGATGGTTCAGTTAGTGTTGTTATTCATCACCACAATTATTTTGTGGTGGTTGACTGTGGCACACGTGACAGGTCTGGCTTTGCGTCCGAAATTGGCACGGCTGTGGTTGTTTTCAACACATGCCTTAATGACCTGATGCTTCACATCAGGGATCTCAAAATGTCTCTAGGTGCACAGCAGTATGCTGTTTGTAGCATTTCTGTGAAGGCATGTCAAGGTGATCCTGACATGGGGAGTGTTACTGTCCATACTGACTGTGATGGTGTCAGTGTAGCAGCTGAGGTTGAGGGCAGCAGTTCTGTCAGGGCAACAGAGTGTCTTGATGCAACAGATGCGGTTGGAGAGGCTTCCAGTAGAGTAGCAGTTGATAGTGTTGATTTGGGAAAACCTCAGGCTCCAGATGAGGCTGAGCGCAGCATTGTCAGGGTTGAAAATAGTGTAAGAGGATCATTTCATCAGGGGAATGGTCTGTTTAAATATGCAGGGCTGCAGTGTATGGCAGTAGGTTTGGCGAGCGTAGCAAAGCATTCAGTTTCCAGTGTTTTTACATGGCAGACAAAGGATCTGGACACGGTTGTACTTTTAGGTGATCAGCTGTACACGTCCTTGCGCGAGAGCAACATGATTAGTGATACTTCAAAACTGTTGTGTGTTCCTGATTTGCCTAAGCAGTCAGTGATCGATGGTCAGAAGTTCGAGTTTGAATACGGTGACTTTATCTCAGGTGATGTTGATGTGGTAGATGGAGACCTCATTCAGGCAGGTGTACACATGTCTCTACACAGTGGAATAGAAAACATGTTTGCCAAATATGACACATGTTTTCTAACAGTGTGTAGTAGCACATGTGTCATCATTTGTCAGAATGGACGCTATGCAGTTGTAGATTCTCACGCGCGCAGTGCTACTGGAATTGCAGACCCAAAAGGTAAAAGTGTTGTTGTGTATTTTAGTTGTCTTAAAGAGGTGTGCAATCATATACGCAATTTGGCTGCGTCGCTTAGTGGAAAGGGAAGACCTTTTGAGATTGCTGGTGTGTCTGTGTTTCATAGATGTACAATTACAGATGTTACTCATTTGTCCTCAGGCCCAGTGGTCACCACGATTGAGCAGGGTTGTAGTTCATCTCAACAGTCAGAGTGTAAGAGTCAGACAGGTGTAAAGCGTAAGATTTCTCAGGGTAATAAGACATCAAAAAAGATGAAAAGTACTGATGCTACTGCAGTTAATTCAGATGTAGTGTTTGTTAGTGAGGTACAAAAGCAAGATTTCAAGTTTAACCCTCTTAGCACCAAAGTTGCACAAGCACTGTGCACACAATTAAATGTGAAGTCCGAGAAAGTTGATTTAGTGTGTACAAATGTTGGTTTGTTAGGTGCTCCATGTAGGAAGGAGAAAATAGTTGGTGATGGGAACTGTTTCTTTAGAGCAGTTAGTCAAGCTGTGTCTGGTACACAGAAGCATCATAAATTAATTAGACATGCTGTAGTTAATCAATTGAATAGCAATGCTTTGGCCTGTAAGGATAGATTGAGGAGTGAATATTCCTCAGTGTCAGATTACCTTAGTAAGTCAAAAATGGGCTCTGGTGGCAGTTGGGCCACAGAATTGGAAATTTACGCAGCAGCAGATTGTTTAGGAGTCAATATATATACGTACTGTCAGGATCGCTGGTTTGAATATAGTTGCCAGAATAGATTGTTGTCAGATCAGGGAATTTATTTAGAAAATTGCAGTGGTTACCATTATGAGACTGTTGTTTGTGTCCAGCAGCCTCTAGTTCAGAGTTGTTATGGTTATTGTAAAGTGTCTTCTAGTGGTTACAACCTCAGGCGCCAATGTGGAGTAAAGCAGCTGGACAAAGGAACATTTACATTTAATCCTTTGAGTACTAAAGTTGCAAAGGTACTATGTATTAAGTGTGATGTGGCCTTTGAAAAGCAGGATGTACAAGGACAGAGTGTGTCTGGGTCTTTAGGGGTTGTTTGTAAGACAGAAAAAGTTGTTGAGAATGGTGATAGTTTCTTTAGAGCAGTGGCTCAGGCGATCAGTGGTTCTCAGAAGAAGCATAGGAAAGTTAGAGTTACTGTTGTTAGGTATATGAAGAACCACATGCAGTTTGTCGGGGAAGCATATGCTTCAATGTCAGAGTATATTGAAAAGTCAGAGATGGGTAAAGTTGGGCATTGTGCAACTGAGCTAGAAATTCAGGGTACAGCAAATGCTTTAGGAGTGAACATATTTGTATGCGGTAGTGAAGGATGGCAGATTTACAGTTGTAGCAGTACATTGTTGACCAAAGAAGGAATATATTTGAAATTGTGTCATGGTAATCATTTTGAGACAGTAGTTTGTGTTATGCAAGGTGATAAACCGGGTTGCTTTGATTTGTGCAGAGTTTGTTCATCTGCGACACAGTACATGCTTAGGACTTCAAAAGGTCAGGGACAGACTAAAGCACGTAAATGTACTTCCAAACAGAATTATTGTTTTTCTAAGTATTTGAAAAGCAAATGGCACGTAAAATGTCAGGGACATGTTTTGCGTCAGCAGAAACTTAAGGCAATGAGTAAAGCGAAGTATCAGGAAAATGTGTTACATAAGCAGAAACTTAAGAAAATGAGTAAAGACAAATATCAGTCAAATGTATTACACAGACAGAAAGTTAAAGCAATGAGTAAACAGAAGTATCAGACAGATTTATTGCACAGGCAGAAAGTTAAAATAATGAGTCAAACCAAATATCAGACAGATTTATTGCACAGGCAGAAAGTTAAAATAATGAGTCAAACCAAATATCAGACAGATTTGTTGCACAGGCAGAAAGTTAAAGTAATGAGTAAAGCCAAATATCAGACAGATTTGTTGCATAGGCAGAAAGTTAAACTAATGATTAAACGTAAATATAGGCAAGATCAATCTCATAGGCAGAATGTAAAATCCAGGAGTAAAAGGAAATATCATGAAAATCTTGACCATAAGAAGCGCGTCAGTGCAGGGAACAAATTAAAGAGGGAACAAAAAAAAGAAAAGTTACAACAGTTTGATTTTGTTAGACAGCAGTTTTTAGAAAGAGTTAGGGAAGGACCAGATTTTGTGTGTTGTGTGTGCCATAGGTTGTTGTTTAAACATCAGGTTTTAAGTTGTAAAAGGGATGATTATCAGGGGAAAAAAATATCTTTTATTGCAGATAAATGTATCAGTGAAAAATATGTACACAAATGTAGTCCGGACTGTGTAATACCGTGTCAGTGGTTGGATTCTGCTAGAGGTCATTTATGGATTTGTTATACCTTTCATTATAAGATTAATAGAGGTGAGGTGCCACCTGAATGTGGAGTGAACAATTTGGAGGTTCATCACATTCCACCAGAATTGGCTTGTCTGAATAGTTTAGAGCAACATTTGATCGCCTTACATATTCCATTTATGAAAGTGTTAGCTTTGCCAAAAGGAGGACAAAATGGAGTTCATGGTCCCGTTACGTGTGTTCCAGCTAACATTGTACAGACAAATAATTTATTGCCGCGTTCTAATATGGAAGGGTCGTTGTTGCGTGTGAAATTGAAGCGGAAGTTGACTTATAAAGGTCATTATGAATATCAGTTTGTTGATAGTATGCGCATAAGAAAAGCATTGCAGTATTTAAAACGGACAAATGTTCATTATAAAGATGTAGAGTTTAATGAAGCGTGGTTGAATGATTTTTGTAGGGAAGAGGACGATGAAGTTGTAGGACAGCAGACAGATACGGTAGAAAGTGTTGAACCTGCAGAGGTTGGTGATGATGAGCTTTTGCATGATAGACAGCAACATTGTATGTTTCAGGATACGTGTCTCATGCCTGTGGATATTGGTCAAGAAGTGTTAGATCAGTATTTTGATGATATATTGAACGTAGCTCCAGCAGAAGGGAATAGCCCTGTGAAATTACTGTCTGATCATAATAATGAAGCTAAATGCTTCCCTGTGTTGTTTCCGAATGGATGTAGTACTTGTCACGATAGTAGACAGCATAGGTTGACATTATCGCGGTATTTTAATAACAGGATTCTGCATGCGGATGGTAGATTTGCGCAAAATGTAGAGTATATCTTTTTTGCACAGTACATGTCTGAAGTTGAAGAGGTCGTGTCCAATGTATCCATAGCGTTGCGTAAAGGAAAAGGAGGTTGTATGTTGCAAAGAGTTAGTGATGATATGCTGAATAGTGAGGAATCGTTAAAGAATTTATTGGAGTTTGATGATGGATTCCGTTTTCTTAAACCTATTAGAGGAACGCCCGCTTTTTGGCAGGGAGCGCAGCGGGACTTGTTAGCTTGTGTTCGTCAGCTTGGTGTACCCACTTGGTTTTGTTCATTTTCTTCGGCAGATATGCGGTGGACTAATCTTATTAATAGTATTTTGAAACAGGCAGGTAGAATGCAGACAGTTGAGGATTTGGAGTGGTCAGATAGGTGTGAATTGTTGCGTCGTAATCCTGTTACTGCGGCAAGAATGTTCGATTATCGCTGGCACATTTTTGTGAGGGAAGTGCTTATGTCTCCTTCACATCCAATTGGCAAAATTAAAGACTACTTTTATAGGATAGAATTCCAACAACGTGGCTGTCCGCATGTACATGTTTTGTTCTGGATTCAGGACGCACCACGAATTGATAAAGATTCAGATGAAACGGTAATTCAGTTTATTGATAAATATGTGACCTGTGAATTACCATCAGATGATGACACATTATTGGACATTGTGTCATCTGTGCAACAACATTCAAAGCGGCATTCCAAAACCTGTAAAAAGAAAAAGACTGTTTGTCGGTTCAATTTTCCAAGGCCAGCATCAACTCGAACATTTATATGTCGCAGTAAAAGTAAGGACGATGTTGACAAATCGTGTAAGTGTGCAGGAAAAGGCAGGATTGTCAGAATCATGCGCGTGTAAGAAGACAGAGCAGGAAAAGAGAAATAGGATGACAAAAGAGCAAGCGAGTAACATTTTGACTGCTATTAAGACGGCTCTTGCAGATGAATCAGTTACCTATGATAGTACAGAGCATTTGTTTCAAAGTTTACATATTAGTCAAGCTAGGTTTGAGGCAGCTTATCAGCGTTTTGCTAGGAAGACGGAGGTTGTCTTGAAAAGACAGGCTGACGAGGTGTGGATTAATCAGTATAGTAAACCCCTGTTGAAGTGCTGGAATGCCAACATGGATATCCAGTATGTAGTTGATGCTTATGCATGTGTTATATATATTATTTCTTATATATCTAAAGCTGAGAAGGAAATGGGACTGTTGTTGGGGAATGCTCAGAGAGAGGCTTGTAAAGGAAATGTTAGTGCAAAAGAGGCAATGAAGTCGTTAGGAAGTGTGTATTTACACAATAGAGATGTTTGTGCGCAAGAGGCTGTTTATAGATTGACTAATATGCATCTAAAGGAGTGTTCCAGGAAAGTAGTGTTTGTGCCAACAGGGGATAATGTTGTGAAGATGAGTTTACCTTTGAGTGTTTTGCGACAGAAAGCGTCATCACAGGACCTCACTACAGAGGACATGTGGATGACTAGTTTAGTTGACCGCTACAAGAATAGGCCAGATGATGCTGTTTTCAATGACATGTGTTTAGCAACGTTTGCGTCAGAGTATCGTGTTTTGGCTAAAAATGAAAAGTCTAAAAATATGATTAAGTTGAAAAATGACTTAGGCTTTGTGTTGGAAAGAACACGTAGTCAGCCTGCAGTTGTTCGTTATGCGCGCTTTTCAGTGACAAAGAATCCGGAATTATTTCATCACACTAGTTTGCAGTTGTTCTTTCCCTATCGCGTGGATGTGCAGCTAAAACCTCCTAACTTTGAATCCTTTGAACAGTTTTACATGAATGGTCAGGTGAAGTTTAGTGATGGGTTGGTATATTCAGTTAGGTCAGTTGTTGAGGGCAATAGACAGAAGTTTGAAATAGATGCAGAGGAGTTGGATAATATTCGAAATTCAATTGATAGTAATGGTGTAATTGAAGATAGTTGGTGTGAGTTATGCCCAGAGCAGGAACGTGAACGTTTAGAGTGTATAGAAGAATTGAAAGCTAGAGAACAGGCAGTAGAGGAAAATGTAGACAATATTCCAGATTTAGCTGTGACTAATGAACAAGTTGCAAATGTGGAGAAAAGCAGTAACATGAGCAGATGTGATGGTTTAGCATTAATTAGATCGCTGAATGACATGCAGATGTCTGTTTTTTATCAGGTTAGACAGTGGTGTTTAGCTAAGGTAAGGGGGGAAACTCAGGACCCATTGCATGTTTTTATTACAGGTGGTGCAGGGACAGGAAAGAGCCATTTAATTAAAGCTATTCAGTATGAGGCAGTTAGGTTGTTGTCAACAGTTTGTCGTCATCCTGATGATATTTGTGTGTTGTTAACTGCTCCTACAGGGATTGCTGCATACAATTTGCGTGCAACAACAATTCATAACGCATTTAGCATTGGTAAAGATATTCGCTTACCTTACACACCTTTGGGTGAGGAAAAGCTGAACGCTTTACGTGCTAAATATAGTAGTCTCCAAATTTTAATTATTGACGAAATATCTATGGTTGACCACAATCTGTTGGCATATGTTCATGGTAGACTTAGACAGATAAAACAGACTGGTGACTTTTCTCCATTTGGGAATGTTAGTGTAATCGCTGTAGGAGATTTTTTCCAGTTACCTCCAGTTAGAGGGAAACCCTTGTATGTAGACAATGTAGGTGTGAACTTGTTTTCTAGTCTGTTTAAGGTTGTAGAATTGAAGGACATAGTCAGGCAAAAAGATGTTGTGTTTGCAGAATTATTGAATAGGGTACGAACTAATCCAAAGGGGACCCCGATGCTAGGTAGTGATATAGAAATATTGAAAAATTGTGAAACCGGCGAAGTTAGCTCAGCTTTGCACATATTTTCTACAAATAGACTTGTAAATGAGCACAATGATGAGCAGTTGTTTAAGACGTGTCCTGAATACATTCAGATAGAGGCTCAGGATTTTATAAATAATACAAAATCAGGTAAATTGGAATTAATGAAAGGGCATCATGCCATGGCACCAAACACTTGTTTGTCGGAGCAGTTGTTGTTGGGGAAGGATGCGCGTGTTATGTTGTGTAAAAATGTGGATGTAAGTGATGGTCTTGTAAATGGTGTTTGCGGTACTGTCACGCACATAGTTAGTTCTGAGAGCAGTGTGTTTCCTCTTAAAGTCTATGTCAAGTTTGACGATGAGCATGTTGGTGCACAGAGGAGAAAGCGGTGTGCAAGTGTTTCTGTAGATTTGTTAGGTTCAACTGGTATTGACCCAGAAGAGGAAAAGGTCACAAACAAAGGTGGTTTGCGACGGCAATTTCCTCTTAAACTGGCGTGGGCTTTGACCGTTCATAAAGTTCAAGGTCTCACTGTAGATAAAGCTGTTGTTTCATTAAAGAAAATATTTGCGCCAGGTCAAGCATATGTAGCTTTAAGCCGTGTTAGAAGTTTGTCAGGCTTAATTATACAGGATTTTAATGAGAAAGTTTTGTATTGTAAAGATGGTATCAAGGATGCAATGGCAAACATGCCTCCCTTCCTGGTAGAAAATATTACAAGGCGCAACATCAACACACATACCTTTAATGTGTTCTTGATGAATGTGCAAAATTTGACGAGACATGTAGCAGATTTGGTGGCGTGTACGCAGCATTTGCAGCCTAACTGTATTGCTGTTACAGAGACGTGGCTGCCTGAAGTGCCCTCATTGGACAATCTAAACATTAGTGGTTATAGTTTTCATAGTCAGCCACGGTGTTTATGTTATAGTAGTAACAACCCTAAATTAATTGACATACAAAGCCAACAACATGGTGGTGTTGGCCTTTATAGTGCGCACAATTTGACATGTAATCTTATTCAGCCACCAAATGTAAATATTGAATGTTTAGTTTACAGTTATGTCGATTATGACATCTTATTAGTAGTAATTTATCGGCCACCATCTTATCCCATGTCTTTGTTTAAAGAAAATGTAGGCAAATTACTTGATTGGCTGAATACAGTAAGTAAAACCATAGCTATCATGGGAGATTTTCATGATAATATTCTAAAGTCTTCATCAATCTCTAAATTTGTAACTGAGAAGGGGTTCATTCAGTATGTCACAGAACCTACAACAGAGAAGGGCACATTAATTGATCATGTGTATGTGAAAACGACACAATATGATGTAAATTCAGTAGTCTTACCAACATATTTTAGTGACCACGAAGGGATTGTATGTTCTTTTGCATCTAGGAATTGTAACAATGAGGTAGAACTAGCATAGTTGTAGTTTTAAGTGAGAGGCTTTGTTTTACAAAGGAGATGTAGATGAAACTTTGCGATGTTTCGCAAAGTTTCATCGATGTGGATTGTTGTGGCAGTAGGTCATGGGCAGCTGAATAAATCAGATGATAGTTGAATGTAATTTATTAAATGGTTAAACTGAGGTTTTTGTGGTGGAGTCTAGTGTTTCATTGTTTGTGTCAGGACATGAGACCATTATGAGATGTGTTTACTTTATTTATCTATCTATCTATCTATCTATCAATTTATTGATGTATCTATTTATTGATGTTGTTAATAGACCATGGGTTGAATATACCCAGATTGCTATTTGTGATGGAATTGTAGAGGCAAGGAACAGGTATAGTGTTTGCTGAGCATGTATTGTTGGACAAGGGTAGACTGGATGAAGGTAGTGTCAGTTGTGTTGGGTGTACACTCAGGCTCAGTCCCATTATATGCATGCTGTGGTGTGTATTATGTGAAATGATGTTTTCATATCCTGCATTACAACAGCATTTATAAGTATAACAACATTAGTGATATTTATCTCGTAAGCAGCACACTTAGCCATATTTGGTGAACTAAATGGAGTTCAACTGTGCAGTAGTATGAAATTCTCACACCTATGCTGTTGCAATGCAGGTTTAGTGTCTACTTTTATCTGCATGTATTATATTCGATGTTTGTGGTCTGTGTCATTGTATTTAAATGTCTGTTTAAAAAAAAACAGAAAAAGGAAAAAAAAATAGTTTCCTGTGTTATCAGGATTAGTTTATATTTTTGTCTGCATGCATGTATTGTTTACTGTCTGTCATTGTCTTTAAATGTCTGTTCAAAAAACAGAAAAAGCAAAAAAAATAATAACCTTAATCTCTTTTTATATCTGTGGTTTAAATGTTATATAGTTGTGTCTACTTAGTGTCTACTTTTATCTGCATGTATTAAATTCAGTGTTTGCTGTCTGTCATTGTATTTAAATGTCTGTTAAAAAAAACAGAAAAGGGAAAAACAAATAGTTTCCTGTGTTACCAGGATTAGTTTTTTAGTTTTTGTCTGCATGTATTATATTACGTTTGCTGTCTGTGTCACTGTCTGATTTGTGAATGTCTGTTCAATCTCACAAAAAGGTTTCTTTTCCTGTTTTACAACAGCATGGTTAACTAAAACATTTGTTGAAGAATATTCAAAACTGCTGAAATTCTGTAGTTATCCACATTTGGTGAACAAAATCAGGTACAATCAATTATTGCATATGCAATTCTGCCACTAACAGGCTGTTGCTAATACAGGTTTTGCTTTACCTTTGATGTAGTGTCAAAAAGCAAAAGGCACTGGTAATGGTACTCCTGGTTTTACTGGGACGGGGTTCAATTCCCTGTGGTGCCCTGCTGATTATTTTGACATGTACATGAAGGCTCCTATGATTAATAACCTTAATCTCTTTTTATATCTGTGGTTTAAATGTTATATCGTTGTCAATGTCAACATGTTAATGTACATTATATGAACTTTACAGTATGACATCAAAATTGAAAAGAGACTAAGAATGAAAAGACAGAAGCTGAAAGTGAAATAACATTTATTAAACGACGATCAATAATGCATGCATGACTTTGGCGCTGAGACACCGGGGAGTAGATCAGCACAGAGGGCCGATCTGGGAAGGAGAGGCATGCATCTGAAAGAGAACCCCCCGGCCTGGAAACTGGTGGTGGTATGGAAGCTGGGGACGACTGACGAGGAGGAGTTTGGGACGAGCTCTCGACGGAGACTGGCAGCATCTTGTTGAGGTGGTGATGGGGTGGAGGTGGGCTGACGAATTCTCTGAATGACAGCAGGAAGACAGCAGGAAATGAATGGATGCTTAAATATGACAGCTAGTGCCTGATTGGTAGATGAGAGGCGAGATGGCAGACAGTGATTGGATGAGACGAAACTGAGGGTGGAGCGAGAGGACAGAGGGAAAATAAGAATGAAGGTGTGACTTAAAGAGCAAGTCTTCCTGTCTGAACTTTTGCTAAGCTTCATCAAAACAAAAAAACAATCCGCTTGGTTTACTCATTTTTCCCTTTGGTTGAAACATCAAAACGATATTTAATGTTTGATTCTTGTGCAAAAACTTTTATATAACTGGTTGACTTGTTATATACATTCTAAATAATATTTGTCATTTTTTTTAAACAACCAACTTCCAGGTGGTTTTACGGTGTGGCTGCATGACAGATTTTTTTGTACACTTAGGCATGATACATGTGCATACAGATTGTCATTCATGTTATTGAAATGTGCCTGTGGGGCTGATGTTTAAAGGTCATGGCTAAACCATTTGGCCACCCTCACTGACAAATCCATATCGTATGTTTTAAATGGGACTGTTAAGAAACACATGAAGTTCCAAGCACATTCAACCAAATACACTGCAGTTCAAAAACACATTGCTCTCAAGGCATCATCATTTGATGACATGTAGCAGTCTTCATAATACAATATTACAAAAGTTTTAAAGCCTTTCTCAGTAGATTTACATTGAATATGATAAATGAACATGGAGCAGCACAGCAAAGTATACGGACACCCTCATTGATGAAACTCATACCATATTTAGAGGCCTGGATTTTTAACAACCATGTGAAGTTTCAGTCAGATTGGACCGAGTACAACAAAGTTAATGCCACTCTCTGTACTTTGGCGAAACATCAACCTTCGCCGCGCCGTCAAGGAGACCCCGTTTCACAAGGTTTTCACAATATTGCATTAGCATTATCTTAAAGCCTTTCTGACCAGATTTGAGTTGGATATGGGCAATGTGCTGGGAGCAGCACCTCAGAGTTTAAAACATGTCATTTCCTGTTACCAGTAGAGGGCGCTATGACAATCATAGAACTTTGTCATGTAGATGTGTTGAGGACAGGACTATTATGAGTTATGTGAAGTTTGGTGAATATTGGACAATTTTTTACAAAATTATTGCAATTTCGTGTTTCATGGCGAGACAGGAAACTTCGCCGCCACCTGACGGTCAAACCGTTTAACTTGGGAAAAATCCTTTAATAACTTTTGATCACAACCTTGTCTAGGTGTCACACAGTGATTTTGAAGTTGTTCTGATTTATCCTGTAGGAGAACTTCGTTAAAATACAACACGTGGAAAATGCCAAAAATGACCGCAAAATTCAAAATGGCTGACTTCCTGTTGGGTTTGGCCTATGTGTTCAAGAGACTTTTTTGTGCGTCTGCGGGTGATACATGTGCACACCTATTTTCGTGCATATCGGCGAAACTTGCTATGGGGGATGCTGCACTTTAAGGGGTGTGGCCAAGCCATACGACCACACTCATCCACGAAACTCATACCATATGTTCAGGCCTGGACTGTTAACAACCATGTGAAGTTTCAGTCAGATTGGACCAAGTATAATAAAGTTAATGCCAATCAAAGTTTAAAATATGTCATTTCCTGTCGCCACTAGGGGGCGTTATGACTATCACAGAACTTTGTCATGTAGACGTGTTCAGTGTGGGACTATTATGAATCATGTGAAGTTTGGTGAAGATTGGACAATGTGTCCCAAAATTATAGCAATTTCGTGTTTCATGGCGAGACATCAAACTTCGCTGCCACCTGACGGCCAAACCGTTTAACTGTGGAAAAATCTTTTAATAACTTTTGATCACAACCTTGTCTAGATCACACACAGTGATTTTGAAGTCATTCTGATTAATCCTGTAGGAGGAGTTCGTTAAAATACAACATGTGGAAAACGCCAAAAATAGCATCAAAATTCAAAATGGCCGACATCCTGTTGGGTATGGCCAGTGGGTCCAAGAGACTTTTTTGTGCGTCTCGGTGTGATACATGCGTGTACCAATTTTCGTGCATGTCGGTGACACGTGCGGCAGGGGCTGATGTTTAAAGGGCGTGGTCAAGTCATTTGGCCACGCCCATCAACGAAACTCATATCACATGTTCAAGCCTGGACTGTTAACACACATGTGAAGTTTCAGGCAGAAATGACCAAGGACACAGAAGTTAATGTCATTAAAGCCATTTTCAACGCGTTTTGGCGAATTTTCGACTTCGCCGCCCTCTGGGCGGAACACCGTTTGACGCCTAGTCACATCTTCATAATGTAGCATTACCAACGTCTTGAGGTCTGTCTGACCAAATTTGAGTTGCATATGGTGAACGTGGTCAGAGCTGCACGTCAAAGTCTAAAAACATCGCTTTTCCTGTCGCCAGCAGGGGGCGCTAGGGTAATTACAAAATTTCTGCATGTAGACGTGTTCAGGGCGGGAATATTATGAATCATGTGAAGTTTGGTGCAGATCGGACGATTAATGCCAAAGTTATAGCAATTTCATTTTTCATGGCGAGACAAACTTCATACTTCAAACTTCGCCGCCAAAAAGCCGATTCCGTGTTCGACGGGTAGCGGATCTTTCAATAACTTTTGATCACAAACTTATCTAGTTGGTACATGGCGATTTTGAAGCCGTTTTGATTAATCGTGTAGGAGGAGTTCGTCAAAATATGACACGTGGTAAAACGCCAAAAATGGCCGCTAAATTCAAAATAGCCAACTTCCTGTTGGGCGTGGCCTATGGCTCCAAGAGACTTTTTTGTGCGGCTCGGCATGATCTACATGTGTACCGATTTTCGTGCAGATCCGTGAAAACTGATGAGGAGGGCGCTGTTTATAAGGAGATTGCTCTTTAATGGGCGTGGCCTAGCCATTTTGACCCGTCCATTGCCGCGAACCCTAAAATACGTAAATTTACACCGCGACTGATGCGACCGACAAATTTCAGGAGTTTTTGAGCATGTTAAAACCTCCAAATAAGCGATTTACTTTTGTCGTAATAATAATAATAATAATTAAAGCTGCAAGCAGCGATGAACGGGCCCTCGCACCTTCACGCAACTCGAGGGTGCTGGCAGGACGCCGGCCGATGCGGCCATTCATTCCTGTCGAAGGCAGACCCCTCACGTTGGAGTTACACATCATATCCCTCAAATCATACGAGGACATGTTATTTTGCCAGTAGGTGGCGCCGTACTAATAACCAAGTATTGGCGTATAGATGTGTTCAGGGCAGGACTGTCATCAATCCTGTGAAGTTTGGGGAAGATTGGAACATGTATGGTGATTTTGTGAACCACTTACGAGCAAATTCAAAATGACGGACTTCCTGTTGGGTTTGGCACATGGTTGCAAGAGCCTTTTTTGTACGTCTTTCAGTGATGCATGTATGTACCAAGTTTCATAGATGTAGGTCAAACCAGCGTCGGGGGCTGCTTTTTTGAAAAATTGTAGGGGGCGCTGTTGAGCCATGTTGGCACATCAGAGCAGATAAATCACATCACACAACACACATCGGAACTTCTTGTATGTGTACCAAGTTTCATGACATTACAAGCATCCCTTACCCCTCAAAAACAACTTCGTGTTTTATGGCGAATAAGGCGTTGCCACATTGACAGTGTTTGCTGAAACCTCAAAAGCTTCTGGTGTGATCATCATCAAAGTCTTGGGACTATGTCTACGCAAAATTGAGGTGGTTGTGGTTAACTTGGTAGAAGAGAGACATGAAAGAATGAAAGCAGTAACTTACAGATGCCACTAGGTGGCGCTATGAGGCTGATTAAAAATTTCTCGGTAGATGTTTTCAGGGCTGGACTTTTATCATATGTGTGAAGTTTTGGAAAGATATGTCCACGTAGAGTCAAGCTACACAACTTTTGTTATCATGGCGAAACATCAAAGTTTGCCGCTACGTCACGGCCACGCCCTTTGATGCAAACTTACAGTGTTCACAATAAAACATCTTCTACATGTGACGGATAGACTGACCAAGATTGAGGTGGATCTGGCCAAGTCTTGGGAGTTATACTTCAAAATATAAAACATGAAATTTTCTCTTACCATTAGGGGGCGCTGTATTTATCACAAATTATTCACATGGAGATCTCTTCAGAGCAGGACTGTCATCAATCCTGTGAAGTTTGGGGAAGATTGGACCATGGATGATGGAGTCATACACAACTTCCTGTTTTGTGGCGAGTCCCCAAAGTTTGAGGCCCTGCCACGGTCACATGGTGTGACAACAAGTCCAGTTTTTGATAACTTTTCTTCATCAATGTCTGGAGGTGGGACAGACCAAGTAAGAAGTTGATGGGATAAAATCTGTAGGAGTAGTTACAATTTCGTGGTTTATGGCTAAGAAGGCGGGGCCACAGAGACAGCGTTTGACGAAAACCTGAAACGTTTGATAACTTTTCGTCTTCACGGTCTTGGGGTGGGACAGACCGAGTTGAAGTGGATTGGATAAAAACTCTAGGACAAGTTCTTTCATTTACGTCTACTGGAAATCGCCCAAAATGCACAAAAGTGGCACAAGTAAATTCAAAATGGCGGACTTCCGGTTGGGTTTGGAGCATAACTCCAAGAGGCTTTTTTGTACGTCTTGGAGTGTTACATATGCCTACCAAGTTTCATACATGTAAGTGAAACAAGCTTCGGGGGCTGCTTCATCGAAAAATTGTAGGGGGCGCTGTTGAGGCATCTTGGCACATCAAAACACAAAAAGCATATCAGACAACACAATTTGGGCCTTGTGATGGGTGTGCCAAGTTTCGTGAGTTTGCAAGTATCCCTTGCCCCTCAAAAAGAACCTCGTGTTTTATGGCGAATGAGGTGGCGCCACGGTGACAGCGTTGTACGAAACCTCAAAAGGTTCTGGTTTGATCATCACCAAGGTCTTGGGACTATGTATCCGCAAAATTAAGGTGGGTCGGGTGAACCTGGTAGAAGAGAGACATGAAAGAATGAAAAAAGTAACTTTCTGCCGCCAGTAGGTGGCGCTATGACGCTGATTCAAATTTCCTCTGTACATGTTTTCAGGGCTGGACTGTTATCATATGTGTGAAGTTTTGGAAAGATATGTCCACGTAGAGTCAAGTTACAGCAACTTTTGTCATCATGGCGAAACATCAAAGTTCCCCGCCACGCCAAGGTCATGCCCTTTGACGAAAACTCACAGTATTCAATAGAAAGCATCATCAATGCCTTTTGGATAATTTCCCCAAGTTTGACGTTGATGTGTTCAACTTTGGAGGAGATGTGCTTCAAAGTGTAAAACATGACATTTTATACTACCAGTAGGGGGCGCTATATCAATCACAAATTATTGACATGTAGATGTCTTCAGAGCGGGACTGTCATCAATCCTGTGAAGTTTGGGGAAGATTGGACAATGTATGCTGGAGTTATAAACTACTTCCTGTGTTATAATACTACTTCCTGTTTGTAGCGAAGTTTGAGGTCCCACAACGGCCACACGGTGTGACGAAAACTCAAGCTTTTGATAACTTTTTGTCTTCAACTTATGTAGGTGGGACAGACCAAGTTTGAAGTCGATCGGACAAAATCTCTAGGAGGAGATCGTTCATTTATGACCCCTGCAAATGGCCAAAAATACATGAAAATTGCACATTCAATTCAAAATGGCCGACTTCCTGTTGGGTTTAGGGCATGGGCCCAAGAGGCTTTTTTGTACGTCTCGGCGTGCTACATATGTGTACCAAAATTCGTACGCTTCGGACAAAGTTAAAGCAGGGGGCTTTGATTTTGAAAACTGTTAGGGGGTGCCGTTGAGCCATTTTGTCACGCCCCTTTGTAATGACCATAAAATATCGAATTTTTCACCAGACGTGACGAGTGTGCAAAATTCTGGGACTTTTTGAGTACGTTCAGGCCCTCAAAAATGCGATCATAGGATAAAAAAAAAAAAAAAATAATTAAAGCTGCAAGCAGCGTTGAACGGGCCCTCGCAGCCCACACAACTCGGGGCCTGGCGCGGCCGCCACCGTCTCGCCAGAGGTCGACCGGCAGAGGAGGCGCTGAATGTTCGCCTCCTTCGGACAGTGTAGGAACCAATGCGCTGCGACTTCCCGTCTCCACTGGGTGGCGCTATGACTCTGACTCCTGAGCGTCATGTGGGTGTGTTCATGCCAGGACTATTATCATACATGTGAAGTTTGGAGCAGATTCGACCATTAGATCTCATGTTATAGCAATATCGTGTTTCATGGTGAGACATCAAGTGTCGACGCCATGTCACAGCCACACCGTTCCATGCTGAGCAATTCTCTTAATATGTTTTGATCACACACTTGTGTAGATGGTACACACCAGTTTTGGAGTTAATTGATTCATTTCTGGAGGAGGAGATCATTAAAATACAACACGTGGAAAACGCCAAAAATGACTGTAAATTTCAAAATGGCCATCTTCCTGTCGGGTGCGGCCTATATGTGCAAGAGGCTTTTTTGTGCGTCTGGACACGATACATGTGCATACTGATTTTCGTGTACGTTGGTGAAAGTTGTTATGGGGGACGCTGCACTTTAAGGGGCGTGGCCAAGCCATACGGCCACGCTTATTGATGAAACTCATACTATACATTCAGGTCTGGACTGTTAACAAACATGTGAAGTTTGGTGAAGAATGGACAATGTATGCCAAAGTTATACTAATTTCGTGTTTTATGGCGAGACATCAAACTTCGCCGCCACCTGACGGCCAAACCGTTTCACGATGCAAAAATCTGCTGCTAAGTTTTGATTACACCTTTGTCTAGATGGCACACAATGATTTTGAAGTTGTTCTGATGCATCCTGTAGGTGGAGTTCATTAAAATACAACACGTGGAAAACGCCAAAAATGACCACTAAATTCAAAATGGCTGACTTCCTGTTGGGTTTGGCCAATGGGTCCAAGAGACTTTTTGTGCGTCTGGATGTGATACATATGTGTACCAATTTTCATGCATGTCAGTGAAACGTGCCGCAGGGGCTGATGTTTAAAGGGTGTGGCCAAGCCATTTGGCCACGCCCATCAACGAAATTCATATCACATGTTCAGGGCTGGACTGTTAACACACATGTAAAGTTTCAGGCAGATATGACCAAGGACACTGAAGTTAAGGCCACTTAACTGCATTTTGGCGAACTGTTGACTTCGCCGCCCTGTGGGCGGAACGCCGTTCGGCGATACGTCACAAATCTTCATCATGTAGCATTACCAACGTGTTGAGGCCTTTCTGACCAATTTTGAGTTGGATATACTGAACGTGCTGAGAGTAGCACCTCAAAGTCTAAAACATCGCTTTTCCTGTCGCCAGCAGGGGGCGCTTTGAGAACGGGGGAATTTTTTGATGTTGGCGTGATAGAGGCCAGACTACGATCATACCCAGCAAGTTTTGTGCCGATCGGACTTATCATGCCCAAGTAATAGCACTTTTGTTTTTTCGGCGAGACGTCAAACTTCGCCGCCACCTGACAGCCAAACCGTTTAACATAGGGAAAATCGTATGATAACTTTTGATCATCAAGTGGTCTAGTTGATGCACGCCAAATTTGAAGCCGATCCGATGAATCATGTAGGAGGAGATAGAAAAAGTACGAGGAGTGCGAATCGCCCAATCTGGCGTCAAATTCAAAATGGCTGACTTCCTGTTGGGTGTAGCCAATGGGTCCAAGAGGCTTTTTTGTGTGTCTGGATGTGATACATATGTGTACCAATTTTCTTGCATGTCGGTGAAACGTGCCGTAGGGGCTGATGTTTAAAGGGTGTGGTCAAGCCATTTGGCCACGCCCATCAACGAAATTCATATCACATGTTCAGGGCTGGACTGTTAACACACATGTGAAGTTTCAGGCAGATATGACCAAGGACACTGAAGTTAAGGCCACTTAACTGCGTTTTGGCGAACCGTTGACTTCGCCGCCCTGTGGGCGGAACGCCGTTCGGCGATACGTCACAAATTTTCATCATGTAGCATTACCAACGTGTTAAGGCCTTTCTGACCAATTTTGAGTTGGATATACTGAACGTGCTGAGAGTAGCACCTCAAAGTCTAAAACATCGCTTTTCCTGTCGCCAGCAGGGGGCGCTTTGAGAACGGGGGAATTTTTTGATGTTGGCGTGATGAAGGCCGGACTATGATCATACCCAGCAAGTTTTGTGCCGATCGGACTTATCATGCCCAAGTAATAGCACTTTTGTTTTTTGGGGGTTTTTTTGGCGAGACGTCAAACTTCGCCGCCACCTGACGGCCAAACCGTTTAACGTAGGGAAAATCGTATGATAACTTTTGATCATCAAGTGGTCTAGTTCCAGCACGCCAAATTTGAAGCCGATCCAATGAACCGTGTAGGAGAAGATAGCTCTGAGAGAATTCTTGGAAATCGCCAAAATCGGTAAAAAAATGAATATTCAAATCAAAATAGCCGGCTTCCTGTTGGTTTTAGAAAAAAGTCCAACTGCGCATTTTCGCGCGTCTTGGGATGATACAGGACCTCCCCGAATTTGGTGGAATTTGGTCAAACGGGCTGCCAGTGGGAGCCAATTGAAATTTTCTAGGGGGCGCCATTTCGCCATTTTGCAACGCGCATCGTTTAAATTTTGCGTACACATAAATTTTCACCAAGACGAATGTGCATGCCAAATTTGGTGAGTTTTCGAGTATGTTAAAGCCCCCAAAAATGCGTTTAAAGTCGCGGAAAAAAAAAAAAAAAAAAAAAAAAAATAATAATCCTAAGGAAAACAATAGGGTCCTCGCACGGTACGTGCTCGGGCCCTAATAATAATAATAAGAATAAGAATTCCTTCGGTTTCAATAGGGCTCTCGCACGGTACGTGCTCGGGCCCTAATTAAAGCTGCAAGCAGCATTGAACGGGCCCTCGCACCTTCACGCAACTCGAGGGTGCTGGCAGGACGCCGGCTCATGCCGCCCTTCATTCCTGTCCACGGCAGATCCCTTACGCAGGACGTCATATCCCTCAAATCATATGAAGACATGTAATTTTGCCAGTAGGAGGCGCTGTACTAATAACCAAGTATTGGCATATAGATGTATTCAGGGCAGGATTGTCATCAATCCTGTGAAGTTTGCGGAAGATTGGAACATGTATGGTGAAGTTGCAAACCAGTTACAAGCAAATTCAAATTGGCCGACTTCCTGTTGGGTTTGGCACATGGCTGCAAGAGGCTTTTTTATACGTCTTTCAGTGATGCATGTGTGTACCAAGTTTCATAGATGTAGGTCAAACCAGCTTCGGGGGCTGTTTCGTAGAAAATTTGTAGGGGGCGCTGTTGAGCCATGTTGGCATATCAGAGCCGAAAAATCACATCAGAAAATGCATATTGGATCCTGTCATATGTGTGTCAAGTTTCATGACATTACAAGCATCCCTTACCCGTCAAAAACAACTTCGTGTTTTATGGCGAATAAGGCGTTGCCACGGTGACCAAACATCACCAAGCTTTACAGCTGGCCTCAGGAGTGACTCCACATCATGCTCGCCAAATTTCATGCGAATCGATGAATTTTATGTCACTTGATTTTTCTCTGATTATAGCGCCCCCTATTGGCTAATTTCTGCCAAATTGGGCTAGGATCGTCTGGATGACGTCTGAAAGAAGTGAATTGAGTTTGACATTGATATCTTTTACTTTGACAAAAATATGCAAAGGTATGTGTTTTTTAGCTAGCAGAAAAAAACTGTTTATTTTTAGCTAGCCTAATTTTTGGAGTAGCAAAATTCTTTTGATAACTTTTGGTCAGGCCAGTCTGGAGATTGCATGTGCAAAGTTTTGTGAAGATGGAGATTAAACGCTAGGAGGAGTTCGAAAAAGTAGGTTTTTGATGTATAGTAAATTACAAAGAGAAATTTGCAGTGGGAGTGGGCGTGGCCTATGTCAGAAGATGCGACACTATTTAGCGAACACGTGGATATAAAATTTATGAAGATGTGATTTAAAATGTGGAAGTTACAGGCCAAAATGCGTTTGTATCTCTTATAGCGCCACCTAGTGGAGAAGACGCACAATTTTTGCTATGGTTGGTCTGTATGCTATTCTCTATATACCCTGTGAATTTCACAGCCCTCAGCATAATACTTGGGCTGAAATAAATGTTTGTTTTTTATCTTGTAATAAGCCACGCCCACTTTTACCAGTCGTGACTACCTTCAAGATATGGCGTCAGGACAGGCCCAGCATAATACTCACCAAATTTCATAAATATCGGTGCAGCCATTTACCAGATATAAATTTCCCATATTTGCAGTGCCCCCTAGTGGCCAAAATTAGCTAAATTTGGTTCATTCTCTCACAGGCACATATCAAGCAAGGATCTCAGATTTGGTGTTGTTAGCATTTATTTTGACCGAAATATGCCACCGTTCGCCTTTTTATAGCTAGCTAGAAAAATTTATTCATTAATAATTTGAGCATATTATGACCAATCAAAATTCCTTTGATAACTTTAGATCAGGTCCAGCTGAAGACTGTACTTGCCAAGTTTCACGCTGAACGGACAAAACCCTAAGGAGGAGTTCGAAAAAGTAGGTTGTCCAGTTTTTGCGATGTTGTGAAAAACATGATAGGCAGAAATGGGAGTGGCCCTGCCCAGGTGATTCAGCACTATTCAGGGAATCTGTGGATATGAGGTTTTTGAATGTGTGACATATGGTCTGGGAGTTATAGCCCAAAACACGTTGAAAATGAGTAGGGGGCGCTGTTGAGCCATCTTGGCACATGAAAACACGAAAATCACATCAGACAACACAATTTGGGATGTCTGATGTGTGTGCCAAGTTGCGTGAGTTTTCGAGTGTCCCTTGCCCCTCAAAAACAACCTCGTGTTTTATGGCGAATAAGGTGGCGCCACAGTGACAGCGTTGGACGAAACCTCAAAGGCTTCTGCTTTGACCATCAACAAGGTCTTGGGAGTATGTATTTGCAAAATTGAGGTGGTTCGGGGGAACCTGGTAGAAGAGGGACATGAAAGAATGAAAAAAGTAACCTTCTGCCGCCAGTAGGTGGCGCTATGATGCTGATTCAAAATTTCTGTATAGATGTTTTCAGGGTTGGACAGTTATCATATGTGTGAAGTTTTGGAAAGATATGTCCACGTAGAGTCAAGTTACAGCTACTTTGGTCATCATGGCGAAACATCAAAGTTGGCCGCCACGCCAAGGTCACGCCCTTTGACGAAAATTCACAGTTTTCCATAGAAAGCATCATCAAGGCCTTATGGATAATTTCACCAAGTATGAGGTTGATGTGTTCAACTTTGGAGGAGATGTGCTTCAAAGTGTAAAACATGACATTTTCTACTGCCAGTAGGGGGCGCTATATTAATCACAAATTATTGACATGTAGATCTCTTCAGAGCAGGACTTTCACCAATCCTGTGAAGTTTGGGGAAGATTGGAGCATGTATGTTGGAGTAATAAACTACTTCCTGCGTTATAATACTACTTCCTGTTTGTAACGAAGTTTGAGGTCCCGGCACGGTCACACGGTGTGACGAAAACACAAGCTTTTGATAACTTTTCGTCTTCAGTTTATGTTGGTGGGACAGACCGAGTTTGAAGGCGATCGGACAAAATCTCTAGGAGGAGTTCGTTCATTTATGACCCCTGCAAATGGCCAAAAATACATGAAACTTCCACATTCAATTCAAAATGGCCGACTTCCTGTTGAGTTTAGGGCATGGGCCCAAGAGGCTTTTTTGTCCGTCTCGGCGTGCTACATATGTGTACCAAAATTCGTACGCTTCGGACAAAGTTAAAGCAGGGGGCTTTGATTTTGAAAACTGTTAGGGGGTGCCGTTGAGCCATTTTGTCACGCCCCTTTGTAATGACCATAAAATATCGAATTTTTCACCAGACGTGACGAGTGTGCAAAATTCTGGGACTTTTTGAGTACGTTCAGGCCCTCAAAAATGCGATCATAGGATAAAAAAAAAAATAATTAAAGCTGCAAGCAGCGTTGAACGGGCCCTCGCACCCCACGCAACTCGGGGCCTGGCGCGGCCGCCACCGTCTTGCCAGAGGTCGACCGGCAGACGAGGCGCTGAATGTTCGCCTCCTTCGGACCGTGTAGGAACCAATGCGTTGCGACTTCCCGTCTCCACTGGGTGGCGCTATGACTCTGACTCCTGAGCTTCATGTGGGTGTGTTCATGCCAGGACTATTATCATACATGTGAAGTTTGGAGCAGATTCGACCATTAGATCCCATCTTATAGCAATATCGTGTTTCATGGTGAGACATCAAGTGTCGACGCCATGTCACAGCCACACCGTTCCATGCTGAGCAATTCTCTTAATATGTTTTGATCACACACTTGTGTAGATGGTACACACCAGTTTTGGAGTTAATTGATTCATTTTTGGAGGAGGAGATCATTAAAATACAACACGTGGAAAATGCCAGAAATGACTGTAAATTTCAAAATGGCCGACTTCCTGTTGGGTGTGGCCTATCCGTGCAAGAGGCTTTTTTGTGCGTGTGAATGTTATACATGTGTCTACCAAGTTTCGTGCATATCAGTGAGACGTCCTATGGTGGTTATTTGTGTGAATGGGCGTGGCCAATCCATTTAGCCACGCCTATTAACGAAATTCATAACATATGTTCTGGGTTGGACTGTCAATATACCTGTGAAGTTTCACACAGATCTGACCAAGTACAGTGAAGTTATTGCCACTTCCTGTTTCATGGCGAGACGTCAAAATTCAACCTCCCACAACTGGCGTGCCCTTTAGATTCTGCGAGACCTTTTAATAACTTTTGATCAGGAAGTGTTCTAGATGGTATTCGGTAATTTTGAAGCCGTTCTGATGAATTCTGTAGGAGGAGTTCGTTAAAATACGATGAGTGCGCGACACCAAAAATGACCATGACATTCAAAATGGCCGACTTCCTGTTGAATTTAGCCTAGAGGTCCAAGAGACTTTTTTGTTTGTCTGGGGGTGATGGAGATGTTTACCAATTTTTGTGCATATCGGTGAGACGTCCTATGGAAGTAATTCATATGAATGGGCGTGGCCAAGCCATATGACCACGCCCATTGACGAAATTCATATCACATATTCAGGGCTGGACTGTTGACACACATATGAAGTTTCAGGTGGATATCATGAAAAACACCAAAGTTAAGGCCATTTTTATGCATTTTGGCGAAGGGTCGACTTCGCCGCCCTCCGGATGGAACGCCGTTTGACGACAGTCAAAATTCTTCATCATGGAGCATTACCAACATGTTGAGGCCTTTCTGACCAAATTTGAGCTGGATTTGCTGAACGTGCTCAGAGCTGGACCTCAAAGTCTAAAACATCGCTTTTTCTGTCACCAGCAGGGGGCGCTATGCAAATTTCAATATTTCTGCATGTAGACGTCTTCAGGGCGGGACTATTATGAATCCTGGGGAGTTTGGTACCGTTCGGACTATTAATGCCAAAGTTATAGCAATCTCATTTTTCATGGCGAGACATCAAACTTCGCCGCCACGCCCAGGTCAGGTTGTTTGGAGTTTCCGTAATCCGTTAATAACTTTTGATCACAAACTAGTCTAGTTGGTGCACAGCAATTTTGAAGCCGTTCTGATTATTCCTGTAGGAGGAGTTCGTTAAAATACAACACGTGGAAAACGCCAAAAATGACCATGAAATTCAAAATGGCTGACTTCCTGTTGGGTGTGGCCTATGGGTCCAAGATGCTTTTTTGTGCGTCTGGGTGTGATACATGTGTGTACCAATTTTCATGCATGTCGGTGAAACGTGCTACGGGGGCTGGTGTTTAAAGGGCGTGGCCATGTCATTTAGCCACGCCCCTTATGAAATTAATATCATATGCTCAGGGCGAGACCAGTGACGTACATGTGAAGTTTCAGGCAGATCCGACCAAGTACACCAAAGTTAGAGCCACTTCATGGGTTTCGGCGAAACGTCAACCTTCGCCACTCCGTCACGGCGAAACCGTTTGACGAGACATTATGATCTTCACAATATAGCATGGCCAACATGTTAAGGCCTTTCTGACCAAATTTGAGTTGAATATGGTAAATGTGGTCAGAGCAGCACCTCAAAGTGTAAAACATAGTATTTCCTGTTGCCAGCAGGGGGCGCTATGACAATTACTGAATTTTTTGATGTAGACGTGTTCAGGGCGGGACTATTATCCATCATGTGAAGTTTGGTGCAGATAGGATCATCTACACCAAAGTTGTAGTAGTTGTAGTATAATTTCGTGTTTTTTGGCGAGATATCCAAATTGACCCTTCCGCAGCGACCGCGCCCTTCGACGTGACGAAGATCTTTTAATAACTTTTGATCCCACTGTAGTCGAGCACGCACAGGTAAATTTTTAAGTCAATCCGATAAAATCTGTAGGAGGAGTTCGCTCAAGTACAACGTGTGGAAATGGCCAAAAATGACCTTATTTTGAAAAAACAATTCAAAATGGCCGACTTCCTGTTTGGTTTAGGGTGTCGCTCCAAGAGGCTTTTTTGTGCGTCCCGGGATGATACATATGTGTACCAAATTTCATACGCCTAGGGCAAAGTTAAAGCAGGGGGCTTCGATTTTGAAAACTGTTAGGGGGCGCCATTGAGCCATTTTGCCACGCCCCTTTGTAACGACCATAAAATATCGAAATTTTCACCAGACGTGACGAGTGTGCAAATTTTCCTGACTTTTTGGGCATGTACAGGCCCTCAAAAATGCGATCAAAGGTTTAAAAGAAAAATAATAAGAATAATTTTTATGATTTCAATAGGGCTCTCGCACGGTTCGTGCTCGGGCCCTAATAATAATAATAATAAGAATAAGAATTCCTTCGGTTTCAATAGGGATCTCGCATGGTACGTGCTCGGGCCCTAATTAAAGCTGCAAGCAGCGTTGAACGGGCCCTCGCACCCCACGCAACTCGGGGCCTGGCGCGGCCGCCACCGTCTTGCCAGAGGTCGACCGGCAGACGAGGCGCTGAATGTTCGCCTCCTTCGGACAGTGTAGGAACCAATGCGTTGCGACTTCCCGTCTCACTGGGTGGCGCTATGACTCTGACTCCTGAGCGTCATGTGGGTGTGTTCATGCCAGGACTATTATCATACATGTGAAGTTTGGAGCAGATTCGACCATTAGATCCCATGTTATAGCAATATCGTGTTTCATGGTGAGACATCAAGTGTCGACGCCATGTCATAGCCACACCGTTCCATGCTGAGCAATTCTCTTAATATGTTTTGATCACACACTTGTGTAGATGGTACACACCAGTTTTGGAGTTAATTGATTCATTTCTGGAGGAGGAGATCATTAAAATACAACACGTGGAAAACGCCAAAAATGACTGTAAATTTCAAAATGGCCGACTTCCTGTCGGGTGTGGCCTATATGTGGAAGAGGCTTTTTGGTGCGTCTCGACACGATACATGTGCATACTGATTTTCGTGTACGTCGGTGAAAGTTGTTATAGGGGACGCTGCACTTTAAGGGGCGTGGCCAAGCCATACGGCCACGCTTATTGATGAACCTCATACTATACATTCAGGTCTGGACTGTTAACAAACATGTGAAGTTTGGTGAAGAATGGACAATGTATGCCAAAGTTATACTAATTTCGTGTTTTATGGCGAGACATCAAACTTCGCCGCCACCTGACGGCCAAACCGTTTCACGATGCAAAAATCTGCTTCTAAGTTTTGATTACACCTTTGTCTAGATGGCACACAATGATTTTGAAGTTGTTCTGATGCATCCTGTAGGTGGAGTTCATTAAAATACAACACGTGGAAAACGCCAAAAATGACCATTAAATTCAAAATGGCCGATTTCCTGTTGGGTTTGGCCAATGGGTCCAAGAGACTTTTTTGTGCGTCTGGATGTGATACATATGTGTACCAATTTTCATGCATGTCAGTGAAACGTGCCGCAGGGGCTGATGTTTAAAGGGCGTGGTCAAATGGCTTGGCCAGCGGTCGCGGCCTCCTGGCCTGATTGCTCACAGTCCAGCCTGTATTGTACCGCTGCTTCACTTTTACAACCCGAGACTGCGAGAGCAAGCCTCCTTTAATTACAAAGCAACAAATAGCAGACTATTAAAATAAATGATCACTCAAAGTTAAGAGATCATTTACCTATTGTTACATCAACATATGTGCATTAGTATATCTGCAATGGCACAAAGTCAGACATTGGACATGTGTTTTTTATTCAGTGCTTTGTCTTAATGTATTAAAATATATTATACTATTATATCAAATATATGCATAATATGATCTCTGCTACTTAAAAATAAACAAGAAATGTTTTCTTGTTTCCCATGATTGGATTTTCAGGGAAATGTAAAATGGTAGTAATTGCCTCTTTCCGTCACAAGATGGCAGTGTTGCACTTTCTATTGCACAGCAGATTCAGCAATATGAGCACAAAATTCTAATTACTGACCTTCCTGTTGACTTTAGCATATGGGTCCAAGAGACTTTTTTGTTTGTCTTGGAGAGATACATATGTGTACAATTCAGCCTAGAATATTTACTTGTGTGTGTTATTTCTTTTGTAAAATTTTTAAAATAGGACATGTAATATAAGGGAAAAAATTATGTCCAAATTTAGAGTGGATGTGGATGAAAATTGTCCAGAAAGTAGGTTTAAGGTCAGGGTATCAATAACAGGTGCTGCAGGTGCATGAAAGCACTCACAAACACACTTAAAAACAGTTTCTTCCCCAGAGCTATAATCACGGTCAACTCCAATATGCACTGACACACACATGCAATATATTGAACTGTGAATGCTGCTAAAATGATGTCTGAGTGAGGTTTATTGCTTTGTATTTGTGTTTTTGCACTTTAAAACCTCCAGAAATGCATAAGTAATACATTCATAGAATTAAGCTTTATACTGAAAATATGAACTTATCAAATAAGAAATTGGAAATACTGACCTAATAGTTTTGTGTCATGTACATTTATATTTCTAGATGTGGTGGTTTATGCATTAATTGCAAATCAAACTTGTCTCATGATCTTTATACATACAGTTTATAAAGGTTATTCTATTGTCATCTATCTATCAAACAAATAATAATAATAATAATAATAATAATAATTAATATTCCTTATTAATTAAAGATTCCTCAGTGTTTATTCTTGTTGGTAGACACATTTTGTTGAATTAAATCAACATGGTTTTTCCACTCCTCGTGGTCACAGTCAGCACAGACAGTAGACTGACAACATGGTAACACAGGCGTTGTAGACACTCGGGGTGGCGCTGTTGTGTCCAGCGCTGGCGCCAGGGTATTGACATCATATGTATCCTATCGTATGATTGATAAATGAATGATTATAATTTAATACACACACGTCTAGAAGTTCTACTACGTTTTCTTTGAACCAGCATCAGTCAACCGCGTCATATAAAGATGCCAGGGTAAAATTAATGAGTTTATAGTTGCCACTAGTGGTGGCTGTCCGTCAGTGAAATAGGTCCGGGCTGTACATTTTTGGAATACACGTTTACTGTCAGTTAAATTGAGGTCACATTACAGTTTACATTGCTTATAAAGGCTGAGTAGCGTAGCAGTTAAAATACAGAACTCATCACGGCCAGCTGGCCTCAAGGATTTTGACTCGGGAAAGGAGTCTCCGCCGGTCGCCGTCGTTATGGCAACCAATGACGCCCGGTGCAAAGCGAGGAGAAATAATAGCAGTCGGATAAAATTATTGCCAAAGGACTAATAAAACACAATTTGTATTCCTTGCAGCTCTCCGTTGAATCGACCTCCACACACCTCTCGGTTGAAATGAAACGATCGCAGGTCATTTTAGTGTAGAAAGAGAGCGATATGCTGTAATATAAGAAGTTAGCAGTTAGCACGCTAAAGTTTTATTTTGAAGTTGTACACGTAAGTTCCGCTTCCGGTCCGTCGTTGTCATGGTTATATCAAAAAGAATAGAAAAAAGAAAATGAATTCGCAGAAATCAAAATTGGGCCGTTTTTTCAATTTGGTTTTTCCGTTTTTCGTTTTGAGACACAAAACGAAAAAACGGAAGTACTTCCATTATTTGGTTTTGTGTCTCAAAACGAAAAACGGAAAGAGGGGCGCTATTTCCGTTTTTCCGTTTCTTCGTTTTGACAGAAATACGGATTATACTTTGATACCCTGACCGTTTAATCCCTAATTAATAGGGATGTATGCAGGTAGAGCGCTCAATTTGAAATGTGACGAGTTTCACCACGTCATGGTATATAAACTCCGCCAGTTTTTCCGTTCATTTACGCGGTGAGAAGGAAGAGGTAAGATGCACGGCCAAAGTGTCAACGTGTTCGTTTTATGTAGCTTATTTATGTGTAGTTTTATGGTGTATGCAGGATTCAACTGGTGTAAGTCTTGTTTGTACTTGATTTAATGTGTAATATCGATCTGTTTTTCAGAATAATGTCTCAATCACCGGCAAAATTCAGCCAAGCGGAGGATGAGGAGGTGCAGGGGGTCCGAAAGGACCTCCAATTACTTACGGTAAGTCTGCTTTGACATGTGAGAGCATGCAGGTTTACGCGTTTTTTCTAGTAGGCTATGTTTTAAATGTTCGACAGAAACATAGCCTATTGAATAAGCTAATAAACTAAAGGCACAGCACACTGAAATGAGTAATGGAGATGTTCATGCGACCAACCATGCCGTCAACGAGTGCGCAGCGCGGTATTTTACCTTCGTTAATTGATGATTGGCTCGTCAAACTGCTGTAGTTGTGCTGTATTTTGTAAACTTTTTGAATTCAGTCTTTTAAAGAGTGATAACTAGTAATTAAGGCTCCATAATTGTCTGTTTTTGTCTGATTAATGTGAAAAGGGTTGAAAAAGCATTATAGTTTTCTGGCGACGTCAATTAAGTTACATTTTGCGTGAGTTAGTTAATGTATTCATTGGAAATGGAAATTGTATGGTAATATGAGGCTTAGTTAATTTCTCTGACGTCAAGTTTAAACATGAAGCTTAATTTTTAACAATTTAATCATCAGATGGGTCCACTGGACAAAACAATGTCAAATGATGTGCAAATTGCTTTCACATGTAATAATTACACATCCATTTTAACATGGTTTGCATTGGATAGATACTTGATGGAAAGTAATTTATTATTGATTAGTCATTAACATCCTTACCTGGTTGTTTTCATTGTCATGTTTGTGATCTTATCATCTGATTAGTTACTAAAATGCAGTAGAAAGTTTAGGTTTGTAGTTGAAATTGTGCTGTATTTTACTCAACTATAACTTTAAAAGAACAATCAAAGATTATATATGACTTCTTCTTACATTGAGAAACCATCTACTCATAGAGGAACAACACATTTGTGAGTGATTTATATTTTCACTAGTTTCTAACATTTACAGTTGAAAAAAATGGCTTTTTAAAACGTAATAATAGTATTATGGTGGTTTTTCTTATGTGTCATAAATCTTTTTTTAAAGATATGCAGTTATGGTTTTTTTTAGTGATTAATATGCATGCATTATTTCTGTGCAGTATGCGTGCTCGGACCCTGCGGTGGACAGGCAGGCTCTGTATAAAGATGCCTGCAGGGTCCACCAGCAGACACTCATGTGTCTGAATAAAAAAACACGCCAATTGAAAGGTAAACAAAAATGGTGGTTTGTCCTGTGTGTTGTTCTGAGTATTGATGACTAACACGACTTTACCTGAGTAAGGAAAACAAAGGCGATCAGCTGTTATTGATTTGATTTGACTGTTGTTTTGCTTGGTCTGTGTGTGTGTGTGTGTAGATTGCTCTGTGTGTATGATGATAGCATTGGCTGATGAATTGTGTGCAGATTGACATAGAATCTGTGCGTTTGCACTAACCAATGTGCATAAATACATTTTTCAGCCTGGATTTGTTCTACATTGTGTGATAGATGAGTTATTACACTAATTATGTCACCCATAGTGGGCTCAAATTCATTTTCCTTTTTTGTATACCTGTAAAGCTGCCGAACAAAAGGCAACAATGCTGGCCAGGGAGGTCTCGAAGCTGAGGCGCAACCTGGACAGCTTGAAAATGCAGCTGGAGGTCAGCCAGGCCTCTGCTGCTTTTGAGCTGGATGGTATGGTTTTTGTTAAGTAGTGTTGGTGTTACCAAATGATGTAACAATGTGATTTTGTCATTTATGTTGTGTCTTGCTATATCTAGTAATGGTCCAGGATTTTTTTTTTACCAGTGTGATTGTGTTTAAAATACTTAATCACTTTAGGATCTTCCTCTCCTGCTTTTCAGTATAATAGGTCATGAAGGAAGCCTCTATAATCATTTTGTGCATTATTGATTTGAAATGTTTTAGTATTTTACTTAAAGGTAGCTCAAGTATTCAGCAGAAATGGAATTGAACCTTTCCCAGAACCAGTTCAGAAATATTACGACAAACATTTGTAATTTGTGCAATTGTAAAATAAACACAACACAACAGGTCTAAAGATGTGGGTGACAATTAGTATTTTGGCTGTGGGATTAGAGAGGTATATATGGATATTATCAATATATGTTTTAGGTTGCATGATGAAGGAAGTAGCGTGATGAAAAAAATGTGTTTATAAGTTAATTTCCTCTTTTTGCTGAATTTACAGAGGCTGATATTGAGGTGGAGGAGAAGGAGGAGGAGAAGGAGAGGGAGAAAGAAGAGTGAGGAGGAGAAGCAGGTGGAGAGTGAGGAGGAGAAGCAGGTGGAGAGGGAGGAGGTGTTTTAATTTAATTTTGTTAATATTGTATATAAGTTTTGTGTTCTGTGTTGTGTTGTGTTATGTTATGTGTAAATTTTGTTCAATTGTGTTCTTATTGGATATTAAAAGTTGTTATTTCCTAAAGGTTGGTTGTGTTTTTTCATTTTGATGGTGTGCAAGTTGTCCTACTTACATTATGGTTAAGAGAGAGAGGAAAGTAGAGTGTGATAGGTTTGGTAAATTGTGCACTTTGTGAAGATGAATTTCTTTTCAAATTCAGTTTATAAATCCTGTAAAGCAATTAGATGTTATTTAAGGTATTAATAGAGAGTGTTATTCTGCAGCACAACTGTTTGAATGACATGTTGCTCCATTCATCTGAAAATACATATGCAAATAAATTAATTTGATTAAGCATGTACAGTAAGCAGATCTCTAGTTTGTTAAAACTTCTCACGATTTAAAGTTCAGAGTAGTGAGGCTTGACAAATGTAATTAGTTCTTTAAACTGCAGAATCAGCTGTTATGAAAACAGTAACCTTATATAATGTGACTAGAAGAAATATTGGTAATGTCAATGAGCATTGTAACGCCACTACTGTGATGGGTAAATTAATGATTTTATGTGGTGAATACTATCGTTGTGGTAGTGTTTACGCAG
>JAGQAX010000008.1:83204-161400 GCA_019142605.1 Cephalopholis sonnerati
TTTTTTCTTGTCTTTTTTTTTCCCCCCTTTCTTTCCCCACCTCTACCGCCGCCGCCGCCGCCGCCGCCGCCGACGACGACGACGACCAGGCCGCTGCCCGTTCCGTCAGTACATGCCCGGCAAGCCCGCCAAATACGGAATCAAGTCCTGGGTGGCCTGCGACGCGAGGTCCAGCTACGCGTGGAAGATGCAGGTGTACACGGGCAAGCCGCGGGGGGGACGCCCGGAGAAGAATCAGGGGATGAGGGTCGTGCTCGACCTCACGCGGGGACTGAGCGGCGGGCGCAACGTCACGTGCGACAACTTCTTCACCTCTTACGAGCTGGGCCTGAGGCTCCTGCGGCGAGGCCTCACCGTGGTGGGCACGGTTCGCAAGAACAAGCCCGAGCTCCCGCCCGCGCTGCTGGAGACCCGGGGCAGGAAGGTCTTCTCCTCCAGGTTCGCCTTCACGCGCACCACCGCGGTCGTGTCGTACCTCCCCAAGAGGGGCAAGAACGTGCTGCTCCTGAGCACGCGGCACGCCGAGCCCGAGATCAGCGACCGCCCGGACGGCAAGCCCTCCGCGATCCTGTCTTACAACGCCAACAAGGGCGGCTGTGGACAACCTGGACAAGCTGATCGCCACGTACAGCTGCAGGAGGATGACCGCGCGCTGGCCCATGGCCGTCTTCCACAACGTCGTCGACGTGTCCTGCTACAACGCCTTCGTGATATTCAGGGAGGCCAACCCGGGCTGGATGCCCGGCAGGCGGAACAGGAGGAGGCTGTTCCTGGAGGAGCTGGGCAAGGCGCTCGTCGCCCCGCTCATGGAACGGCGACGGAGGCTCCCCCGCGCGGAGACCGCGGCCGCGCTCGTGAGGGCCGTCCGTCTCGTCGGCCGGAGCCGGGTCCGCCGCCCCGGAGACCGGGAACGGGACCCCGAGCCGGACCGGGACCGGTACCGAGACCGGGACCCGGACCGCGGCGCGCCGGCCGAGGCCCCGCGGCCCGCCGGGCCCGCCAAGAGGAAGAGGTGTGGGCTGTGTCCCCGTAAGGCGGATTGTAAAACGACCACGGTGTGCTGCCGGTGCCGCACGCACGTTTGTAGACGCTGCGCGCTCACGTACTGCCCCGCGTGCGCGACGGCGATCGACGGCGACGACGACGTCTCGTCCTAGCGGGGAGATAGCCGGGAGATACGGACGGACGGACGGGACGTGGGGTGTGTGTGTGTGTGTGTGTGTGTGTGTGTGTGTGTGTGAGATGCACGCAAACTATAACGGAATGACCCAAAGGGCAGCGGGAGATAGCCGGGAGATACGGACGGATGGATGGGGAGGGCGGGGGGGGGGGGGGGGGGGGGGGAGGTGTGTGTGTGTGTGTGTGTGTGTGTGTGTGTGTGTGTGAGATGCACGCAAACTACAACGGAATGACCCAAAGGGCAGCGGGGAGGGATAAACAATGGCCTGCAGGGGGGGGTGTTTTTAATTTGGCATAGCAAGCGCAGCAGGCTCCACACGGGGGGAAGCAGGCTCCACACGGGGGGAAGCATCGCCTCCTCCCCTCGGCGTGTCGTTTTCTGCATTTTCGCTCACCCTCTACCGCACTCGGCCACTAGGGATCGATTCTTGTTGGAGCAGCATCAGATGTGACATATGTCTATGTATACGATTGTACTGTACGTTATATGCCAATAAAAACCACCACAATCACTGTTGTTCACATGTCTTTATTCACAAAATGCACACACGTGGTATATCACCGGTGCTTCGTGTATACACATGTAAAGCGTAACACGGTTAGTGTCTGTGCACATCTGTGCACATCGCACAGCAACCGCTAGAAACCAGTCTCATGTATCTCGATAAACACCACTGGCATCACGGTTGTTCACGTCTTTATTCATAAGATTGTTTGTAGTCCTTTTTTTATGTATGTATGTATGTATTTATTTTTCTTTCCCCACCCCCCCCACACACATGTCAATAAACACCAGCAGCATCACGCTTGTTCACATGTCTTTATTCACAAGATGTACACAAGTGGCATATCACCGGTGCTTCGTGTATACACATGTAAAACGCAACACGGTTCGCGTCTGTGCGCATCGCACAGCAACCGCTAGAAACCAGTCTCTTGTATCTCAATAAACACCACCGGCGTCACGGTTGTTCACAAGTCTTTATTCACAAGATGGACACTCGTGGCATATCACCGGCGCTTCGTGTATACACGTGTAAAACGCAACACGGTACAGCGACCGGTAGAACCTCGCCGGTCTCTTCAGTGTCGATCCTCCAGCCTGGCACGTTTGAACTTCTTCTTAGGTCTAAACGCATCCCCTCCGGTTGCGCTCATACGTTTACCCTGCACGTTCCTCACGGAACCCACTCTTGTACGCGTTTGATTACAGTCTCGTGTAGTGTTGCGTACCATACCCTTTCTTAGGGCAAGTGCTGCACGGCCATCGGAATTGCGCAAAGTCCTTACCATAGTTCTCAGGTTCGTCGATTCTCGAGGCCGCGCGGTCGACAACTCGCCCTTTGTAACCATCATGGTCGCGGCGTAGTCCCGTTTCAGCATGTCCACCGTAAAAACGCGAGGCCGATGGACGTGGTTAAACACGTCGACCGCATCCTTCCACTCCCAATCCTCCTCTAGCTCGGAGACGTAACTGCGATCGTCGTGGTTCACCTGTCAAAAGCACCGCGTCTTGGTGATAAATGGTACGCGTGGTACAAAACGAACTCAGGTTCTTAACTGGTACACCGGTGTAGTCAACCGAGTACACGCTCAGGCGCGGTCCGTGGAAGGTGCCGGCGGGACCGCGTTTAGATTCCGCCGTATGCCTCTCGTCGTAGGCATCGTCGGGAGCGTTGTCAGCCATGATCCTCGCAACCACACCTCCGTAATACACGGGCGCCGAACACTGGAACGTCTCCCCTCCCAACGTACACCTGTTGAACGTGATGTCGTTCAGTGGTTCGACGGCAGCGGTAGCTTCGAGTATCACAGAGCGCACGGGGTCCTCGTTGAAGTCCAGCGTGAACGTGAGTATGCGCGTACGAGATCGGCCCTCGGCGACATCCGAACAATGACCGAACGCGTTGATGTGTTCAAAGTCTCCCTTTTCGTACGCCTCGACCATGGCGGCGCCCACCTGTTCCCAAAAGCCGGCGTGGGAAGCGGGCGCGTGTAGGGCCAGCATGTCATACACAGCTTCCAGCGGGACGGTGAGCGAACCCACTCTCTTAGCAGGGTTTGAGTGAGCTCTCCTCCGGACATGTTGAACAGCCTGGTTTGTCGAGTACCTGTACGTACACAGCTTGTAGGTTTTTATCGCACTTGCCCCGCTGTCACGAGCAGGGACCTTGCAAGTGGAGCACAACATCAACATCTCGTGCGCCACGTCGACGCCGCCCTTGATTTCGCTGTCAGGGAAATACATTGCGTCTACCCCCGAAATGCATAGGTGGCTGTTCTTCAAATTAGTCTTTAGTTGCTGCTCGTAGATCTGGGTCAGAATGTACCCCAGCACCTTGCAAGCGAATCGGCCTTGCACGTCAACGACGCGGGGGCATACATCCGGAAGACAGGCCGCTGTGCACAGTTTGTAGACGGCGTTGGTTTCGAGGCAGATCTGTCCAAAGGAAAGCTCGTCCAGAGCTTTCAGTCTGTTTGTGTTCATCTGCCTCATGTAACCTTTCAGGTCGGAGTACGCGGTTTCCTCTGGGATCTCGGTCCACGGAGGGATCCACACGTCAAACACGAAATGGCACGCGAGCTTCATGGCTTCGGCGAACACCAGCTGATTGATGCAGAACGAGACCCTGCGACTGACGGCGCCGGTGCACACGATGTGGGTAGCGTACAGGGCGGCGACGCACGCGTCCCGCGCGGCGTCGAACCTCGCGCCGAACTGCATGAGCTCGGACTCCGCGATCATCGTCGCCGACTGGATCAGGTTCTGTCTGTACAGGCATACCGCCGCTATGCGCTCCATCTCGAGTTTCTCCACCGTGTCTTTTATTTGCTTGCTGCTGCGGGTGCGAGCCACGCGTCCGGGGAACTCAGATTCCATGATGACGCATCGGTCGGCCCACGCGTCGCTCACAAATCCCATAGTGTTGGTGTTCCACACGAAGCCGCAGTTGTGTACGGCGTGATACTTGACGGTGTCTACCTTGCCACTGCTCACGTCTCTGGTCACGACATCGCTCTCCAACACGCTGGTGTCCAGCAGGTTCTTGAACGTGTTGGGGATGACGTTGGACTCTCTGTCCACGGCCTTGATGTTCTTCTCGTGTGTTATGTGCGCATCGTCGATCATGACCACGCACGCGTTCCTTTTTCGCTTGTACTTGAAAGCCTGCGGGGTGAAAGAGGTGAGCGTCTCTATGCAGCCTTTCACCCTCTTGAACTGGTAGTTCAGCACATTGTTCGCGTAACTCTTTCCTTCGCCCGGTCCGGTTATGTTGAACAACATGACCCGTTCTATCGTGTACCTGGGAGCGGTGTTGGCTATGATGTAGTTAAACGTGGTGGACGCTTGAAACAACCTACCCACTTGCAGGCTATCGCAGAACAGGTATCGCACCAACGCGTGGTCGTACACCTTCACGGGGTTCAGAGCCGCAGGCCGGTCCGCGTAGTCAACGGTATTTCCCGCGTCAAGGCACAACGTTTCGTGGATCTTGTCGACACTGCGACCGAGGGAGAAACTCGAGTTGCCCGTTCTCTCGTCTATTACCTGGCTCAGACCTTCGTACAAGGAGCTGTTCTCACCGAATCCGTGTCTGACCAGGATGTTGAACACCATGTCCGCTATGCTCTCGAACTGCCTGCGACCTCTGTACTTAGCTTTCATCTCTTTGCTCAGGCGCTCCAGCCTACCCAGATGAGGGTACAGGTGCGCGAAATAGTAACTGTGGTCATCTTTACAGAGGTCGAAAGGGTGTTGATCGGATACATTGTAGAAACAACAATATGCGGTCTGGCAATCTCCGCTGCAGCAACGGCCACCGCCGGCGGCGGCCCTACGCCTACAATAACACCGTCCGCCGTTCAGCAAAGAAGCTAGCGCCCGCGTCCTACGTTTGCTCCGTATGTCGCATAACACTTTATCGAGGCGGTTTTTCGTGACAGGCACGTGCCTGTGAAGCAGGGACGTGGTAAAACGATCGGGGTTGTCCTTCTCAATGAGTCTATCCAGAGTGTACCTGAACACCAAGAGTCCCCTGGCGTCGACTTCGGTGCTTCCGGAGGAGCTAAGGTCACTAGTGAAAGCCTTCAGCCTGTCCACGAATCGCACGTCACTTTCCATGTTCACATTATATCCGCTTTGTACGACCTTGTGGTTTTCCCATTGTCCGTCCATCAGTTTCGACATAACCGACAGAAACAGAGCCTTGCCTTCGCCTTCGCTTGAAGTATCCGTAATCGAACCTATCGATTTTTCTAAACCCTTGAGACTCAGGTCCGTTATGGACTCGGGTATGATCACTAACTGCCTGCATGCGGGCGTGAACATGGAGCCCTGCAGTTCCTTCACTTTCTTCCTGTCCACCTTGTTCGAATGTAGCGTATCTCCGCGAATGTCCACCCAATCGAACATCGAACCAAGCTCTTCCTTACCGTCTCTCATGACTATCATTGCATTATTCAGAGACGCGGCGCGTTTCCTAACCAATTGCAGGCGCATGAACGCATTGAACGCTTCGTTCAGCGTTTCGTTAGCTTGTGCATCAAAAACCCTACGGGGATACCGGTCCCCGCGTGGTCTGAACACGTCCATGTTTACGGTCATGTTCATGAGCCCGACCAGTTGAGTTCCGGACACGTAGTCATCCTCATTGGACGCATCCGCCGTAGTCAAAGAGGGCCGGATGGTTTCGCACGCTTCCTCAACGCTCATGTCTAGGATGAAACAAAACAGGCGGCCGTGCGCAAAGTCCTCTCTGATCGGAGGTGACATGCTGCAGAAATCCGGATTCTCCAGAGTCACTTGTAGAAACTCGCCTTTACAGCAGTACGTTGTATAGCAAAAATTGAAAGGCCGCTCTGTCGTTGGGAGACAACGCGCTGAAGGACAACTCGTCCGATAGAGTGTCTAAGAACATGTCAGTTTCGACAGCAAAGAATAACGCTGTCCTATTGGATGGCACCTTGATCATTTCAACCACAGCTGTATTGTCCTCTCTGTAAGGCAAGACACGCTCGTGTACGTGTGTCCCATGCACACCACCCCGTTTAGTAGCGGCCATGGCGCTATGCCCGTGAGTCCAGGTGTCACCCTTGTACGCGTAGCACAGATTCACACTAAGCCTCAATGTTACACTGCCGCAGATGCTTTGATGTGGACACTTTGAGCGTTCATTGCACGCGCAGGTGGACAATCCTCCGCTTGCGGTCGGATATGCCGGTCTCAAGTTAACATTCGCTCACAGTGGAATTCTTCACGTAAGGTCGGACGTTCTGAGAGTCTCGGTCGGACGTTCTGAGAGTCTCGGTCTGACTTTGTGAAAGTCTCGGTCTGACTTTGTGAAAGTCTCGGTCGGACGTTCTGACAGTCTCGGTCGGACGTTCTGACAGTCTCGGTCGGAGTTTCTGAAAGTCTCGGTCGGACGTTCTGACAGTCTCGGTCGGAGTTTCTGAAAGTCTCGGTCGGACGTTCTGACAGTCTCGGTCTGACTTTGTGAAAGTCTCGGTCTGACTTTGTGAAAGTGTCGGTCGGAGTTTCTGACAGTCTCGGTCGGAGTTTCTGAAAGTCTCGGTCGGACGTTCTGACAGTCTCGGTCGGACTTTGTGAAAGTCTCGGTCGGACTTTGTGAAACTCTCGGTCGGACTTTGTGAAAGTCTCGGTCGGAGTTTCTGAAAGTCTCGGTCGGACGTTCTGACAGTCTCGGTCGGAGTTTCTGAAAGTCTCGGTCGGACGTTCTGACAATCTCGGTCGGACTTTGTGAAAGTCTCGGTCGGAGTTTCTGACAGTCTCGGTCGGAGTTTCTGAAACTCTCGGTCGGACTTTGTGAAAGTCTCGGTCGGACGTTCTGACAGTCTCGGTCGGAGTTTCTGAAAGTCTCGGTCGGACGTTCTGACAGTCTCGGTCGGACTTTGTGAAAGTCTCAGTCGGACTTTCTGAAAGTCTCGGTCGGAGTTTCTCACAGTCTCGGTCGGACTTTCTGAAAGTCTCGGTCGGACTTTGTGAAAGTCACGGTCGGACGTTCTGACAGTCTCGGTCGGAGTTTCTGAAAATCTCGGTCGGAGTTTCTGACAGTCTCGGTCGGACTTTCTGAAAGTCTCGGTCGGACGTTCTGACAGTCCGCTCTTACCCTGCCACGCGCCTGTGCTTATTAGAGCGCGTAGCTTGCTTACGGAAATGTCACAGTTGTCAAGCAGTCCCGGGCTGTTGATTCGCAGAACGGTCGGCGAATAAGACTCCTGTAGCCGTCTCGGTTGGGTAGGGGAAAGTCAATATATCCTCGCGTGCGATCCGGCGCCATGGACAAAGCACTGCCTTTCGTGGATTTGTTTCCGAGTATCTACCCCGAACACAGGATAGTCAACGTTGCACGCGAACCTAACCTGGTTGGGGTGATGATCAAATCTGTACTGTTTCACAGACAGGACGAATCACTCTTGTGCAGGGGTCTAGTGGTACAGGCTCGTGACATAAGCGTATATAGTACTGTGCACTTTACAGTTAGAGGCATAGCGCCTGTGGTGGGTTACGACTTGGATTTGAGCGCTGGTCAGGATGCGGGGTTAGAGACGTGGGAGCAGATACAGAATACGTGGTCGCGACATTTCGCGGCCGAGCCTTGTCACATCCAGGTTCTCCACGATGACATTAAACGAAAAGTGCACGCACAGGTCTTCCCGCTCAAATGCATATCACTGGCCAAGACGTACATGGAGACCGTAAGGGGTGCGCTGACCTTCGGAGACTTTTGCCCGGACAAGGGCTACTACATCTCCCGGGACGGCAACACACCGGCTTTGTGTTCCGGCGTTATGTTCGGTAGGGTCTACTTCATACCCGCGAACAAGCTCAATCAAGACATCAGAGCCTCGGACCTAATTTACGATCACGATAGGTCCGAAGCCGAGGCCAGGTTGTTTGACAGTAAGCACGTGCCCCATTTCTACAAAGCCGCATGTCTGGACATCGAGACCGTGTTCGACAAAACGTACCGCGACGCGTCCCTGCGATGCGAGTCCTTTGCATACAGGTTCCCCTACTGCACCGAGCGTACGGTGTCCGATATGACAGAGTACAGGACCAGGTTGGTCCAAGCCCTAAAGAGGGGCAAGACGCAGGTCCAACACGGTAAACACGTGTCCATCCCTGCCCTCGCCCCCGATATGCCAGGACAGCAACACGAGATCACGTGCGTATCTCTCGTCATCCTCAACACCCACGTGACCAAGACCTCACCCGACCACCACAGGAAGAAGCTGATCGTTCTCTACAACAAGTGTAAAGCAACGCGCAACCATTACCCGCAAGCAGATCACGAACTGGCCAAGGGTGCAGGTATAGATGACGTGAAAAGGATTTCGATATACCCGTGCTCCGGGGAGCTCGCGCTCCTGGAGAAAACTATCCAGCTGTTGCATGAAAACAACATCGAACTCCTGTACGTGTTCAACGCGGAGTTCGACGTGCGCGTCATACAGCAACGTGTACATTTCTACGCAGAATCTAACTACGCCAAGGTTCTCGACCCCGCGACCCAGACGCGGTGTTCGCGTTTATTACGCTCCTGGCACGGGCTATTTGTGAGCAGGACCCTGACCGAAGACGTGGTACCATTCTTCCAGTTCGAGAACATACGGTACTTGGAGATGTACAAAGAAATGCTCAAGAGCTTAGGTTCGGCGCTGAACGGACCCTTGACCGAGTACAAGTTATGGTCGCTATCTACGAACGTCGAGAGGTTCAACAAAGAGAAGGCTAAGTTGGGCCACTTCAAGATGAACAGCTGCGGTATGAACATCATAGATCTGTACAGGATGGCTGGCACGCGGGATATTAAGTTCGAGTGCACTAGCATGAAGCTGAACGAAGTTGCGCCCTACGTGATCACCAAGGCCAGAGAGCTACACAAGAAACCCCCTAAAGATGTCAGAAAGCTATACAAGGTCGCGGACGTGTGTTATTCCGAAATGGACAAGATGATCGCAACGGGGGGTAAGGGACTCTTCGCCGTGCTTGTCTACAACCTGGTCGATTCGCAACTGTGCGCCAGGCTAGCTAAAGTTCTCAAACCCGTATCGGCCTTGTTCCACCGATGTAGGTCGACTCTCAACATAGACGTGGTGGTGCACGGACGAGGGGACAATTTCGGAGGCTTTGTACAGAGCATTCACTCTGTTCAGCTTCCGCAACTCAAGTTTACACTGGATACCCTTAGGGTCAAAGCCGGACCCGCGGGCGTGACGCTGGACAGCCGTCTGAGATGGGATCCGGCCGCCAACGGCGGACACGCTGACAAGTGGAAAGGCGGAGCCGTGTGCGATCCCCTTACAGGGCTACACTACGCGGGACCCGGTATGGGCTTGGAGCTGTCTTTCGACTTCTCGAGCATGTACCCGTCGATCATGTGCGCTCTCAACATATCTCCCGAGACAACCATTCCCTGGCCTCCCGCGGACTTCCCTCACGAGTTGTCCGGATGGGTGTGTTACAACTGGGAAGCCGAGGGGTTCGACTACGCGTCGCTCATCCTCAAGTACGACACAGAGAAGAAGGAATTCGTTCGGGCCCCGGCTATATTCTCTTCTTCGGTCGAGCACTACCTCGAGCAGCGTGCCCGCTTCAAGAGAAAACTGAGAGATCCCGACATCAGCGAGGCCGATCGGGTCTACTACAAAATGCAGGAAGGAGAATGTAAAGTGCTAGCCAACTCATTCTACGGCACGGCTCCGCATCCCTGCGGTCCTCTCATATCCGGCCACGGTAGGCAACAGATTTCCGTGGTCAACAGCTGCGTGTCTACCTTTTACCGACACCGCTGCCCCGTCGTGTACGGAGACACCGACAGTGTCATGGTGTCCGTCGGGTACGGACCCGGGGACGTTCCTGAGAGCGACGTGCCAGACACACAGGTGCACGACGACACGTATAACCGGGGGGAGAGTGAAACCTCGCGCCTGATGGACTTTGCACGCGAGGCGCGGAGGGCCATGGGCGAAAAATTCAAGCAGGCAGGCGAGACGGTACCCGCGTTCCTCAGCTACGTGCACGCAACGTTGGTGGAGGACACTCTCAAAAGAATGTACGTGATAGGCAGAGGCAACACCCACCACGAGGTAATCAGAGACCCGAGGGGGACGTTCACAGAGGAAGGCTACCCGGTCTACGTGGCCAACGTACCGGGTTCTAAGGACCTAGCCGACGTGACTAGACCCTTTATCAGAAATAGACGCGTTAAGTTGGAATACGAAAACAGTAGCTCCGTGTACTGCCACGTGGCAAAAAAGACCTACGTGGCTCTCACGCACACCGTCGACGATCAGGGTTGCGCGTCGTCCGTCTCCGTTAAGGTCAGGGGACTGTCTGCTTTCAAGAGTATGCGGTCACCTTGCGACTCCGCAGTTACGGACGTATTCATAGCGTGCGTGTTGAGGGGCGATTGTATCAAGTTGGACACGGAGCACGCGTCGTGTTTTTCTGTGACACCGTGGCATCGGCTCGAGACCGGAGATGTGATTTTATACCCGGAGCGGGAACCCTCGGTGAACGACGCCGGGCGATGGTCGGAGCTAGATCGAGGCGACGCCATTCTCCTAGCGCACACAGTAGACGATGTGATGACGGTACGCATGGATTCCGGTTTCACCGCGGTGTCTGCCGCACTCACCCCCACGCAAAACCACGCGGGTCGCACCGTCACGGTACGAACGCTGTACAAAGATTGGAAGTACTGCATGAACCACATGTTCTCACGCAGACAAGCTATCCTCAGAGACCTGCTCACGTGCAAAGCGGCCGGAGTTATAGCTTCCAAGATGGGAGCCGGGTTCTTCCCTTGGAGCATGCTCATTAAGTCGGCGAAGAACAAGCACTTTAGTCAACAAACTCTGGATCGTTTGAAGGTGAGCAGTTCCAGCGTAAAGACGACCTACGTGGAAATCGTGCGAACGTGGCTGCAGCAGATTACAGGATTGTCCGTCAAGCCCGTCGAGTGCTACGAGTATTACAAGTGCAACCCGCGCGAGGCCGCGTTTTACAGATACCCCTTAAATCTACAAGCGAACACGGGATGTATCACGGCCATGTTCGGAGGCTCGCTGTTGTGCGAGACCGACCGCTCCCGGTCCGGCGATCGCGAGACGGGCCGCGATGATCCGCACGGGCACGATCTACAAACTTCAACGGAAGACGCGGGTCGCGCGGATCTCATCCCTCATCCGTACCAACCTTTCAACAAATGTTTTGCCAACTCACGGGTCCTGGTAGCTCACTGCGCAGACCGCAGCCTGGTCAACAGCTCGGGTAAGCTCGTGGCGCACTGCATAATCGACTACTGCCTACCCCGCCACATGTACAGCTCTGCGTTCGGACCTCGTAGCCTGGACGATTGTAAACGGCACTTGCTCGTGTCCGTCGCCTCGGTCAGACGGAGGCTGAAGAGAGCTACCGCGGCTTTCAATGCGATAATGAACAACTGTCCGGAACACATGATACCAGCCTACGGTACCCGAGAGCTGGACCAACTCAGGACAAACAGGGAAACCGTGGTTCGGTTGTCAGGTGACAAACGTCAAGCTTGCGTGAACGTCATCACCGAGGACATGTCTCTAAACCCCCGCGACGTGTACAGGAACGTGTGTACGCGCCTCGGGGTTATGCTCACCAAGGCCATGGCTGAAGGCGTAGTGTCCCTGAGGGAGGAGGCTACGGCGCAGCCTCCGTCCTCAGATACATGTATCGCGATAACAGTGCCGAGTGCCATGCTGAGGGACGCCGGGATCGCCTCCTCTGCCGGCGTGCTGTACGTGGGGAGAGGTGGGCCGTGCGAAAGGACTCTAGTGGATCTTGCCGGGATTCTGTATCAGACTATACTCATGTTACAGATACACAACCCGGGGGCGTTCAGCCCAGCCGTGTGTATGCATCCCGAGTCTACACTTTGCATCATGCCGTACTCGTGTGCCGACACCGACCTAATGCGAACGTGGATCGAGACTTTCGCAAAGAAGAAGTGGCTGAACCCCAGCAGGGTCCAGCTCGGCAAGAGGTCGCACCCAGACAACAAGGAGGTTACATATCATTGCACGGGCTGTAGGAGTTTCTACAGAGACTTGTTCGCGAACAACGTACCGGGCGATAAACTCATCCAGTGCGTCTACGGCCAGGATAAGCTGCGGAGGATAGGGCGGTGTGTCAGCGAAAGACGGTGGCTCTCTTGATCCCCACACCACCCCGCAGCTTGAACCTATCCCCCTCCTCCTCCCCCCCCCCTCCCCCCGCGGCCTTGCTCGTAGGTCGCTGTTGTACCTGAGAATCGCCTTATATACGATTCTGTTGAGTACATACGACTACGTGCGCGTAGAGATGGCTTTCAGTCAAAAGGAGTACGTGTTTTCCCACACCATGACCAAGGCCAGTCAGGCCCATCAACCTGCGATGTTCAAGATCGGATTGCGTGATATCATACCCCTCGGAGATTGCAGTACCATCTTTGCGATCGACAGCATGAGCGTCACCGCGTACAAGCAAGGTACCGTGGAAAAAATACCGGTCAAGTTCACGGTCCTCAACGAAAACAGGAGAAGGGTCCTGACTAGGGATCTCTGCAAACTATCCTCCGAGTGGCACGTGGACATAAATGACCAACGGTCGCGTATGAGGATCGCGGGTACAGACACCGTGCCCTTCAACCGTACGGCGCCTGTGTGCGACGACGAAAATAGGCAAGCGCTAATCAACGTGCTGGCTTTCATGATGTCAAACAGTCTCTGGGTATCGGACAGGGCACGGGGAGCTTTTGACACACTTGCAGAATCCACCAGAGGAGAGTTCGAAGTCAAGTGTGAGCTGTGCTCTCATGTCAACGTTGTCTGCATTACAAAAGGGCCAAGTGGACGTCCGTCGTTCTCCTTCCCGCAGTGCACCGACGGATACGTTTGCATACCTTCCCAGCAACCCTGCTGCGACAAAGACTACGAAGCGCTCAGAAACGTTCTGGCATTGTTGAGATCCGCGTCTCTTGACGACCTCGACATTATACGCAGACTCACGCGCGAGATGACCACGACCCAGTCCTTTCAAGATGTAGACTGTACACGTTTCCCTCCGAGAGACATATACACAGGGGACATTGTAATCCCATACACGATTATGAAATACATCACCTCGCTGTACCATACCATGAGCGAGTACGCGGACAACTTTGCAGTTGTGGACGAGAGGGTCCCTAACATCAAGATCCTGATCGAAAGCCCAGCAGAGAACATCGGTGAAATCACTGGCAGATTATCCCTAACCCTGATATACGGAACATCGATTCTGGCCACTTACAAGAGGTTGATCGGTGGGCAACAACATTCTGAGGATATCTGCGAGGAACAACAAATCGGCAGTATTACTGACATCACACAGTTAGGTGCAGACGTACTGATCAGGAAAACACCTTTGTCATTCATGGTGACGAACCCTATGTCAATAAAGGACTGGTACGACTACTACTATAATGTCGGACAATTGTATAATGTGTAGAACAATAAAGCTGAGGACGGTGTTGAGGTGTTAAGAGGAAAAGACCGATGTGCGGCGGATGTGTGGCTACACAACAGCAGTGTTTAATTTCTTTTCTTTTTTTTTTAAAAAAAAACAAACAAAACATGTGTATTGTGTTGTATTGTATTGTATTGTGTGGGTGTGTGTGTGTGTGTGTGTGTGTGTGTGTGGCTGAATAAAAACATATTGAACGAGATGTGATTCCAGTGTCGTGTGTTATGACAAAAAAGCAACGAGGCACAATATGACTTGGTGTAACGTTTATTGTACAAAGAACAGCGCATGAATACATGGTTTAAAAAGAGACCCCGACATAGCACACAAATGCAAAATCACATAGGCTCATCTAAGGTTGTCAGAGTCTCACGATAGCTCAAACGTCAGACCGCCGAGAATCACAAGGAAGCTCAAAGGTCCGACCGCCGAGAATCTGACGGAAGCTCAAAGGTCCGACCGCAGAGAATCTCACGGAAGCTCAAAGGTCCGACCGCAGAGAATCCCAAGGAAGCTCAAAGGTCCGATTGCCGAGAATCACAAGGAAGCTCAAAGGTCCGACCGCAGAGAATCTCACGGAAGCTCAAACGTCCGACCGCCGAGAATCGCAAGGAAGCTCAAAGGTCCGACCGCAGAGAATCACATTGGATATATAAGCTATGTAACCTCTAACGTCTTTCAGACACCGAGGGCGTCACATTGACATTCGCAAGGAGATGGCTGTTGCTGGCAAGAGTTTCGAGGACATGGTCGAATGGTGTAAAAGTGGAGACCCGTTCACACTGACCTTCAGAGCCATGATTTCAAGTTACACCGAGTTCAAGGCCTCGGTCACAGTCGAGGGTAACGAGCGAATGAAAGCCGTTGCGGCCGACATACATCGACGTCCCTATATGCACGGTCCATACCACATGTATATGTGGGAGGCACAGCGGGCCTGCAGATCCTTCGTGGACGCTGTTCGGGCCGCAGCTAAGGAACCTTGCCCCCCTTGGCGTGGCGACGTGAGGGACCTGACGTATCTCGAGTTTGATGTGTGGCTCACGATTAAGATCGATCACACCTTGTCATGCACGACTACGATCGATACCCGCGATGCGTGCTCCGAGGCTGTGAAGCGCGTAGTGTCCGAGGGAACCATCCAGCGCGATATGACACAGTTGTGGGTTCCGATGGAGCATCTCCTGGGCTACATAGTTTTCTTTGCATTCTCCGGAGTGGACGTAGGTTGCGAATGACGATATGATGAAATGGTGATATGATGATGATGATGATGATTATGATGATGATTATGATGATGATTATGATGATGACTATATCTGTACACGTACTGTATCACTCAGCTACCTTTATTGGATTAAACATGTTATATTGAGCATTTCGTGTGATGGAAATGATAAAACTGGACAGGGGGGTGGTGGTGGCCAGGGATACAAACACATCATTTTATTCAACATAACATATACACGTCCAAGGGTATACAGGGTACCAACATTGCTCATGTAGAACACATCACATTATAGATCATTCTCTGATGACACTATGTGAGCCTGGTGTCGTACACAAAGTGGAAAAGTGTCATTCTCCGATGGCGCTCTGTGAGCCTGGTGTTGGTACACGAAGTGGAGGAGTGTCAACGCTTCGAAGACTAACATGTCTCATATTGTATTTGCGAAACCTCATCATGACATACAACGTTGGACTCGTGATACAGTGTATGTTCCCTATAGCTATACACACATTGAGCACTACATATTTGACCTGCTCACACTGTACATGTGAGCGATAGTACGTAGTGCTGACTATCCAGGGTATCCAGCAACACACGAACAGTGCTGTAGTGAGGAAGGGTAAGACCTGAGCTCTTCTCATGTTACCAGCAACAGCTGTCTTGGTCACATGTTTCCTAACACTGTACACTATCATACCATTACAATATACGAGGCATAAGATGGGTAGGATAAAACAGGTGTGCATCCTGATCCAAAAGGCTACCAGTTGAAATCGTGGATGCATACCGTTGAAACACACCGCAGTATCGTTCGATACAGGATGCGTGGTGTAGTAACACATGTCCACGATAGCCGACGCCGTCGCCACAGCGGCACACACGGCACAAACGGTAGCCAGTCTGTTAAAGCCACGGCTTCTGTTGCACCGTTTGACTGTAGTCCTCAGATGTACCACCGCCATATACCTCTCTACGTTGACGTAGATCATCATGAGTATGCCATACTGGAAACAGAACTGTAAAGACAAAACCAAAAAATAAACGCGTGAATGGCGTGACACAAGCAGAGACCACGGTTGTGATGAATTTGCTGTAAGAGCAGCACACCTACCGTCATTAAACCCCTCACCAGTTTACACGCCAAGTAGCCGAAGATCCAACCTTTCGCCAGTATCGTTTGGGTGACCCACAGCGGGATAGTCATCAGCCTAGCCGTATCACAAAAACCCACTTGCGCAAAACAAACGTCGATCTCACTGATACGCCTTCGTCCCACCTGCGCTCCTTTGCCTTTTGTGACAATACAGTATAGCGTGATGAACATGTACAGGTTTACGATCAGGCCCACAATCATGACAAGGGCGTGAAGGATTGGAATGTAGACTGTGCGACTGTACTCGTATAGGTAGAAGCAGTGAGAGGTGGTTCCAGCGTGCAGGGTTCCATTAGACAGTGTATCGTTGTCGACCGTTACATTGAAACGCCAGTCCATTCTGACTGCAGGACGCGTAGCTTAGACCCAAAAGCGATCAAACCGCTTTATGTAGCCAGGTGGAAAAAGTACACCAGGCTCAGACCGGGACGTCCGACCGAGGCTCTCGGTTCATCCGACTGTAGTACTCCTTAGATATTTGTAAAAGTCTTATCGGACCTTTCAGAGTTCGAGCCGCTCCTTTGTAAAAGTCCCGTCGGACCTTTCAGAGTTTAAGCCGCTCCTTTGTAAAAGTCCGGTCGGACCTTTCAGAGTTTGAGCCGCTCCTCTGTAAGAATCCTGTCGGACCTTTCAGAGTTTGAGCCGATCGGCCTCGGTCGGACGTTTGGAGACCTTGCGTCGGATGTTTCGAAGCCTCAGTCGGACGTTTTGAGACCTTGCGTCGGATGTTTCGAAGCATCGGTCGGACGTTTCGAGACCTTGCGTCGGATGTTTCGAAGCCTCGGTCGGACGTTTCGAGACCTTGCGTCGGATGTTTCGAAACCTCGGTCGGACGTTTCGAGACCTTGCGTCGGATATTTCGAGACCTTGCGTCGGATATTTCGAGACCTTGCGTCGGACGTTTCGAGACCTTGCGTCGGATGTTTCAAAGCCTCGGTCGGACGTTTCGAGACCTTGCGTCGGATGTTTCGAAGCCTCGGTCGGACGTTTTGAGACCTTGCGTCGGATATTTCGAGACCTTGCGTCGGACGTTTCGAAGCATCGGTCGGACGTTTCGAGACCTTGCGTCGGATGTTTCAAAGCCTCGGTCGGACGTTTCGAGACCTTGCGTCGGATGTTTCGAAGCGTCGGTCGGACGTTTCGAAGCCTCGGTCGGATATTTCGAGACCTTGCGTCGGACGTTTCGAAGCCTCGGTCGGACGTTTCGAGACCTTGCGTCGGATGTTTCGTGACCTTGTGTCGGATGTTTCGAAGCCTCGGTCGGACGTTTGGAGACCTTGCGTCGGATGTTTCGAAGCCTCGGTCGGATGTTTCGAAGCCTCGGTCGGACGTTTCGAGACCTTGCGTCGGATGTTTCGAAGCCTCGGTCGGACGTTTCGAGACCTTCCGTCGCCACACTTTCAGAGTTGGAGCCGCTCCTTTGTAAAAGTCTCATCGGACATTTCAGAGTTTGAGCACCTCCTTTGTAAAAGTCTCATCGGACGTTTCACACTTGGAGCCGCTCCTTTGTAAAAGTCTTGTCGGACCTTTCAGAGTTTGAACCGCTCCTTTGTAAAAGTCTCATCGGACGTTTCACACTTGGAGCCGCTCCTTTGTAAAAGTCTCGTCGGACCTTTCAGAGTTTGAACCGCTCCTTTGTAAAAGTCTCATCGGACGTTTCACACTTGGAGCCGCTCCTTTGTAAAAGTCTCATCGGACGTTTCACACTTGGAGCCGCTCCTTTGTAAAAGTCCTGTCGGACCTTTCGGAGTTTGAACCGCTCCTATGTAAAAGTCTCATCGGACGTTTCACACTTGGAGCCGCTCCTTTGTAAAAGTCGTCGCAGGGCCCGGTGTTGCAGTTGTCACGAATGTCTGATCGTATACGGTAGGCGGTAGGCGACAAGGGTCCGGTGTTAGGTATTAATGGGAGACAGAGAATCTGACAAAGCTGGCAACTGTAACGGGACAACGATGGAAAAACGAAAGGGAAAACGAAAGGTTTCCAGGGCCCTCTGGTCGGATTGTGATTTCGAAGGGGCTACACGTGACCTTCTAAATGAGATGATTGCACTCGGTAGACAACCTCCCACGTTTCAGCTCGAGTTTACCGTGAGACTGTCGGGGTTTCGGCGGTATAAGGTCAGCCTGACAGCGGTGACATATCCGCAGCTGAACAATACTTTGAACGGAATACAGCCCAGCGATAAAACCTTCTACCGTCTTCTGCGCAACGTACACACGCCAGCTGTGTTGTATCTGGATAAGGCGAGGTTGTACGTAGACGAACGTCCAAGTGCACTCTGCTCCGAGTTTGTAGACCCGAGACAAATGAACAATGACGAATTCGATTTAACAATGACATTCACCGTGGACCATACTCTAAAACATTACAACACGATTGAGGTCAACGACAGATGTTCCGACAATCTCAAGATGGTATTAACACAGGGGGTCCACCGGGACCCTGGTGGAATTTGGACAGCTATGAAGACTGTTGTTTACTATGTGCTTCGCAAGACCTTCGAAACAGACGTGGCTGCATGTGAAATGTGTACAAGACCACGAAGCATGCCCCTGCCGATCACCTCGAGAGAAGAGGTCGCATCATCGCATCTACCAGAGTTAGATCGTCCGACCGACCGTAGTTAGATCGTCCGACCGAGGGACGTGTACCAGGGACAGATCGTCCGACCGACCACAGTTAGCTCGTCCGACAGACCAGAGAGAGTTAGATCGTCCGTCCGACCGACTACGGTTAGATCGTCCGACCGAAGCCGGTGTGAACTCAAACGCACAAGGCCGTTCTTACAAGTCTCTCACCAATGGCATCATCAAGAGGGTTGTATGGGAATACATCTGTGGATTACGTTGTCATCGGAGCAGGCGACCGGCTCAATGTACAGGACCTGTTTAGGGATATCAGCGTAACTGACACACGCTGGAAATACCACGCGATAGTATACCTGGACAGTTTGTGTGCGGACGAACACGTAACTCTTTCGGAACAAGAACATCTTGACGTTGTGTACACACAGTACATAACTAACACACTCAAGGGTCGTAGGTTGCCAAAGGATCATCACAGCGTGTTGTTCGTATCCTCTTGTGACATACCCAGATCGCTGCTTGGGATTACAGGAGGTAGGCTGGACACACGTTGCTTTTTCAACTGCTTCGCTGCAGTATATGTGATAAACACGGCCTCCTTCTGCGAGCCTGAGCTTCTGGACAGTTCGAATGAAGACGTCTCACTCTCTAGTGATCTAAGGATCACACACCTCGTTTCGGCGACATCAAGTCAGAGGACAGTGGGACTCTTCTCAGGCAAGCCCGGTGATGAGCAGGCGGACTATTATTATGTATACACGGATGACCATATCACATATATCAAAAAAGACAGTTATGTAATGTGTCTAAAGATGGTATGGACTTCTAAGGCCGGGCAGATTAAGACAACAGATCCTACATGTGTGTACGTGAGAAAAACATGTGGCCCCTGTACTTTTATCTACGAATACTACTCACTGAAAAGTGAGTTTATCTTGACCAAAGTAAAGGCCTTGCTAACCCATATATTGTGCTAACACGCTACGTTTGTCTAATGCTTGTGGCTATATGGTATACCACGTTATGTAATGTGCTGATATCAATAAACCCTGACCCTGTACAAACGTTGTGTGTCGCGTCTTTGCCATCAACCACAAATCCAACATTTCTAGATTCCATCTAGACCAGAAGCAGTGCAGCAACTCTTCGGTCGGATGACATGGCTTGGTCACGCCCGCCGTAGGCGGTCGGATAAAACGGGCTGTCGGATAAAGCAGTGGGGGTAGGCCGATGACGTAATCACGCAGTGTATAAAAGGGGACTACCCTTACATGCTCACTCACTGTACACGTTCAGGCCTGACAATGTACAAGCTCATTGTCACGTGTTTGCTGCTGATGTCAGCTGAATGTTGTGTGATGAAAGGGGAGAAAGACTCGGAGAGACCCAAACCTTTCACTATTGTAGGCACGGTGGGCAATACTATAAAACTACCCGGGTACTTGGAGAGTACTACCGAGCCCTTATATAAAGACAGTCAGGTCATCTACCCTACCGAGCACATATACGAGCTGAAGCTCACCCAGACTGGATACCAAGTGAGCATTCGGTTTCTCACCTGTAGTGATGAGGGCAATTACACCATAGGAAGTGAGACCTTCACATTGGTCGCTGAGTCTGACACGTGTGGTGCGTTCTACTACGCTGCGAAGGTTGACAAGGTCAGGAAGGCAGCCTTCGTTACACCGCTGGAGGGTGTCGCCAGCATCTCTAAGTTGTACATACATCCTGGCAACGTTCACAATTGGAGTCTAATGGAGGTGTGGAATAATTCTATGAGTAGAACAGCAAGCCCAGCTCACTGTTGCTTCATGATCCACAACGGGACTACGTTTGGTGGATACGGTGACACGTTTTACCAGTATTTCATGTATCGGAGACAAGGTCGGGCTAATACCTCGTGTTCAAGCTTCCAGGAGCGCACAGATGACAGTAAGCCAACCACCAGACGCCCACATATGCCCGATCTGACCGAGCTGGATGATGTCAAAACATCCGTGACGCTGCTCAACGTGAGCAACAGTACGTGTACAATACGAAGTTCATCTCGTGTAACTACACGTGTGTACAATGTCATACATGATATGGTTATATGTAACTATACGCAATTATCTCTCTACAGGTATACAGGACCTGAAAGCGATGATAGACCGACTCGAGCAGTCGTGGAAATCCGCAGGGTCTACGCCGCAAACCCGCACCGTCCTGACGCTCGTGTCCATATCTACACTTGCCATGCTTGTAATATAAACGTATGTGGGGATATACTCCGCATGGAGCAGTAGCTGCTACATATAACGACAACCACTTGAATGTGCACGAGTTGTATTTTTATTGTGACACAATACATGTATGAGAATTAATAAATAAATAAATGCAATCACAAAGACAAGGATCTCTTGTTGGTGTTGTTTCGGTTCTCAGTGTCCGCTTGTTTCCTTTTCCGCTCCGCCTGTTTCCTTTTTCGCTCTTCACGCCGGCTCATTTGTCGCAGAAGTAGATCTGTGACCTGATCTCTATCCTCTTGTGTCATGCGAGCAAGTTGCATCCATTCCGTGTCCTCCAACAGCGTATGGGCCATCAGTCTCTCATCGTCACGGAACGTTAACAACCGAGCTAGGATCCTTCTTACAGGGGGGCATTCCATAACATTGGGCATGAGCTCGTCAAGTGCGTCCGAGTGGGTAGCCGGTGCAAGGGGTTGGTCGTCAAACAGTGCTTTTATAATGTCGAACGTAGACGTCCGTGTACCGTGGCTTTCACGTGGCAGAAACAGAATCCTCCCTTCCAGCGCTTCCGCGATAATAACCCCCAGGCTCCACATGTCTATAGCACAGGTGTACTCCATGCAGTCGTCAATGAACAATTCCGGTGCGCGATACGGCTCAGTTACCACACAAGGACTCATCCACGTGGAGGCTTGTCTAGATAGACCCATGTCGGCCACCTTAGCCGTGAGATCCTCTGTCAGTAACACATTGAAAGGTGTCAAGTCTCTGTGCACAATATTCAGTCTGTGCATATATGAAAGGGCACTGGCCACCTGCGTGGAGAAATGAGCCACAAAACACAATGGAATCAGCTGGGACACCTGACCGTAGGTATGGTAGATTTTTAAACCGTATCCGTTGTGAATGGCATCGCTCAACGTGTAAGGTGCAAATGGCATGAGCATGGCTATCCGTCCTTTGTCCACGAAACAGTCGCGCATTTCAATGATGTGAGGGTGCCCCCGTAATGCTGCAAGACAGGACAGCTCTCTGACGGTGGAATCAGCCACACCGTGAGACCTGTAGGCGACAGCGTTCACAGTGGCATCGGTCGCAGATGTTTCGGCGTCAGACATTGCACCTGCGCCGTGGTTATGATATTTCAAAGCAAAGTACTCTCCAGTTTCCAGACACTTTACTTTATAGACAACACCGTAAGCACCTTGTCCGACGACGGTCTCTCTTAGATATTTGTCCATGGTGATCCGTTCACTCCAGGTACGGTAAATCGGTTATTGAACCCAACCCTTGCAGCGCGTCACCCAATGAGCAATGTGTCTGATGGTAGGAGTTTCAATGTGGACCATCAGAGCCTGCAGGGAAATATGACCCTTGTGATAAGAATCGGTGGGATTGATTGTCCAACTGAAAGCTATTTCCGAAGCATCGAATCGCGTGATTCGCGGATGCTCGAAACGTCCGACCGAGGGATCTCAACGTGCGAAACGTCCGACCGACGGGATCTCAACGTGCAGAACGTCCGACCGACGGGATCTCAACGTGCAGAACGTCCGACCGAGGGATCTCGACGTGCGAAACGTCCGACCGAGGGGTCTCCACGTGCAGAACATCCGTCCGACGGGATCTCAAGGTGCAGAACGTCCGACCGAGGGGTCTCGACGTGCAGAACGTCCGACCGAGGGGTCTCAACGTGCGAAACGTCCGACCGACGGGAGTATGAGTCACTGAGGCCCAGTTGGACTGTACAGGATGTTCACTTTAGTATTTCACTCGGTCGGACATTTCGCACGTCGAGATCCCTCGGTCGGACGTTCTGCACGTTAAGATCCCGTCGGTCGGACGTTTCGCACATTAAATAGGAGTGGTCCGGTGTAACAGAGACAGTCTTCTCAGGATCATCCTGGAGACAACAGTCGATCGAGATGTGGCGTATGGCACTGATGCTGTTAGCATCGGTAGGTATCTGCCATCAGCAAGAGGATGAACAACCAGAGCGGCATTTCATCTTACAACGAAATACTGTCTCTGTGATATCTTGTCCTTTGGCAAATGATCAGCGGATAACCTGGACAACGGCGAAAGGCGGTCAAACGGGTATCCCGTGGGAAAGACACATGGTGTTCACAAACGTACAAGGCCCCGAGTCTCAACTGTACCTGTGTCATAACGGAAGCAGCGAGGCGTCGATCAGCGTGACCGTGACAGACGTACCCTCTAACACGACGGAGGGATCGATTGGACATTGTCAACACGGTAAACCGTGCGCTTTGGTGTGTCCATCGACCAAAGATGCTACCACGGGGTGGCCCGGGATGACATTTGTGGAGGACGTGTGGTGGGGTGAAGAATGGAGCAACGGTGTTACCACGGTACGTTGTCACATTTCGTCACGGTATGTTGTTACATTCCCTAAGGATTCTGGGTTCATACTTGCATGTCATTGTGATCACCGTTACTGTTATATCTCTACAGGGGGAAAATCCGATGATGATCAGGCCTGGTGTAATGCTTGCAGACATTATCCGCAACCCGTCCCGCGTTGGCTGTAAAGGGCGGTACCGTATAACCGAAGCTGGCCACGCATTGACGGGATTACCTGTTGGACACACACTTTACAGCCATACCGAGAAGCTCGCAATGCGTATACGGAGACCCTTTTCTCATCTTGTACGACCGATTGCAAGTCCATTGCGTAGAACTGCAGTTGTGCCAGCGACATTAGGTCAGCGGTTGGACATTGACTGTGAAGGCATCGCTTGGGGTGAATTTGACAGTGTATACTGGGGAATGAGCTCCTGCCGAGATGACAAATGCGACCAACAGTTCATTCCACCCGAGGGACGCTTGACCGAACGGGTGATGAACACCTCTTCGGTTGAAGACGTGCTAGGTTACCATGTTTCTAGTAGGCTTGTATTCGAGACCGTTACAGAATCTGATTTTAACAGTGTCTTCTACTGCAGGATGGCATCAACCGGACGCTCTGACACGGTAAAGGTTTTCCTGCGGGATGCGCGAAAGTCACGCGTTACCGTACGTAACGTTGGTTAGTATCTGATATACACACTCTTTGTAATATCCTATGAACTATCAATCAAAGAGCGTATATAATTCAAACGCGTACCCTTTGACATGTACTCTTTGAATTGTACTCTGATTGATACTCCTAATTGTACTTTTTAAATTATATACACTCTTTGCAGTGTACTCTTTGAATTATATACACTCTTTGATTGATAGTTCTTAGGATATTACAAACGTGTAGTCTTTGAATTGTACTCTTTGATTGATAGTTCTTAGGATATTACAAACGTGTACTTTGACATTACTCTTAATTGTACTCTTTGAATTATATACACTCTTTGCATTGTACTCTTTGAATTATACACTTTGCATTGTACTCTTTGAATTGTATACACTCTTTGCATTGTACTCTTTGAATTATACACTTTGCATTGTACTCTTTGAATTGTATACACTCTTTGCATTGTACTCTTTGAATTAAATAAAGTCTTTGACTGATAGTTCTTAGGATATTACAAACGTGTAGTCTTTGAATTGTACTCTTTGGCATGTACTCTTTGAATTGTACTCTTTGATTGAAACTCCTTAGGATATTACAAACGTGTACTTTGACATTACTCTTAATTGTACTCTTTGAATTATATACACCCTTTGCATTGTACTCTTTGAATTATATACACTCTTTGAATTGTACTCTTTGACATATACTCTGTGAATTATATACACTCTTTGAATTGTACTCTTTGACATACACGCTTTGCGTTGTACTCTTTGAATTATATACACTCTTTGAACTGTACTCTTTGACATATACTCTTTGAATTATATCCAATCTTTGTATTGTACTCTTTGAATTATATACACTCTGTGATTGATAGTTCTTAGGATATTACAAACTGTATCCTTGTATCGTATTGCATAACCATGTGGAAATAAAGACATACGTGCAACCACTGCATCCCAACAACGTGGTACTGTATTAGGTATTACATCGAGATAGAGCCTTCATTTGTATGATTGTTCCTCATTTGTAAAATAGACATCCAATCGAAATGTGCAAAGACGTATCTCCATATGAGATTGGACTGAGACTGACCACGGGGATAGAGTGTATTACTGGTCTTGCCGCACATGCCTGCCCCACGACCCATCGCACGGTGAGCCGCACGACCCGTGGTGTCCCTGGAGCAGGTGATCAACATGTCTTTCTGTGAAGCGATCACGGACATAGCTAAGTCAATGCTACAGTTGGAGTACGCCCAACTTGTGTATTCACTGCTCATGTCGCGATGTAAACCCCACGTCCTCTGCTTGTCCGATAGAATGTCCGATGATGAAACATTCACAAGTAAGATAACCACTCTCCGTTTGAGGTGATCTGAATATGATTCCAATGATGAGTCTTACTTAATGTCTAGCAGCTGGAACATGTGAACAAGGGAACTGATCATTTCATAAAACCATAATTGTGACCATAATACCATGTTTTTTTTTGTTTTCACCAGCATCTTTATTTTATAAAAACCACCCTTACATTATGTGATACATATTGTTTGTTAATTGTAAAGACACCGCTATTCCATCATCAATCATCATCAATGATCACACAGCATCATCAGCGTCAGTATCATCAGCATCATCATCAGCATCAGCATCATCATCATCATCATCATCATCAGAAAGTGATGCTCCCACGGGAGGTTGCTCGTTTTCAATACCGGAAAAATCTGCGTTTGGGTCTTCGTTCCGATCCAGAACGTAGCCCTTTATAGAAAGCACGTTCACGTTGGTAATGTCCTGGATTTCTTGTTCGGTCAACACGGACCAGAAGGTGTCCAGTGTGTATTGGCTATAGCGATACTGGTCCTCTTCCCGTGGTATGGGAAACAGCGTGATCCGGTCTGGCACGCGACATTCTACAATCAGCTCGTTGTGTTTGTAATCGTCCTTGAGCCAAACATCAACGGAAGCAACAAAGGCCTCAATCTGCTCGCTGTGACACAACGGAAACATGTGCATCCAGGCGTAATCCGCCCCACCTTCTGACACCCCAAGGAACACACCTCCTCTGTGGCACAGATAGAGGCCCCACAGACCACATATTTGTGGACACCTCTCATGTTCCTTGTTCACACAGCCTAGTCGACGGGGTCTCTTGCTAAAGGGACCAGGCTTGTACCCTCTGTCCTGCAGTATGGTGTACCCGCTGCACCCATCACGGTCAGATGTAATCACATCTAGGCAATGGTCACCAGCAAGGTCCTCGTCGCCAGTCACCGCAATGTGATTCAGATCTACAAGCAGTCTAACAGGTAGACACACCTTCTTCCGTAACCTGGAATCTCCGTCATCTCCCACGTAGCAAGCATGACCATCCGGGATATCATCATTGAGGCACGTCACCCGGATGTAAGGGGCTCCGTATCTCGTTTCCTTTAGGTATTTGAGTACGAAACAGTTGCCAACCTTGCCTGTTCCAATAATGACCTTCCTAGCTGTACCAATCGTAGCAACTGAACTGTTGCCAGGCCCGCTTGTTCCTATAGCGACCTTGCTAGCCGTGCCACTTAGACTGTCTGAAGACTTCCTTTTCTGAGGTATCCCAGCCCCAGGGCGCATCCTAGAATTGAGATAGGAAGCGTTACACATTGCAGGACAATTGACTTATACAAACACATGTTCAGACATATAGTTTCAGGCGTCCTACCTGTGTTCGACCGCATTCTTTTTGTACGTTTCAATACGGCATCTGAGTCTCACTTGAGGTCCGATTAGCGGGACCAACTTGCTTAGCAACACACGATTGTTCGGCAGAGATAGAAACGTGTCAGTGTCAATCCTTTCATTTTCAAAGTTGGGCATGTACTTGGTAAGACCCCAGAGCACCAGGTGGTTTTCTACAAACGCATCCATTGATGGGTCAAGGGCGGAGGTGCAGCTCTCTGGATAGTATACTGGATACAGCCTGGCCTTACTGGATGTGCACTGTGTTAGTATCAGCGTTTGTCTGTATATATATATATACACACACACACATCTGCCCTTGCCTCGGTCGGACGTTCGAGATCTCCCAGCGATTCGCTTCGGTCGGACGTTTCAGAGCTCATGCGCGATTCGCTTAGGTCGGACGTTCGAGAGCTCTCAGCGATTCGCTTCGGTCGGACGTTTCAGAGCTCATGCAAGTTTGCTTCGGTCGGACGTTCGAGATCTCACAGCGATTCGCTTCGGTCGGACGTTTCATCGGAGCTCATCCGAGATTCGCTTCGGTCGGACGTTCGAGATCTCCCAGCGAATCGCTTCGGTCGGACGTTTCGTCGGAGCTCATCCGAGATTCGCTTCGGTCGGACGTTTCATCATAGCTCATCCGCGTTGCATCGGTCTACGCTGCATTGACCATTTGTGCGGACGTTCTGTTTCAGTATAGCCAACCAACCTGGTTAGATCCAGTTATAACACAATAGTGGCCAGAACGGGTTCCTGTCTCCGGGTCATGACGTCTACACTAAAACGGAGACACAGTAGCAGTAGCAGTAACCCCACAAACGTTCCCGTGTACCTAACCCGAGGACAAGATGATGATGAGTGGTACGTGTGGAACACGTCTCCTCGTACGTTATCACTAAGAGCGGGCGACAGGTTGTGTGCTCGCGTGGTCTCCTCGGACTTCAGTTGCTCAAGGGGCATCCTCGCTCTGATAATCAGGAACGTCACGTTCCGAGGATCAGCGGGGACTAGCTGTACCCTGGGGCGGGATGTACGTTTCGGAGACCACCTGGAATCGAGCAACCCGGAGTCGGCGCTAGACCCGAGATCGGTAGCCGCGCAGACCGATCTCGTGAACATGTGTGTATCAAAGGGTGTCAAATGTACAAGTTTCTTAGAACAATATGCAGAGGACCCGGACGACGAAGAGCTGCGTCTGGGATCGCAAGTGCACTCGCTGTTTATACACACGGTACGCGAAATGCTCCGCAGACAATACGACGTCATGCACCACTACCCTCTGTTCAACCGAGCTCTGGATTTGTACTACTCTGATAAGGACGTCGTGACCCCACCCGCGGTAAACGATATAATGTGTGCAGGGGGACTACTGGACCGGAGCGTTGCGGATCACACATCTCTCCACGGTATTCCGTTGGTAGGGATAGACCACGTGTCTTTTTCGAAGTGGAATTACCCGGGCGACGTCGAGGCGAATCCGCCCGAGGAGGACCTACGCAAAGGACGCGACAACCCGTTTCCCGAACCGGACGCCGCGCGCGAAAGTCAGACTCTCGACGAATCTAGCGCCTGCGATACGCCGTCTTCACCGTGTCCAGTGGAGCACGGGAATGACACTTTTACCTCGACGACGTTGGAAAGGTTTAACAACCTATCCGGGGTTCTAACAGACAGACCCGACGCCTTCCCCTACATCTATACAGTGCACGCGTGTGGGGATCTGACATTTAACGACCTGGTGAATTACTGTATATCGCGCACACACGAACCCTTAGGACCTCTACCCTCACGCGACAAATGGGGCTCCGTCAACCCCGTGCTGCTAATGGAAGATCCGGTCGACCCCGCGACGGGTAAAACGGCCCGCCGATACACCATCGTGTCCAGAGGCCACCTGAGTACCATGACCTCAGATACGGCTAGGATGTGCTACAATGAGGTGTTCCTACCCTACAGGCCCGTCAGCAGATTGAATATGGATCTAGACCTAAAATGTTGTCAGATGTGTAACAGGAAATTCGCTACCCAAGCAGAACGCTCCACCAGGCGCAAGGTCTCCGAAGCCTTGTCAGCGAGCCTGGTCCTGGTAATAGCGGAGTCGCTGATGAAAGCGGCGAAGGTAAAAAGGAGCGAGTTTGAAAGCGATCCGTCGCTCAGAGAGCTGACAAAGGCGGTGGGTAAGATCGCCGTGTATCTCAGACCGTCATCGGACAAGTCGAAGTTGAGTCTGAGGATGCTCTGGTATCTACCAGTGGAACTGTGCAGTTTTGAAGGAATACAGGTGTACAGACCCTTACTCGAGGAGATGGAAAGGGTATCTCTCAACTACCTTCTGCTGTCCTACCCCGCCGACAACGTGTCGTGCGGACTGTGCAACCTGGGGGATATGTTGAAACGAGGATGTAGGACATCGTGCTCCGGATATCTGAGACTCGAATGTGGTCACGCTGAGAATAGGCGTTCATCTATCGACAAGGCTCCGTACTCTCTTAGGAAGTGTGTGCGGTTACCCAACTGCTACAAGGACACGAGCGGGTTTGAATACGTGGGAACATTCAACGCTCAAGACATAGAGGACCCTGGGGTCGAGGACCCTCTATCCCTGTCGGTGGGTCTTTCTTCTAACCCTATACTGAGCGACGTGACTTCGCTAGGCCGTCGATTCCGAGGTGTGTTAAAATCCCACAAGGTCCTCCGACGCGAAATAGCCTCCGCTGTCACGGACACGCCTGATCGAGCTCGGGTGGAAAGTGAGGCTCGGAGACTATCGTCGCTCTGGGGTGTCCCTGTTACTATCAAGAAGACCGGATCTGGATATTTTTGTGTCCAAGCTACTGAGAAATCTACTCACCCTTGCCCTGTGCACAATAGAGTACACTCCACAGCCAAGCTTAGCGTTATAGTCTTTGCCGCGTACACTAAGCCGAAATGTTTTGTACCATGACATGTAGTGGGTTCATATAATTAAAGAAACACTGTAGCAACAACAGGTGTGGATTCGTTGTGTTATTTTTTATTTTATTTTATTGTATTTTATTTTATTGTATTTTCACATCACAACTATGTCGAGTGGTAGTACGACAGTGCATTACACAGAGTTGCCATTGTTCCAATAGCTGAAAGTCCGGCAATGACCAGGTTCTTCAATGTGTAGTCTTGGTGTTTTACTTGAAAGAAACACACAAATCCGTCCTTGGAAGAAGAAAACAAAACGCGTGTGAGACACAGTTTGTTGTACATACAGCAACCCAATAGTGTTGCGGATAGATTGAACTCACCCACGAGTTGTTATTCACTAGCCAATCTTTCTGATACGTCAGCAGGTAGGTTGCGATCTCGTGTCCCACCAGCTCGACACAACTCTCTCTCCCAGTCTCACATAGGTACCGACACAGCACAGCTCCGAATGTCACTAGGCTAGCAACCCGACCCCAGTTGACGGTCCCGTCTGAAAAAAGGGACTCGGCTACCTTGCCGACGCAGCTTACATCTCGCCTGCCATTCGACAGTAATGTCGCGATCATACCTACAGACAGACCAAAGAATCTCATAAACTGAGATGCTCGTGTTATTGTTGACATATAGCTGTGTTGTCACTAATACATACCGTTGTATGCACAATCGTACGTTTCCAGTAGTTTGGTCGAAACCCTTTTCATTGTCACCAGAGCTTCACTTTCATTCATCTTAGTTTTCACATGTCCCGTAAATTCTCCCAGGAAGCATTGTATAAGTTGCACGGTCTCCTTACACAACACATCATCATCGGTTGCAGATCCAACTGAGCTTTGGACTGGGGTGTGGGGTATATACTCTAACAACAAAAGTGTGTTATGCAGCATTTCCATTATTATGCTACTTGCATAAGTAACATACATGAAGTCAATGGTGTTAGTTTTGTAAGTATGTCATCTAAAAGAAATGTACGTGGTTCACGGAATGGGCTACGGCTACTTCATCTTACGGCCACACACACACACACACACACACACACACACACACAGAGAGAGAGAGACATACAAAAAAGCTTACTCCATGTGATCTTTATTATGTGACAACCACAAACAATACACACGTCAGTGTAAAAGTTTCAGAGTGTTCAATGTCACCCGGAGTTTCTGTTTCATGTCACTGCAGTATGGGTGGTGTCCCTTGGATGGCAGGTACCATCCCTGGATGGTCAAAGCGCTGCAGACGACACAGTACTTCAGTCCGGACACGTCTATATACCCTCTGATTGCGGTAGTCACCTTATCAGGAAAGGCGAAGGTCCCCCTTCTGCATCGCTCCTTACCGAGTATAAGACGAAGATCTTGTTTCCGGCCCTTGAAACGACTTTCTATGTAGGGACATGAGCCCCCCACATTGTAGATGTGGTAGACGTGTTCTCCCAACAGGTTGTCGTGCTCAGCGAAGGACTTAAGTTCGATTTTACACTGCCCACATTTGTGCGTGTCAACTGTATTCGGTACGTGGTACATGTTGGCGGGCTCTCCCAACGCACTGAAGTCTGCGGTGTGCTGGTGGTACGTTGCAGCGCTGTCGGTCTCTAGGTCAGCAGCCCGGCTGTCACGGTTACCTCTTGGCGTGTACAAAGGCTTAGCATCGGGAGGCACATGTAAGCTCAGTGTCTTGAGGATTACATGTAATTGGTGGACCGTGTCGAGACACGCCTCATAGGCGAGATGCTCTTCGCCTCTTCGAGAGGCGCAGACGACGCAGCGACCGATTCCGTCGATTGTCACGTATCCCCGGTACGCGTCGAACAAGAGCCACGGGAAGGCAAACAGCCCACGTTGGAAACGGAGCTTCCCGTGTATAACAACAAGCTCACTTTCACGATCCTTGTACATGGCCGTAATGTAACGACACTTCCCGCCCCCGCTGAGTATGTGTTCATACAAGCCAGGGTCGCGCCTCTTGTAACCCGACAGCACGATGTTACACTCCAGACACTCGTAGGTATCATACGTGCCAGGTATACGCCGCATGAGACTTCGGTCGGTCAGTTGTACGTGGCGTTTACCAACCGATGTACGGCCGGTGGCGCCCGAGGCGTGCATTACTCTGCTCATACTTCTTACGGTGTAACAAGAAAGCCGCACATGGGTGCATTTATACACACAACCTCCAGTCTTGGGGCGTCGGACGTTTCGAGGAGCCGGAGCCGTCGGACGATCTACAGTCTGTTGTCGTATGGTAACTAGACCCTACGCCTTGAGTCGTCTACGCATCTGATCATACCCATGTCGGATATTTCGAGACCTCGGTCGGACTTTCTGAAACCCCGCGTCGGATGTTTCGAGACCTCGGTCGGACTTTCCGAAACCACGCGTCGGATGTTTCGAGACCTCGGTCGGACTTTCTGAAACCCTGCGTCGGACTTTCTGAAACCCCGCGTCGGATGTTTCGAGACCTCGGTCGGACTTTCCGAAACCACGCGTCGGATGTTTCGAGACCTTGGTCGGACTTTCTGAAACCCTGCGTCGGACTTTCTGAAACCCCGCGTCGGATGTTTCGAGACCTCGGTCGGACTTTCCGAAACCACGCGTCGGATGTTTCGAGACCTCGGTCGGACTTTCTGAATCCCTGCGTCGGACTTTTTGAAAGCCTGGGTCGGATATTTCGAGACCTCGGTCGGACTTTCTGAAACCCCGCGTCGGATGTTTCGAGACCTCGGTCGGACTTTCCGAAACCACGCGTCGGATGTTTCGAGACCTCGGTCGGACTTTCTGAAACCCCGCGTCGGATGTTTCGAGACCTCGGTCGGACTTTCTGAAAGAATGTCCAACTGGACAGAATGTCCGACCGGACTTTTACAACTGAGCAGCTCGAACTGTGAAAGCTCCGTCGGACATTTCAGAATGTCCGACCGGACTTTTACAACTGAGCAGCTCGAACTGTGAAAGCTCCGTCGGACATTCTGAAATGTCCGACCGGACAGAATGTCCGACCGGACTTTTGCAACTGAGCAGCTCGAACTGTGAAAGCTCCGTCGGACATTCTGAAATCGAATATGCTACGCTCGCCATCTATTATCAGAGAACGCACACGAACCGGGTGCCGTGTCAATTACGTGTCACCGCCCGTATTGTCCTATGCCTGTTGCGTTCTCCTAGCTTCTGTAAGGGCATGTACGCGTCATGTGCAGTGAACTCCCTCCGTGTACATTGCCCAATGGCTGTATCTCACTCAGTGTCCGATGTAGCCTTTTAGCCGCTGAAATGTCCGACCGGAGTTACACGACATCGACCTAGCCGGTTCAGCTGTAGAATTTTACAACTGAGCAGCTCGAACTGTGAAAGCTCCGTCGGACATTCTGAAATGTCCGACCGGACAGAATGTCCGACCGGACTTTTGCAACTGAGCAGCTCGAACTGTGAAAGCTCCGTCGGACATTCTGAAATGTCCGACCGGACAGAATGTCCGACCGGACTTTTGCAGCTGAACAGCTCGAAACTGTGAAAGGCTCCGTCGGACATTTCAGAATGTCCGACCGGACAGAATGTCCGACCGGACTTTTGCAACTGAGCAGCTCGAACTGTGAAAGCTCCGTCGGACATTCTGAAATCGAATATGCTACGCTCGCCATCTATTATCAGAGAACGCACACGAACCGGGTGCCGTGTCAATTACGTGTCACCGCCCGTATTGTCCTATGCCTGTTGCGTTCCCCTAGCTTCTGTAAGGGCATGTACGCGTCATGTGCAGTGAACTCCCTCCATGTACATTGCCCAATGGCTGTATCTCACTCAGTGTCCGATGTAGCCTTTTAGCCGCTGAAATGTCCGACCGGAGTTACACGACATCGACCTAGCCGGTTCAGCTGTAGAATTTTACAACTGAGCAGCTTGAACTGTGAAAGCTCCGTCGGACATTCTGAAATGTCCGACCGGACAGAATGTCCGACCGGACTTTTACAACTGAGCAGCTCGAACTGTGAAAGCTCCGTCGGACATTCTGAAATGTCCGACCGGACAGAATGTCCGACCGGACTTTTGCAACTGAGCAGCTCGAACTGTGAAAGCTCCGTCGGACATTCTGAAATCGAATATGCTACGCTCGCCATCTATTATCAGAGAACGCACACGAACCGGGTGCCGTGTCAATTACGTGTCACCGCCCGTATTGTCCTATGCCTGTTGCGTTCCCCTAGCTTCTGTAAGGGCATGTACGCGTCATGTGCAGTGAACTCCCTCCGTGTACATTGCCCAATGGCTGTATCTCACTCAGTGTCCGATGTAGCCTTTTAGCCGCTGAAATGTCCGACCGGAGTTACACGACATCGACCTAGCCGGTTCAGCTGTAGAATTTTACAACTGAGCAGCTCGAACTGTGAAAGCTCCGTCGGACATTCTGAAATGTCCGACCGGACAGAATGTCCGACCGGACTTTTGCAACTGAGCAGCTCGAACTGTGAAAGCTCCGTCGGACATTCTGAAATGTCCGACCGGACAGAATGTCCGACCGGACTTTTGCAGCTGAACAGCTCGAACTGTGAAAGCTCCGTCGGACATTTCAGAATGTCCGACCGGACAGAATGTCCGACCGGACTTTTGCAACTGAGCAGCTCGAACTGTGAAAGCTCCGTCGGACATTCTGAAATCGAATATGCTACGCTCGCCATCTATTATCAGAGAACGCACACGAACCGGGTGCCGTGTCAATTACGTGTCACCGCCCGTATTGTCCTATGCCTGTTGCGTTCCCCTAGCTTCTGTAAGGGCATGTACGCGTCATGTGCAGTGAACTCCCTCCGTGTACATTGCCCAATGGCTGTATCTCACTCAGTGTCCGATGTAGCCTTTTAGCCGCTGAAATGTCCGACCGGAGTTACACGACATCGACCTAGCCGGTTCAGCTGTAGAATTTTACAACTGAGCAGCTCGAACTGTGAAAGCTCCGTCGGACATTCTGAAATGTCCGACCGGAGAGAATGTCCGACCGGACTTTTGCAACTGAGCAGCTCGAACTGTGAAAGCTCCGTCGGACATTTCAGAATGTCCGACCGGACTTTTACAACTGAGCAGCTCGAACTGTGAAAGCTCCGTCGGACATTTCAGAATGTCCGACCGGACTTTTACAACTGAGCAGCTCAAACTGTGAAAGCTCCGTCGGACATTCTGAAATGTCCGACCGGACAGAATGTCCGACCGGACTTTTGCAACTGAGCAGCTCGAACTGTGAAAGCTCCGTCGGACATTCTGAAACGTCCGACCGGACAGAATGTCCGACCGGACTTTTGCAGCTGAACAGCTCGAACTGTGAAAGCTCCGTCGGACATTTCAGAATGTCCGACCGGACAGAATGTCCGACCGGACTTTTGCAACTGAGCAGCTCGAACTGTGAAAGCTCCGTCGGACATTCTGAAATCGAATATGCTACGCTCGCCATCTATTATCAGAGAACGCACACGAACCGGGTGCCGTGTCAATTACGTGTCACCGCCCGTATTGTCCTATGCCTGTTGCGTTCCCCTAGCTTCTGTAAGGGCATGTACGAGTCATGTGCAGTGAACTCCCTCCGTGTACATTGCCCAATGGCTGTATCTCACTCAGTGTCCGATGTAGCCTTTTAGCCGCTGAAATGTCCGACCGGAGTTACACGACATCGACCTAGCCGGTTCAGCTGTAGAATTTTACAACTGAGCAGCTCGAACTGTGAAAGCTCCGTCGGACATTCTGAAATGTCCGACCGGACAGAATGTCCGACCGGACTTTTGCAACTGAGCAGCTCGAACTGTGAAAGCTCCGTCGGACATTTCAGAATGTCCGACCGGACTTTTACAACTGAGCAGCTCGAACTGTGAAAGCTCCGTCGGACATTTCAGAATGTCCGACCGGACTTTTACAACTGAGCAGCTCAAACTGTGAAAGCTCCGTCGGACATTCTGAAATGTCCGACCGGACAGAATGTCCGACCGGACTTTTGCAACTGAGCAGCTCGAACTGTGAAAGCTCCGTCGGACATTCTGAAATCGAATATGCTACGCTCGCCATCTATTATCAGAGAACGCACACGAACCGGGTGCCGTGTCAATTACGTGTCACCGCCCGTATTGTCCTATGCCTGTTGCGTTCCCCTAGCTTCTGTAAGGGCATGTACGCGTCATGTGCAGTGAACTCCCTCCATGTACATTGCCCAATGGCTGTATCTCACTCAGTGTCCGATGTAGCCTTTTAGCCGCTGAAATGTCCGACCGGAGTTACACGACATCGACCTAGCCGGTTCAGCTGTAGAATTTTACAACTGAGCAGCTCGAACTGTGAAAGCTCCGTCGGACATTCTGAAATGTCCGACCGGACAGAATGTCCGACCGGACTTTTACAGCTGAGCAGCTCGAACTGTGAAAGCTCCGTCGGACATTTCAGAATGTCCGACCGGACTTTTACAACTGAGCAGCTCAAACTGTGAAAGCTCCGTCGGACATTCTGAAATGTCCGACCGGACTTTTACAGCTGAGCAGCTCGAACTGTGAAAGCTCCGTCGGACATTTCAGAATGTCCGACCGGACTTTTACAACTGAGCAGCTCAAACTGTGAAAGCTCCGTCGGACATTCTGAAATGTCCGACCGGACAGAATGTCCGACCGGACTTTTGCAACTGAGCAGCTAGAACTGTGAAAGCTCCGTCGGACATTTCAGAATGTCCGACCGGACTTTTACAACTGAGCAGCTCGAACTGTGAAAGCTCCGTCGGACATTTCAGAATGTCCGACCGGACAGAATGTCCGACCGGACTTTTACAACTGAGCAGCTCGAACTGTGAAAGCTCCGTCGGACATTTCAGAATGTCCGACCGGACTTTTACAACTGAGCAGCTCGAACTGTGAAAGCTCCGTCGGACATTCTGAAATGTCCGACCGGACAGAATGTCCGACCGGACTTTTACAGCTGAGCAGCTCGAACTGTGAAAGCTCTGTCGGACATTTCAGAATGTCCGACCGGACTTTTACAACGGAGCAGCTCGAAGTCTGAAAGGTCCGACCGGACTGTTACAAAGGAACAGCTCGAACTCTGAAAGGTCCGATGAGACTTTTACAACTGAGCAGGTCCAAGTCTGAAACATCCGACCGATGTCTCACATACCCTGGGACTAGCATTTCACAACATCACACTGGCTTCAGACTTCATACACGCTAACCCTGCTGTGGAATACACTGCACTTTATGGCATTAGGTAACGCACACACACACACACACACACACACACACACACACACAGTAACATGGGACAGGACAGTACACAATATTATTTGCAAGTCTGCGTTTATTATATCAAGGCATACATGTCATATAACAACAACAATACGTCTGTATGGGTTTTGTATACAGCACAGGGTTAAACACCACTCTTCACCATTCCGGAATGTAAAGGCTATCACCGTGATATCCCTCACTGTCTAGAGGTCCATTCTCCGTCCGCATGTTATCTTTATGTTAGATATCCGAGTGCGTGTATGTGTGTGTGTGTGCGCGTGTGTGTGTGTGTGTGCAACCTTGTTTTCAGCCTCGTCTAAAAATACAGCACTAGATTTATCTAGCGGATGTCAAGGGTGGGGGGTGGGGGGGGTATCCTGTTCTCCTGTGTTTGTGTGTGCAACCTCCGGTGTAGTTTTCAGCCTCGTTTAAAAATACAACGCCAGACAACACAGCTGCTACGTAATCTATCACACGTTATCCCGTGTTTGTGTGTGCACCCTCCGGTGTAGTTTTCAGCCTCGTTTTAAAAATACACCGCCAGACAACACAGCTGCTACGTAATCTATCACATGTTATCCCGTGTTTGTGTGTGCACCATCCGGTGTAGTTTTCAGCCTCGTTTAAAACACAGGCTCACACAGTAGATATCGCGCATGGGCTCAGTGGTAGTAGCTAAAGGATAAAGAGGACAGCCTGTGCTGGATATGCGCACAAGCACAAGCACTCGAGGTAGTCGGAGTGTTCCAGCGATCTGACAGCAAAGGACGCGAACTAAGGTGAGAATGTTATTTCTCCGCTCGTTTCTCTACATAACACCTTTAGCATGTCCTTCCAATTGTAGTAGAAAGTAGGCTTGTAGCTACCCACCGAACCTTGAAAACTGACAAGGTAGCTTTGATAGTCGTTAATGCACACTTCGGGAACTCCGATATCTGGGGCTAGTTTAATGTTGAAGTAATACACCGGTCCGCTAGGATGAGGCTCCATGTGTATACTGTCAGAGCTTAACAGTTGTGCGACAGACGCAGACTGGTTGAACAGGAGACATAGGATGCAGCAATTGGGTTGAAGTCGCTGAGCCTCTCCGGTTTGTCTTCTGTCGGCAACGAAGTTACTGTACGAGGCAGGCGTAATTAGCGATGGCAGCGGTCTGGGATTGTTCCGTGGGTTCACCAGCATACCTTTACAGGATAGTCCGTTGGCGCACGAGGGTAGGTCGCGGTCGTTGAGCATGTCGAGCAGCAGAGCTCTGTTGTACACGTTACGTGCCAGGGCCTGGCCCGGTACAGCGCGCTCGGCGAGGGAGGCCATCAGAGGCCGCGGATGTTTGGCCAGTAGTTGCATCACGGTCAACACAGGAGTACAGCTGGGGCACATGGGATTTCGTTCACTCCCGGACCCGCACGTGCACACCTGAGGGGCGAAACACTCGTGGAACATTACTCTGATATCAGAGGCTGTCATGTGTCGAGTCCGCGAAACCTTTTCGAAGACTCGCGTTTTAATCAGGTCCCCGTAATCGGCCGTCTTCTCTTCATCGTACGCCTCGGTAGTGTCGTCGGCTGTCTCGCGGTACGCGCCGCTGGCCTCGTGCTGCCACAGCGCACGGGTCTCGCGTCGCGAGCTTTGCGTCGGCCTTCTGGCGCACGCCGAACAAGACCGACCTTGGGATTTGTGTTCGTGTGCGCATCTGGGGCACATCCACGCGCAGCACACCCTCTCCTTAACGCCACCGAAGCACGCGCAGGCCGCACAGAGGAAGCCGCGTATGGTTGAGCAGGCGGTGAAGTGAGGCTCGGTCGAATACCAGTCCGCGTTGTTTGCGAAGCACGTCACGCATACTCTAACGTTACAGCGGCAGCGGAGCTTGATACCGGCGCGTTGTCTGTCCTTGCTGCTCTTGACCAATGTCACTAGGCACACAAAACATTTCGCGTTGGACGGTTTCCCGTGTTTGCGGTTCACGCCCCTGGCATTCCTGTAATTGACTGTGGATATTCTCCTGTATAAGTTTGTAGCTTTTCGGACCGCGCTCACCAGTACATTTTTACGTTTCTTGTCGCAGTCTCTCAGCAGACCATCAGGAACCCGCCCGGTGAAGAAGGGGTTACCGTCAACGATGGAGGCTTCCGTTCTGTGCTGCTCACTGTACAAGGCCCTCGCTTTGGATCCCGTTCCCGTGATAGGGGACATGTTATATGTACCCGGCGCGGAGGGCTTCAGTTTGGCCGATCTCGCGTCGGCAAACGTGCAGACGTGCCCCTCTCACAGATTCAACTTCAAACACGCGGCGGGACTGTTGGTTCGGTGTGCGGCAAAAAATGTTCAGTGTTCCTGCGAGTCGTCTCCGTGTTCCGGCCGCTCTCCAGCGCAGCCAGCGCCTGAAAGGTCGCGAGAACCCAACGCGCCCGCTTTTGTACGCGCCGGTGCTGCCAACGCCTGTGGAAAGAGACCGGGAGGCGTGGATAGAGGCGGGAGGAGCACGCGTTCCAGAATACTGTGGGCATACGAGATGGACAACGTCGTAACCGCGTACAGGTGGCTGATACAAACCCGAGGCGTAAGGTATCCCAAGTGCTGCGACGCGGTTATCGTATACCAACTTAAGAAATCCCAGAGCCTCCCGCCGGGACTGTACGTGTACAGAACGCGACCGGCCCATTTCGGTTGTACAGCAGAGAGACCGTTGACGGTAGTGGACCAATTCAACTTTGTCAGTCTGTCGGAACGCTTCGGAAGCCACGAAAGGCTACCCAGCATGATAACCATCGACCTGTTCCCCGGCCGCGATAACTTTAGCGCTCTGTATGTGATAAGCCGCAAACTTGCACTCTCGGTTCCGGAGTACGGCAACAGACTTTTCGGAGAAGCCACGGCTCTGGGGATCGTCGAGCCGTGCGCGGCCCCGACCGCCGTCGGGTGCGAGCACCACGACGTAGCCATGAGGACGGAGCGGGCCTGCGTAATCGATCTACGGTGGAAGGGGTTCGATACCAAATCGGCGTGCATCAAAGCCGCCCCGAGGCTACGCGGATTGCAGGCCGTGGTGTGGTCCAACCACATTGAGAACTTCCAGGAAGTGGAGTGTAAGGTGTTGACGTGGCTCTTTGGGCTTTCGAACGAATTGCCGAAAGAGGTGCAGATGTTAGACTACAAACGCGAGACGCTTGGAATCAGGTACATACTGATGGACATGGACACCTTCCCCGGGCGCCTACCTCCGCCTCCCCGTGCGGGGGCGTCGTTTTTCGTTCACACATACTTTATGGGCGATGTGACGTTAGCTACAAACGCAATCGGCGAAGTGTCCGGGACGAGAAGTAGAATGGGTTCCCCTTGTCCCAACGCTTCCGCCTTTACGACGTGGTACGCGTTGCCTGACATGGGCTGTAGTCAACCCACACCGTTTAGTTGCGGGGTCAGACACGGACAGGCGTCGCTGGCAGACGCCTTCAAACAGTCGCTGTCGGAATGGACTCTGGAAAAGGACGGGACGAGTTGCTTGGCTATCGCTGTGCAACACACATTGTACTACCTTGCTAGGGAGATGAAGTACAAGATGATGATATCTCACACAATCACGGACGCCGACACCACACTGAACATATTCAAACTCTGACGACGGTAGAACCGTCACGCCGGTCCGTGTCGTTCGCGGTGTACACGCCGAGCCGTTCTAACATTTGCGTCGTGCGACATACTTACAGATTTCTAGCACAACAGATCACAACATCATCATCATCATCATCATCATCATCATCATCACTGTGTAGGCTAAGGTGAAATGTCACGGTGTCGTCCCTAAACCCTCTATCTGGTATTTTTCTCAGTGTCTACAATGGATCACCGGGACCAAGTATCCAAGTGGAAGGCCATCGCCTCGGCTCTGCACGGGGGTGCCCTCGACCACCGCGGTACCTTTGAGACCACGGAGGATGCGATTCACTACCTGGCCGGCTATCGGGACCACCCGGACCGCGTACAGGGCGCGCACAGCGGAGGTGTCACGCATACCCATCGAGACTTCTATTACCACGCTGCACGCTTACCAGGTCCGTTTGGACTCAGCGAGTTATTCGAACCCGGAGAAGTGGATACCTGTGCGTTGTGCAGATACACACGCGTGACATTGGATCGCGGACATTACACGTTCATGTGTGACGGGTCATCGTTCACCGTCCGGTCGCCGACACCGGGACTCGACGTGACCCTCGGGCGCTTACAGCACCTGGCCGTTATGCACGCCCCTTACTTTGTGATGTTGTTTCTGGACTTGGTGAAAATGAAACGGTACGGGTTTCAGCTTACCACGAACGACGACTACAGTATTGCCAGTTACACGTTTGCAAATCTCACGGGCGACAAGAGCGCCACGTTGCCCCAAGGAGAGGAATCCTGCAAGTTCCTAAGGTTGTGGTGGAGGTATCAAGACCGACGGGGTTCCAGGACACTGAAGGTGTTCATCCCTTCGTATCTCGAACTGCACACGGACACCGTGTGGAACCCGAGGCTAGACGGCTTTGTCAGAAGGACGCCCGATCCGCTGTACACGTACATGGCCGATCGTTGCCTGTGCCACGAACTATGGCAGCGTGGCGAGGCGTTGTACTCGGACAGAGACCTATCGCCCGGAGTGAGGTCGCAGACCACCGGACGGGTGTCTACGTTTTCTTTACGAGTCCTGGTCCCCAGGTTGCACGTGGAACACATTCTACATTCCGCTGTCAAGACGTGTAACGATAGGCGTGCGCCACACGAAACGGGCCGCGCTACACGAAAACACGTGCAGTGTAGCAGCCCGTTGGTGCCCAGGCTCGACTGTCTGATGTTGGAGGACGTGGGCCGCGCGAAGGCCGCGCTGATGCGCGTGGTGGTGACGCTGGATTCTAGATGGCAACCCTTGAATTCGTGGATGGCGAACGTACGAGGTGAAACGTTGGATGAACGGCTGGCCTTTAAGATCCATAAGGTTTTCCTAGGGGTGATGGGCTCTCTCAGAGACACGTGCCTGCAGGACGCGAGGCCTCCCAGGCATCTGTACGCGGCCACCGGCTCTAGGGACAGTAACCTCGCCACGGCGTTTTTTGTCCACAGCGAAACCGGAGACGTGCTATCCCTGCTGCCGTACGTATCCCTTCCCAGGATGTACAGGTCTTCGAACGCCGCCAAGGACGAGGAGGCGTTCCGCGCGGCGTGTGCGCATCTGGCGCTGTGCGTGTTGTACGCGCACGTAGAGGACGCCGACGACGTGCTGGAGAAGCATCGCGCGTTGGAAACGTGGTGGCGCGCAGGAGCCGCGCGGTCGCACGTGACTACCCCGGACTTCGGAGAACCGGACGTGCGATCCTCGCGGAACGACGGCTGGCTAGACAGAGCCTCGGTTACCGCCAAAGCCTGTACGTTTTGCATGACCGGTCTGACGGACGATGCCGTGTGGACGACGCTGGAACCGGCCGAAGCCGGATGGAGAGACGCGACCGACGTCGATGTGCCTCACGTGTGGCTAGGCGTCGCCTCGCGGACTACAGAAGCTATTAGGGGTAAATTGTTGGAGATGGGCCTACGGGAACCCTTGCGTGTCAGCATTATAGAATCGCTCGCGGAAAGCGAGGTGTCCGACATCCGCGAAACGCGCGGGGTGTCCAGGCTACCTACGCTCCATCGGGGATTCCTCAGCATGGTGACGGCCGAGAAAATGACAACAACACCGAGCCGGGCGAACGCCGCCACGGTCGAACACGGACGCAAAAATAAGCGTTCGAGCGGGTCCTCTCCGGGGGTTGCGCGCAAGTGCCACCGCGATACGACCGCCACCGCTCTCACGAACCTCGAGGCTTTGAGCAGACAGGTATCCGAACAGCTGGCAAGCTCTTCGGGTTCCGCCGGTACCGAAACCGACGCCGAGGTTTATCCGGACACGCGCTCGTCGTCGTCGACCCGCGACGCCGCCGGTATACCGTACGATACGCGTAATACGGATGTGGGTGTGATATACACGGGGTTAAACCTTACCGCTAACACGGAGACGGCCTTCGACACGTTTTTCATGAACCCCGAAAGGTCTTCTACTACGCCCGGCGCATCGGATGGCGGGAATGTGTTCATGATGCCTAGCGGACACACGTTCTCTCGGCAGGAAAACACCGGTACCGACGCCGTCGTGCGCGGCATCCTGTACGGTATCTACAAGGACCAGTACAAGAGCAATCCCGACGCGCTCCGCAGGATTATAGGCGAATGCTTCGACGTGGCGGACGAATCCGGCGCGCCTCGGTGTGTCGAAGCGCCGCCGCTGCCGCCGCCCACCTCGACACGGCGGGCCGCGGGACCTGTACCTCCTCGGATGGAGAACCAGATATCCGAGTCCGTTCAGCGTGGGGCTCCGAGCGGTACCGGTCAACCGGAGGTTGAGCAGAGGATTCGGGCGAACGACCCCGAGGCTCGTATCGTACCAAATGAAACGTCCCCGTCCGTCGCGGGACGCGCCGCGTACTCAGACGAGGACAGGGAGGCCAGCCACAGGGACGAAGACTTTCTGAGACTCAACTCTCGGTGGAGGTCTATCGGTTTCGAATCTGATACGGTGTTGGACTTTGGCTACGCGCAGTACAACAAGATGACGTACGTTGCATGCGAGCGCGACAACACCACCACCACCACCACCACCAAGAGGCCCAGATTAAAGGAAGTCTCTATCCTAAATACCGCCGACCACATTCGGCTGATAGCCGAACCGTGTTCGCAGTTGACGCTGCCACCGTATACCGCGGCGGCGACCGATGAGATCGTACCCGTAGGCGTAACACGCGTCGATCCCCTGGACCACAGGTTGAACTGGCAAATGGGAGTGGAATCCCAAAGGAGACACCCCATAACCCTGATGCGCCCTAACCACCTGGTCCACGAGAATCGAATTCCGTGTGTTACTTTGAGTTGTAAAGCCGCACCTCAAACGTACTACCCCGTCAATTTAGCTGCACCCCCTCGCAATGGGTATAGACACGTGGCACTCGTGGTCAACGAGTTTCCCGTTGCGTGTAAACCCGACACGCAGCAACATTTGACGATCCGATGCTCGGACACGTTGTACCTAGGCGCGGTATGCACCGTGCAGGACCCGAGCTGCTTGCTGCTGCGTAGGGTCTTTGCCGAGAACGCGAACGTTTTACAGAACGTATTGGATATGCACACGTCTCTTCAGATACACCCGTTTGTGCCCAGGATATTCGCTCTGCAACTGACAAAGACGCCTTTCGCGCGAAAGCCCGCGGTCGGGGTGTTCGTAGGTGAAACCGTAGGGCGATGGAATCTCGGCAACGCGTACGGCATGCGCATCCTGTCGGAGACCGAGAAGTACACCCTCGCCTATCACGTCATACAGTGCCTGCTGAGAGTGCAGATGCTGTCTCTCAGGGTTCTCGGTTTTACTCTGATGTGTGTACAGCCCGCTCGGATCTGGAGATGGTCGACGGGTTTCAGGGTGGACCTGGTGTCCTGTTTGATCGACTCGCTGTACATGTGGCGGGATGCGATGTACGTGTGCCACGGTTTAGCGGGTTTGGCCAGTATCCACGCAACTCTGAAACAGCTGGAGTTGCTCGACTACTTGCCGGCTGCCGTGAAGCAAGCCTTGGTCACCGCGGCCGCTGCGGCGCGACCTACCGCTGTAGCCCAATGTTCCGACGGCGAATACCTGCTGCACGACGTGTACAACCTCTGCTCTTTTGCGGGGCAGCGCATCAACGCGGAAAGCGATATTGAGACAATACTGGGACGCGACCGGTACAGCGACTACACGCTGTATACGGAATGTTCGATCGTTCAGCCTTACGGACCTTTCTACATACAAATACACAACCAGCACTTCAAATGGAATAAAGCCATCATAGTAGAACCGATCGTGGATGGACCTGCGGAGTTGGCTCGGCTGGTACATTTATACGAGGGTAACTCGGCTCCGAGTGGTTACCAGACCAAGCACATGAAGAGACCTCCAAAGTCTATCCGTAGGCAAATACTCGAGCTGTGCACAGGCTGGCAGGCTTTGACAAGTGATACCAGACACGGTTTAGGTGGCACGGCTCTCGGCGTAGGCGGCACCGATCCTACTCAAGACTCTGATATCGAACGTGTGGTCGCGGGCCAAGGTACGGACATAGATGGAGCCACGTTCGACGGGGACCCTCGCAGCCCACAGGCCACCGTTCACAGTGTGTACTATACCGTGGACTAATCATCTGATAACCCCGGCGTGCCGTGTGGTCTACACACACACACACACACACACACACACACACACACACACACACACACACGTTGTACATAATGCATACATGAATGTAATAAAGACGCTTGAACGTGTATGTGTTGCGGCAGTGCTTAATACCTACATAAATGTAATAAAGACGCTTGAACGTGTATGTGTTGCAGCAGTGCTTTCTTTTTTATTTGGTTGGTCACGGGCGATGTCACATGGCGGTGGCACTTCAGACAAGTGTATTATATACTACGCCGTAGGCCGGATCTGATAACCCCGGCGTGCCGTGTGGTCTACACACACACACACACACGTTGTACATAATGCATACATGAATGTAATAAAGACGCTTGAACGTGTATGTGTTGCGGCAGTGCTTAATACCTACATAAATGTAATAAAGACGCTTGAACGTGTATGTGTTGCAGCAGTGCTTTCTTTTTTATTTGGTTGGTCACGGGCGATGTCACATGGCGGTGGCACTTCAGACAAGTGTATTATATACTACGCCGTAGGCCGGATCTGATAACCCCGGCGTGCCGTGTGGTCTACACACACACACACGTTGTACATAATGCATACATGAATGTAATAAAGACGCTTGAACGTGTATGTGTTGCGGCAGTGCTTAATGCATACATAAATTTAAAAAAGACACTTGGACGTGTATGTGTTGCAGCAGTGCTTTCTTTTTTATTTGGTTGGTCACGTGCGATGTCACATGGCGGTGACACTTCAGACAAGTGTGTACTGTATACTACGCCGTAGGCCGGATCTGATAACCCCGGCGTGCCGTGTGGTCTACACACACACACACACACACACACACACGTTGTACATAATGCATACATAAATGTAATAAAGACACTTGGACGTGTATGTGTTGCAGCAGTGCTTTCTTTTTTTTATTTGGTTGGTCACGGGCGATGTCACATGGCGGTGGCACTTCAGACAGAGGTCAGACTCACGACAGGTTCGAAGTGTGCACCTTTGATAAGGAAATGCGAGCGTGCAGAATTGTAGATGGGGTACGCGGTGTCGGTTATCGCAGTAGATTGCTTACCGTGTGCTCTGAGTATGAACGACACTTCCTCTACACTCAACCACCTACGCTCTCGCATGAGAAGATCCTGCACTTCCGTGCTGGTGTTTACACGCATTAGGTTTAGGTACACCTTGATCTCCTCGTCGTCGTCTCTGTGCTGTATCATATATGCGGCGGTTGTGCCGACCATGTCCGGGCGGTCGGGGGCAGTGCCCAATAACCTGGCTACCGTGTGGAAACCGCAGTAGTGATCAGACGGCACTTCATCAACCTTCAAATCGTTAAGCCTGATGTAGGCCCCTAATGTGCCGCCGTGGTAACAGCGCTCCGTGCGTTTCTCCTTCGGTATTGCGACCGGTTCGCCGACACCGCCGACCACGCACCAGCCGTCCTGGGTGTGGCGCAGTGACCCCGGAGCCCACGACCCGTGGTAGTGCTCGTTGACGACGCGATAGGTGTACCCTCCGACGTTGAGTTCTATGTTAATACCGAACAGGCCTCCGGCGATTGCTGTGAGGGGTATAAAATGCGATTCCTCGGCACGCGATGCGAACATGAGCTTTATGATGTTATGACAGGCTCCCAGGGGCGTATCGGTCTCTAGGCTCACGAGTTTGGCCGCTAGATGTACCATGACGGCCAGCGCTTCGGGCGTGCGGGGCTCGGCCGCGGGTGCGTCCTTGGAGCCGGAGTGCGCGAGGAGGATCCACAACGCTTCCACGAGTGTACCGCGAAAGCTCTTACGCGTCTCCACGCGTGCGTCGTCCCGCACCTTCGTATACACCGTGCGGGCGATGTTCCCCATGCAGGGCGTTTTCACGGCCGGGGCCTCTACGCGTCGCTTTTCGCCAAACGCAACGGGTGAGGAGACAGAAGACAGAAACACGCTGTCCGGTGCAGTGAAGCCCAGCTTCTCTGCGCTCTCGACGGTCAGCCCGTGACATACGTAACGGCACCTTGCGGCGTCTACGCGATCGGCCGTCACCTGGGGTTCGACCGCGAGTCCCGATACGTCGTGGCAGCTCTCTTCTGTCGACTCCCGATGCCGGTGTCGACGCTCGTTGGCGACCGCGGCCGATTCCGCCGGGCCCTCTCCCGTAGCCGCAGGTGACGTGTCATCTGTACGCGCGCCATCGGACCCGTGACGTTGACGCGAGTCCTCGACCTCGTCTAGATCGTCTAGATCTAGGTAGGTTTCTTCTACGTGATCTTGCAGAGCCTCGCGAAGCGTGTCGTCGATGCCCGCGTCTAGCTCGTCGAAGCCTCGGAGCATGAGCGTGTTATACCACGTGTCGCATGTACCGTCCGGCCCGTGTAAGGCCTGGGCGACGGGTCTGCGCGGACCCGCGGCCAACGTGCCCCTGATGCTACTGTGCAGTCCGCGCGCCACGTTTCCGAGGTACGCGAAGGGCGGCTCGCGGACAGGCCGACCGTCTCCGTATTCCATCGCAAACCACGCGTCCCTGCTCTCCAGCGAGCCTTTCACGCTATCGGGAACGCGGTCCAGCGTCTTCGCGTACGGTAGCTGCATGAGGAGCACCGGCGTGTACAGTTCCGCGATCCGTAGCACGGTAGTCCTGTCGAGTAGGTCCCCGAACACGATGTCCAGAGCTTGTACGATCTCCCCCACGTCGAGACGTTCGATCGCGTAACCTTGCGATTCGCCACCCGCGTCGTCCCGCCCGAGGGTCAGAGCCGAGCACAGGTGTTTGTCTGCGTCCGAACCGGTTGCGGCTACACGCATCTTTAGCGCGGGCTGCATGTGCACCGCTCCGATATACACGAGCACGTACCAGGCCGCGTAGTACAGCAAGCCCGCGGTTGTCACGGTACGATGCGTCTCGTCGGCCCGTCCTTCCTCCGCGGCTCCAAACACCCGCAGCCCGCAGGCCGCGAACGACAGAGCCACAGTCGAGCTGACGAGCCGATCGGGTACGCTGTCGCCCTCGGACGCGAAACACGGCAACGTTCCCCTGTCCAGCGCGTCCTTCATGATATTCCTTTCGGACGTGCTCATTAGACGTAGATCGACCAACGTTTCCATCGGGCCCGAAATGTACTTCGTGTAATGGTTGGAACACATTTGTCTCCACACCTCTATGTATCGCACGTACAGATTGACGTACCTCTGTAGGATCATCCTAACCGCCTCGCCGTCGGTGTAGCACGCGTTCAAGGCTTCGTGAACGGACACGATGCCGTTGTCGCATTTAGCGACAACCCCGCCCTCGGCCGATGCCGCGTCGGTCGACTCTTGCATCCGATGCTTTGCGGCGAGGCGAACCATTTCGTCTACGAGGTTGACGCGCCCCAGCGCTGCCTCTACCATGTAGTACACGTGATCGTCGCTCGAATCGACCCTGAGCTCGGGGTACCTCTCTAGGACCTTCCTGAAGCCTATCATGAGCTCGGATACGGTTTTCGTGTATCGAAGTAGGACCCGTCTGTACTTCTCGGCGGCGGACTTACAGTGCGCGTCGTACGCCTCGCATCGCATGCATCTACGCTCGACGCGAGCGGGTCGCGGTTCGGCGTGCGAACGTCCTCCCTCGACGTCTCCGGCGCCTCCCCTCGCGACGCCTTGCCACGCGCGGAAGCGCTCACCGTCGCCGTCGTCATCGTCGCCGTCGTCGTCCTCAGAGTACAATATTGACATACTCTCCTCGCTGTCGCTAATGTCGAACGGGACGTACCTGGATCGGTTCTCGGGTACCACCTGTGTAAAATCGGAATCCATGCTGACATCGCTATAGCGGACGCCGTCGTGGTTCACGGACCCGCATTCCATCACCGACTCGCTCGCGGTACCGCTTGAATCTTGGTCTACGTAGGACATGCCCGTCTCTTCGTCCGTCGCGTATTGCGCGAAGATATGTTCGACGACGGCGCTCAAGGCATCTCCGAGGGAGGCGCGGTAATCGAAGGAGCTCCCCCTCTTCCAGAGCGAATCGGGCTCCGCGACGTGTCCGGGCATCGTAGCGGCAAGGGTCGACGATGCAGAGACTGTGACCGCGTGCCACGCATCGAGCCCGGCGGGTTCGTCAGATGTACCGGCGGATCTCTGATTCGCGCGTGTGATAAGTACATCTTCTACGTGTACGTGTGCTTACGCTGGAAACGAACCGAACTCACGGAGGACGAACGTCGCCACCTGTTCGGCGGGCGCGGTGACGTGTTTGCCCGGGTGGATCCCCGATGGTTATCTAGATTCGTAGGCAGGTGCAAGGCGTCGTATCGAGCCGCCCTGAGCGGCCCTGCGCTCCCGTCGCCTTTTGCGCCGTCCGACCCCGCGTGCAAGGTGCAAAGCGACGGCGGCGCGTACACGACACTGGACAGCGGAGGTCGCGTCGTGCAGATCGAACGCTTCGCGGATCCTCGGCCTCCGAAGGCGCTGGCGGTTGGCGACGAGGCGTTCGCCGCCTTCAACGACACGCTATCCGTATTCTCCGACGTAGCGTTCAGGATACACCAACGCGGAGCACGGGCCGCACCCTCGTTGGTGATCGCCGGGCGACAGGACCCGCGCAACGCTTTGGCTCGCGCGTGTTCACGCTGGTACGCTCGGTACGCGGTCAAGGAACGCGACATCCGAGGTCTCAAAGTGGAGTCCGGTACCATCTACACCGCGGACGGGTTATCGCTGTACACCTTGGTGGCGTCGTGGAAGACCAACGTGTGTCTGGTCTTCGACGACGGCTGCCGTGTGGAGATCGTGCGTACTCTGTGCGCTTTGGCCATAGGGGACCCTGACTTGGGGATAGAGTTCAAACTGAAATGCGTCGTGCCGGACGGAGGACCCGGGGTAGACCTGAGAGACCTGAAGCCTATGCGCGCAGCCGCGGGGCGGCCGGACGTCGGCCTACCGGTGCCGGCGGTGGCGGTGGCGGCGGACCAACGCGACTCTCCGCACGCCGAACGCGACGGTCGAGAAGGCTCGCTCTCTCTAAGGGACATGGTCAGACTCCCCTGCGGGTTTACCGTCCTGGCAGAGAACGCGAACGTAGTGGTGTTGAGACACACACTGAGAGACGCCGTGATGCTCATACCCACGAGCATGGCTAACGTGACGACGAGGAGCGACGGATCTAGCCGACCGAAGATCCGTAATACCTCGGTACCACGCGGGTTCATAACGGAATGGTTCCCGTGCGGATATTCTACATTCACCGTAGAAAGAGGCGTCCCGGGCGTACCTGATGTCGTGTTGTATTGCAACCGCGGCGGCGGCGACGACGACGACAACGCGGACCGCAACGCTCGCAAGGCCGCGAATCGGCTCGCCCTCGAGATACCGACGCTACGCGTCCTGAGAACCTGCGACTCTCGCGGCGCGTTACCCGCGGGACCTACGTCAAGCCGCTACGCGTTCGACCAAGCCGTGTGTCTGCTTCCGGGAAACATGGACGTAGTAGCTCCGCAGGTGCTACGGTTTGCGGGGTGCGTCGCCGTCATGTACGCGTACAGTATATTCAGACAGTTGAGCGTCGAGAACCGCGGCGCTCCGGTCGACATGTCCTTCGCGTCGACCCTATCCCTGAGAGAGGCGCAGGTTCTGCTCCTGTCGTATCTGTGTTTGAAGGAACATTTCGTCGCCCCGGATAGCTGCTTCTCGGTCAGGGTGTCACAACACGCCGTGTTATCGGAGCTTAGGAAAATAGTATCCGCCAACCCGCGTGTTCACCCCGACCTAGAGCCTTTAACCCTGTCCGCGCGCGAGAGCGTCATGACCGAGGAGCTGGAGGACGACATATTACGGGCCGCAGGCGGTCAGGAGGGCGATTGCGGGGAGGCCGGCCGCGGCGAGAGTGCGCACGCCGACAGCGGGGACGGCGAGCGCCGGGATTGTGAGAGCGAGAGCGAGGGCGAGGAGAGCGAGGGCGAGGAGAGCGAGCGCGGCGAGAGAGATCGCCGCAACGCCCGGGTACCGGGATACGCTCCGGCCGAGGAGGAACGCGTCGTGTCGCGTATGTCCGCCGCGGTCGGCGCTTTCTCGACCGCCGGACACAGAACGGGACACACCGTGTTGTTTGGCCGCGGCGCGGGGTGCGATTCGGACTTTAGGTTTATCGCGACGGGGCTACGGACGCTGGGACTGGTGAACCTGAATATATTGAGAGCCTGCGGCGCGTTTCACTCGGGACACGGGCATAGCAGAGCGGTGTTGAAACTCCCTCATACCGGCGGGGTCACACCAGAGTCTCGTGTAGGAGGGGCGACGCTGCTCACGGACGACCTGTGTATTATCGCACCGGAGAAAGGACGCCGCGCGACGCCCGTGCCGTCGCTTGCCTGCAGCGACTGTTTCTTTCAACTGAACTACTCTCCCGAGAGCGCGCCGCGAACGCGTTCCGGACCCGGAGCCGACAGATCCGCCGTGGCGGAAATGTCCAGGATCGAGCAGGCCATATGCAGCGATAACGCGAGAGGGTACGAGGAACGTAAACTCGTACGCTTGTTCAAGACCCATCGCAGGGCGACGCGGTGCGAGTACGTCCGGGCGGCGGTCGACACGCCGGCGCTAGACGGGTCCGCGTCTACCGTGCACAAACGATCGTGGCTCTGCGCGCGGACACCGACCGGAGACTCCGGTCGCGTTCCGTCCGCGATAGGGGACGGCGAGTTTTTTCCTCTCGTCGAGATAGCCGAACGGACGGAGCCGGAGGACAGCGAAGACGACGTGTCGTCGTACCCGCTATCGGAATACAACCTACACTTGACTGTCAAATCGTCACCTCAGTGGTACTCTATGGTCAGGGCCGACAGGCCCACGGGTGAATGCGGGTCGGTGTACGAAGCGTGCTTAGACGAAGCCGTACTACTGGGGCACTGCGCGAGAGTCTCGGTCACGCGCGGCGCCAGGAAGAACTTCGACGTGAGCGCCTGTCTAACGTGGTTCTACAGATCCGTACACCCCTGCGTGCCGGACATGAACGTAGGTGATGTGGCGCTCGACTACGAATTTGTCCTGCACGGTAAGGGCGACCTGTCGCCCGTGTACGCTCTCCTCAGCCACCTAGCGGAAAGTTGCAGGGTCAACTGCTTCCCGGCGCACAAGTTAATCACCCTGAGCAGACACAGAGGTGCCTCGGTGTGGACGAGGGGCACGGACACCCCGTTCCGTAAGGTTAGACTGAACACGATAGGGGCGTTTCTGTGCGCTCAGGATCACAGATTGGCACCTCTGCTCTGCAGGTGTTGCGACCCTACGCCCGTGCAACCCTCGGAGCTGCGGGAGGGCTGCGGGCTCACGCCTCGCGGAGACGAAGAGGAACTCCTCTTGCGGGCCTACGGCAGAACGCTCGGCCCCGTGTTTGCGTTCGAACGGGTAGACGGCTTCCCGAGCAAGGTCAGGACCAGTCTGGGGGACTGGACGTTCATGAAATTAGTGAGCAAGTCCGCGGGCGTCGCCCGCTATCCGGGCACCACGGTAGTAGACGGTTACACTATAGCGTTTGCGGCAGAGTCCCCGTTATTCTATTTGATGAACGAAGGACCCTTGGTGCAGAAGATCGAGTCTGTAGCAATCGTCGTAGAAAGCGGCTCGCTGTACAGGACGGAGGTGTTGAGGAAAGAAGATCCGGAGTGGCCCAGACCGGACGCAATAGATACGCGATCGCGTATAAAATGTAAAAGCAAGACCGTTGTCATCAACGACATGTTCATGCGAGCCGGAGCGCGGGATCCTTTGGAGTGGTACAACGTGAGCAGCAGGTCGTGGAACGACGTGATAGGCGCCCGGTGGATGTTCAAGAAGGCCCCCGGTCGGGCGTGTCGGGATCACGAATGGGAGCTGGAATGTCCGCTTTCCGAGAGCCTGACGGTCATACGGGGACAGGGATCTAGCGCGGCTACGGCCAAGTGGACCTGTCCCGCCCCGCCGGCGCGTTTCGAGGCAGTGGCGCGTTCGCGATCCGGTAACCGGCCTCGCTCCGTCACGCCGACCCGCATCGAGATGGACAGCGCCACGACCCGCCTTCGAGATCCCGCTGCGTGGAGAGGGTTCGACGCGTTGTGCTCCCGCGTGCTGACGTGCCCCACCGAAAGGGTCTGGACAAGAGGCGTGTGTAAGGTGGTGAACAAAGGCCTAGACGCCTTCGAACGGGACGCTACGGTACCGATCGCAGAACTGATTGTCGTAGTCGAACCGGGAAACTGGTACGCCGTTCCGACACGCGACGACGACGACGACGACGACGACGAAGACGAAGACGTCTCGCGAGCCCACTTGCACGAGGCGACCGAGGCTCCCCCCCACACCGAGGTGTGCTCCGCCTCGGAGTTTGTGAGGGCCCTAGCGTGCAGAATGCTCTCTGGGAAAGTGCACGATTACATCGAGATTAGGTGCATGAGATACGGGGTATTCGGTTACATACAACGAGCGCTAGCCTGGTTCGCCGGGGCCACTGGGCCTTTCAGGTGTCGAACCGTAACGGTGTTCACGCCCGAAGCCGAGGCCTCGACGGACGCGTGGACGCACACGTTGCCCCCCGGTTTAGATGTCCTAAGAACGCGTAGCACGGGTTACCTGGTGTCCTGTACACCGGCTTGTCGTAACAGGGAGGACGTGACCGTCCTCCTCGCCAAGTCTAACGGAATCATCCCCGTCAATAGCGCCGGCAACCTGGTGTTACATTCGGGCCCCGGGACCCTGAAAGTCTCGGCTATGCGAGGAGAGCCGGGCGACCACGCTGTCATCACAACACCCGCGGACGAACCCGAGAGCGGGGACGGCGATTACGCGCAAGTGCATGTCCGCTGTAACCGCTCGCTGAGCAGGTACTGTGAATTACGGGCCATACCTAGAGGCGTCCGAGGTCCCGAGACGTGGAGGAGACCCCTGCCGTGGTCGAAGAGGGACCCCGGTACCTTCTGCGCGAAGATATCCGAATTGAAATATAGATGGGAGACCGGAGCGGACGCTGACGCGAGGGCGCTCAGGACGGACGGGTGGACTCGACTCGACAAACGGACTCCGGGATGGAAAAGAGACTCGGATGGCAAACTGATACCCGGGAGAGAACGTTTTTGGCGTGGGATCGACCACGTAAAATCTTTCGGCGAATGCAAAGGGGACGGAGACCTCGAGATCTCCGACGGTGAGAATTCGACCTGCGACGCGTCGCGCGGCGCGGACTGTCGCGCGGACGAAGGCGAACGCTGCGTACGGGAGACCGAAGGCCGGTCCGAAGAGGACCGGGACGGGGAAGGACAGCGAGTGAGCGACGCTGTGTTTGTTACGGTGGACTGCGAGTGGCGGGATAGCGGCGTGACAGGGGTTCTCACGCTCAACCGTCACCTCGATATCGAATTCGTACCCCGCCTCCCGCGGAACGAAGGACACGTGTTCTTCGAGCCCGTACGCGATAAGGACTACGCGGGCGACGCGGCGTTGGGTAGCGACGGCAGGCTCGTGAAGTACTACCGACCTCACGAGTTCCCCTCGGTGATGTACGACGTTTACACGGTCCTGCTGTACGGGTGTGGACTGACACCGGTGTTCGTACACAGCTCATCCGATACCGCGGGCGGAGTGATCCTCAACATGGTCGCGGGAGCGCTCGCCGTAGCCGACAACCTGTCGCAGGACGTACGCCCCAGTCACCGTAAGATTATCATTGTGGTGCGGGAAGGAAAAAATGTCATGTTGAAACGTGTTCACGAAATCAGCCGTTGTGTCCTCTTTACAACGACGCGTAACAACAACAAGGGACCGGGAGGCCTCGCGTATAGGTTTAGAGAGCTGCCGCGCGATACGGGCAGAGAGCTCTGTCCGCCGCGGAGAATAAACACCAGACCTACGGCGTATACCGTGCCAGAGGCGCTTCTCGGCGATGCCGGCATATCCGCATTCGCGCAACTGACGAGACTGTGGCCTTCCGTTACCGGCAGAAGCGACGTGAAACACCCAACGTGTTCGCGCGATCCGAGATGGATAGGGATCATGGTGTGTTTAGCGGAGTGGGAGGGACGGAGACGCATTGCGGACACTGTCGCCCCGGGGGCGCTAGAGGCACTGACACCGGACCGAGAACGACGCTGAGAGCGATCGACTTGTACAACCTCGCGTGCAGGGCGAGGCTGGGCGAATGCGACGCGCGCCTGCGGGAATTCGCTGACTCGTTTACGGAGCCCAAGCGCTCGTCCCGCACGCCCGAGGAACCCTGCGGCAAACACGTGAACGAGTACACCGACACGGCATAGCCGGGCGACCCGGTCAGCCGCTGACGCTCTCCGAGGCCCTCGCGGTCTACGCTGGGGTGAACAGAGATTTTGCCATATGCTCCCCGGAGGAGTGCCTCAACACCTTGGATTACGTGCAGGACTTTCTCGCACTTATGCTCAGATACCCTATAATCCCGCAGCTGGCCGTGGACACGAAAGAATGTCCCGAGTGCTACTTCGAAGCCGAGATCAGACTGGACACGTGGGACGACGTGAAGACGAGACTGTCGTGCTGCCACTTCACGCTCAGGCACGAGCAGTTCGCGTTCGACCGCCCGTCCGACCGCGCGGATCCCGACGGCGTGTGCGACCCTCACGTAGACGATAACAACGAAATGGTCACGGCGGGACCTTGCGGTAGCGTGTTCTTAACCGACGCGGCCGATCACTCGAGGGTAAGCGAATCCCTGAAACCCGCAAAGTTTCTCCAGCAATTGGAGTCGCTGAAGAGGCGGGACGAGATAAACAAGCAGAAAACATTGGGCAAGGACATGTTTCGTCAACTGAAACTGTATAGTCGGACACTGGAGGAATTAGAGGCGCCCCGGTATCTGAGCTCGTACCCGTTGCGTTGCCTGTACCAGTTTTACGGGTCGCTGAACAGGAGCAGAGACAGAGCCCGGCTGTTGTCGGAGGATTACCCCGAGTTAGAGGAGGACAGGCGTCGGGCCCTGCTGAGACTCGACGACGCGAGAACGAACCTACGCTCCGCGGCCTCTACGGGTACCAACGACAGGCTGCTCGCCTACATGTGCACGGCGATGATAAGCCCCGTCCGTAGATACAAGCCCAGATACAACCTCACCGCAGAGAGAGTCGTGTTATTCAAACACCTGATATCGGCGGGCTTTCCGATCGAGACTGCGTCTAGTCTGCTAAAGACCATCGCCGCATCCAGAACGGTATCTCTGATCAGCCTAACGCTAGACGAAGGGGTCGAGCTGCAGCTGAAAAACACCGTTCAGCCTACCGCGTATAACAGAAAGATCGCCCGTCTCATATGGTTATTCTCACACATCACGGCGTACTGTACTCTTAGAGAGTTGGACCATGGATACGTGCGAATGGGAGACTCTCCAGACGACTTGGCGCGCGATGGAATCTACGTCTTCGACCAAGATCACGTGGGCTTCAGACTGTCCGGATCCCACGCGGACTCAGGTTCAACGGACCGCGCGGGCCCCTCGGCCTGCGCGTACGTGCCATTCGCACAGATATTGGAGCTGCTTGCACTGCGGGATAGCGCTCAGGAGAGATTTCGTCGATAGGGTCGTCAGAGCCGGACCCGAGGATTCGTACGACGCCTTGGTTCAATTCGGCAATGCTCCCGTAACCAACATGGTCAACCTACAGTGGAAGCGGGACGCGTTGGAACGTCACACCTCGGAGCGGGCGAAACGCTCTGCGGAACGGAACGGAAAACTGCTGAGCGAGTACGCCGCAAACAGGTGTGCGCAACACAAACGCATCACGAAGCGGCAACCGAAGGACAGCGTTACGACGCGGCGACCGAAGGACGGCGTTACGAAGCGGCGACAGAAGGAAGGCGTCAAGTGGAAAAGACCGACGTGCATGCAAAAGAAGAGCAAGCGATCCGGAGTGTAGGCAACGAGCCGAGAGGCATCGAACGCGCGGCTACACGACCGCGGTGTTGCAAAATACAACATGTGTACTGTGTTGCGTGAGTGTGGCTGAATGTTGTTTAATTTTTTTTTTAAAAAAAAAGAATCAAATAAATAAACTTCTTGAACGAGACTCGATTCCGGTGTCGTGTGTTATGGCAAAAACGGCGACGAGGCGCAGTGTGACTTGGTGTAACCTTTATTGTACACAGAACAGCACATGAAAAATGGTGTAACCTTTATTGTACACAGAACAGCACATGAAAACACGGTTAGAAAAGAGACCGCAACATAGTAGACATTACCCCTGTAACTATCGTTGGTACACAAATGCAAAATGACAGAGGGTCATCTGAGATTGTTATAAACGCAAGCTCGTGTTTGCGTAAACAAAGTAAAGGTATCTGGTGGCCGACGTGATCTGTATGCTGGTGTTTGCGTAAACAAAGTAAAGGTATCTGGTGGCCGACATGATATGTATGCTGGTGTTTGCGTAAACAAAGTAAGGGTATCTGGTGGCCGACATTATGTATGCTCGTGTTTGCGTAAACAAAGTAAAGGTATCTGGTGGCCGACATGATCTGTATGCTCATGTTTGCGTAAACAAAGTAAAGGTATCTGGTGGCCGACATTATGTATGCTGGTGTTTGCGTAAACAAAGTAAAGGTATCTAGTGGCCGACATGATATGTATGCTGGTGTTTGCGTAAACAAAGTAAGGGTATCTGGTGGCCGACATTATATACTTTCTCTTCCTGTCGACCCTCGTGTTCTTCGTAGTATCCTGTGACACATGTGTCGTGTGTTATGACAAAAAAAAAGGCAAAGAGGCGCAATGTGACTTGGTGTGACGTTTATTATACACAAAACAGCACATGAAAACACGGTCGTTGGCACACAAATGCAAAATCAGGTTGGCTCATCTAAGATCGTTGTAAACGCATAACTTTCTCTTCCTGTCGACCCTCGTGTTCTTCGTAGTATCCCGTGACGCATGGCGCCCTACGTTTTCCCATTCGCGATGTTCCTCGCGTGGGGTTCGCGGGTATCTGTGCCTCTTCCCGGGTTGTCGCCAGGGAGGGGTTCGGATGTTCTCCGACGCCACCGTAGGTGCCGTCCGCCGTAACCTCGCAGTATGTAGCGTCTGCCATACACTTGTCCAATGTAACAGACACTAAGAGGGGTAGCGATTTGTGTAGATCGACGCCGGTCAGCAACCTCTTGACAAACTCCGGTCGGTTGACGTGTAGGTGGATATGAGTAGAAAGAGTGGACCACTGCTTGTGTCTGGTATGGGTTTTGTCAAAACACATAAGCACCAATCCCCTGTTGTTAAACCGCTCGCCCAACATTGGATGTTGTAAATATGGGAAAAAACATACAGTTGCCATAACCACCATGGTGTAGAACTCCACCCTCCTCGCGTGTTTGTCGTTGTACTTGCGTGTAAGTTTCTTCACGAAGCAGCCGATCCTGGCGTTGTGGGACGTGAACAACGTCGACATCGCCACGGTGCTTTTTAAGACCGCTTCCTTGACAGCGGAAGACATCTCTGTAGGGCAAGGTAGCTTGGGAGTGGGTTTGAATTGTATGTCATCAGCCAGGTTGCATATGGTTGTCATCCACGAAACAGACGGCGCGTTCGACGAAACGGACATCCCCTGATTCCTGTAGACGATTTCGTATTCACGGGCGAAGTCGTCAGTGAGTACAGTCGTGAACAGGGCTATCATTACGGGCACGCCGGCTTTCAGTATGGCGTGGGTACTGGCGACCTCAGACCGGCGTAGACTCTTCTCCGGTTGATATTCCATCGCACCGTAACCCATCTCGGTGTGATTCCCGACGGGCAGGTACGGAGCTCGGAACTCTAACTGGGGTTTCTGGAAAGCCAGTAGAGCCGCCACGGGGCAGGACGATTCGGGTTTACCCGTCCGAGGTCGGACAACCATCGCCTGTATCAGTGAACAACTGGCGCCCGAACACACGTGTCTGCTGCAGTGCGTTCGACACACGTAACCCCGAATGTGATCTCGGAAGGAGCATTCGTTCTCGACGCAGTAGCTCACCCATTGCGGATCATCTATTAACTCTATGTGGGAATGATTCATCTCTCGGGGTCCTCTCTCCCCGGACTCCGTCTGCTTCCTCTCCTTTCTTCTTCTTCTTCTTATTCTTCTTCTTCTTCTTCTCGTTTCCGTCTTTCCTCTTCCTGCTAGAACACCTTTCAAAGATCTACTAACCCTGTCATCTCGTTGTGTGAATGTATAAATCTATGTGCTGTGTACATATTGTATTTTTTTTGTTGTTTTTATTACTCCCCCTCCCCGTGTCCCACCAACCACACGATGTATTTTATTTATTTATTTTCCGTCCTTTTCAGGCTAGCAGGGGTCAGAGTGCCGATCTCATCCTTGTCGACGAAGTGGGCTTCGTTAATTCCAAAGTGCTGCTGGCTGTGCTGCCGAACATCGCGTTCAGAGGACGAAAGCAGGTTCACATCACCAGTCACGTCAACAACACCCCTTGGCTCAACAAGGTTGCCGATATTTGCGGGGATGACGGAGAGCCGGCGTATCACGTAGTCTCGCAAAGCTTCAAGTGTAGGTATCACGAGAGAGACCCGGGACTCACGTGCTTTTGTCTAGGAGTGTACTGCCCTCAACACATATCCGTAGACGGCCATCTGAAGGAACTCATGAACATGGTGACGCCAAAGGGATTCGAGAGCGAAGTGACGGGGAGCAGCAGCACCTCGTCGGCAGACACCAAGAACGACAGCACTACCCCGTTCGAGCCCTCGGTCATAAACAAGTTCCTGTCGACGAATAACGTCGCCCTGGACCACGTGCGCCAGGCACGTGTGATCAGGGCGTATCTGTGTCTAGATCCAACCTTCGGCGGAGGATCGAGGTCCTGCGCCGGGGTGTGCTGCGCCGTTGAACTGACGGAGGGTCAACTAGTGGTGAGTTTAAGTTTAAGCGTCCGGGTCTAGGCCCGAGACCAGGAGGTCGTGAAAAATGTATCCGTAATCTAAAGGTTTGCCGACTGCGCGAGAAGGCGTAACCGTAGGCAGTCTCAGGTCTAAAAGTGTGCAAATGTAAGCGCTTATACGAGCCTCGTCCTGAATTGTCAACGTGGTCTCGGTATCGGCCACGGAACACGATAGCATGTCGAGGACCTGGGCCCAAGTTCCGCATGTACACGGAGCGTTAGAGAGCTTCATCATCCAGCCCGTAACAGCGAGGGATATGATCACCTGACGAGGTCCCCTGTCCCGGTCGCTCTCTTTGATGACAGCCATGTACTTCAGGGCTCCGCTGCGAACGGTGTGAGCGGCGGCGAACGACGCGAGTACCATACAGTCGTAGATTCTCCACTCGCAGCTTGCGATGCAACTGTGCACGATCTGCTCTGGCACGCTGTTGCCGATCGCAAGCGTTACGAGTCTGGACAACTCGCTGGGCACAACCGGCGGACCGTCTCCCGTAGCCCTATTGTAGACGGATATCAGCGTGTCGATCGTGAGTATCCGAGCGGGCGAGAACGACACCAGTTGGCTGTACAAGCGTCTCAGCTGGCCGTGATCCATGTGAGAGTAGAAAAGTATGTTACGTCGAAACGATGCGAATACTATCATGAATTCGTAGTGTGACACTAGGTAATCCCACGGTGTTTCCATCACTGTTTCCACATCTCGCCGACCGTCGCGACACACGGCGCATAACATGTTGGCGTTTTAACTGTGAACGGTGTGTGCACATGTGCTCGGTGTCCTCACGCCTTTATGTCTGTCTCTCACCCACCTCCCCCCCCCCCCACCACCACCACCACCACCACATAGGTCATGGCGCTGGAGGAACTGGAAATACGTGATCTGGATCAGGTTACTCGAGTCTACGCGGCTCTGCTAAGCGCCCACATCAGACTGCTGAAGCTTCTGATACCCAGAGCGATGTGGAAAGAAATACCTGTGGTCGTAGTATTTGAACAGAACACATACGTAAACGCTCTGGGAGATGTAAAGAAATTACTGGAACACGCACTTGTACGCTCCGGATTCAAGCTTGCGTTTTACAGCAAGTGGTCCCATGTAAACAACAAGTATATGCTGGGAAAGCATGTGAGCGCTAAGACCAAACTCGCCATGGTACACAGTACCGTATCAGCAATAGATAAGGGGACGTTGTTGTACTGCGATACCACGATGTCCCTCGGATGGGCGGTGCTAGCGGAGGCCACAAAGACCACACGAATGCTCCAACAGACCATGGGCCCGTCGGCAGGCAGGGGCTCGAGTAACAGGACGGGATGCGGAATGGACGTGTCGATGTACAGGCTCTCCCAGAAAGGTGTCAATCTGGCAACGAGCGTTACAGCGAGCGTACTGGACAGGCTCGACGTCATAGCCCTGCCCGGCGATAGACTCGCCGACAAAGCTCACGCAGAGCAAGGGAAAATGCTGTTGGGTAAATTGAGAGAGGAGATGTCGATGGTAACTATCACCGAGTCTACGAAAGGTAGCACAGGTCACTACGGGCGGTAAAAGGTCCGTAGACGGAGAGTATACCAGAGATGACATGCTGTCAGCCTTCTTGCTTCTATGTCACACCAGAGACGAGATACACAACGGTGACAGATATGTCAGAATTAGCGGCGAGTTGTATACCAAGTAAATTCCCATGTATATGATGTACCCAGTCCCGTGCTTCAATAAACGAATGATACACACAGTATATGGCGTTGAATCTATTTATTATAGGCACGTTGCACATGTGAACACGATAACAGTGGATTTACGGTGTCCAAGTGTTACACAAGAAAAATACCAGGTGTACAAGGTTTGTTATATTCCACTGAAACATTGTGACTAAAACATAGAAAGAATATATACCAAACATCGGTTTACACTTCATAATGTGAAAGACACACCACGTCCGCGATGCGAAGCATGCACGAACGTGGCGGGAGGGGTATAAGAAAAAAAAAACACAAACAAAAAAAAAGGTTACACTTCATAATGTAAAAGACACACCACGTCCGCGATGCGAAACACGCACGAACGTGGCGGGTATAAGGAAACAATAATGGTTACAATTCATAATGTGAAGTATACGATCATCTGCTGGTTGTCACAGTGCACACGGAATCTCTCTCGGGTATCGGTTTTCAGTTTTATGTATATCATTCATCGTTCTCAAACACAACTCCTTTGGCTTGCCCCCAGTTCAACAAGTGCCCGCCACTTCGGAACCAAAAGCCTCCACCTCCTCCGCACGCTTCGTGGAAATCTAGACCAATACTCCGTCGATGAGCAATGTCTTCTGCGTCGTAACACCGGCGCGCCGGGTCCTCGTCGGAATCTGACGACGTATAGCCGTCACCGCCATCCCTACTGCCAGCATCAGAATCCGACCAGGGATCCGAACACGCGTCGACGTCTTCGTCGAAGGGTCCATCGTCCCTGCCGTCGGTGTCGGGATCGTAAAGTTCGTCTACCGTGGCGGCGCGACCCGCATCATTGCCACCGTACGGCTCTCCGCTGGCGGTCCGCGTACGGTGACAGGATACAATTGCAGGCGTGGCGGGAGAGCGGGTCCGCGAAAACGTAAGAGTGGTGGTGCCCGTAGTGGTAACGGCTCCACTGCCAAGGGTTTGCGCCGGTTCCGTGTAAGGAGTAGTAGAAGAATCCATACGGGGAGTCAGCGATCAGATGACCCAAGCTCGATGTCCACTTCGGTTGACGTTCGGATGAAAAAGCGGGTTGAGTTCGCTGTAACGTCGAAGACGAGTTCGGTCAAGTCTGACATTACGCTGGACTCAACCCGGCTTTTATCCGAACGTCAACCGAGCTGGACATCGCACTTCGAACATCCAACCGATGACGGGTTTAGCTCACTTTGAACCGAGTTCGGTCGGACAAACCAGTCTCCGTGTATCCAAGGTTGGTCGGACAAAGCGGGGGTCCGTTGAACGTTACGTGGGCCGAGGTCGGTCGGATAAAGCGGTCCACGTAACTCAAGTTGCACAAGGTCGGTCGGATAAAGCGGGTCCGTGAAACGTTAATACGGTCAAGGTCGGTCGGATGGAAAACGGTCCGTGAAACCATAACACGGTCAAGCCCGGTCGGATAAAGCGGGTCCGAGGGCCGAGGTCGGTCGGATAAAGCAGCCCGAGAAAGTGTTACGAGTTCTTGTACCGGTTTCCTACATCCGACCGCAATCGCGTAGCCCGTGTGCCATCTCGCTCCCGCCGTTGACGCCGAGGGGTCCTGCCTCGAACGTCGAGATGTTGCTCCTCTCCGTCGCGACAGGCGGATCCGCAGCACACATCGCCGAGCTTGGGTTGACGCGTAGCGTAAAACGTTTCAACGGACACGGCCGGTGTGCGATACGCGTAATCCGGGCTCGCGGACCGGTTCACGCCATTGTCGCGTTGAAAGGGTCCACGGTTCACATCCGCGGCCTGTTTATCCGCAACCTTATCCCGCGGTGGCATATGGCGCGGGACCGCGACCCTTTGCGTGGTCGCATCTACGAGAGCCTTGTGGTCGCGTATGAACCCGTCGGTAACACCCATGGCACGTAGAGCATTCTCCGGCATGGCTATGAACACCACAAAGGGCATTCCCGTAAACTTGTGCGTTTCATTCTCGTGGTTGTGCTTGACGAGGAAGTCCTTCACACGACTGTGTAAGTCCATGTTACGAGTAGCGAGTGAGACCAGGGACCGCGCCGTAAACAGCAGGCATCCGATGTGGTTGTTAATAATAGAGATGTTGAGATAATCCGGGCAACCGCGGCACGTACACTGCTAGATCACCACTAAGGTCTTGCGCGAGGTTTCTTTAGACCCACGCGCTGTTTCAGCTGTTGTTGGATGTCCATTTTAATCAGGTGGGACGAAAGGTCGTCGTCAAAGTCCTGCGCGTAACATCTGTCTTCATCCTCATAGTCGCACCCGTCGTCGCCGGCTACGCCGTGTCCTGCGAGCGAATCGGACCGACCGCCGCTCCGGGCAGCCATGCCGTCCACGATGCCCACAGAGGCCGCGTACTGTACAAGAATCTTGTCGACCAGTTCGCGATGTTTAGCCTCGAACTCCGCACCGTGAACGCGAGTTTCGTGGGGTCTCATGAGCAGAAGCTCCTCGAAGGAAATGTTCAAGCTAGCGGGAGCCCGGCCTAGCCACGCCTGAACCAACCGGTCGACGGTGACATCCCGAACAGGGCCTGTCGTACGTTGAGCTTTGCCGACCTCACCCCTTCTGCCTGACGTATTCATATTCGGCCCTTTGTGAGTACCACGTTCCAAAATACCGTGTCAGATGAGAGTGGTTAATAGGAGGCGCGAAGACCCGATACCCGTTTATCTAGGATCGTCGAACCGGGTGCGAGCCGAACCCCCACCCCCCCTTGAGCTCCGACGAAGGAACAGATACAGTCACGCGTCGGCGCTCGGCTAGAGTAAAGAGGGACGGGTCGAATGTACGATGGAGATGGCCTCACTCTGCGTACTGCTCTCAGCCACGCTGAGCGTCCAACCCGATAAATCGCAGTTCTTTCGGTACGACAACATATATCTAAGGTGTGAAACGCCACAGAATTCTACCGGTTGGACACTACGAAAGAACAACCCGTATCATACACCGGAGCCCTGCGATGGCGGCTGTGCACTTCACGACGTGTACCCTTCGGATAGCGGAGTGTACTGGTGCGAGTCCGAGCGTGGTACGTGTACCAGTAACGCGATCGACATCACGGTTGTAGCCGGTGTTGTGCTACTGGAGAGCCCTACGCTCCCTGCGAGAAAGGGAGATGACGTGACATTGCGCTGCAAACACAGGGAAAGGTACTCCAAGACACCCACGTCACAGTTTGCGGCTACGTTCTACAAGAACGACAGTCCTATCGGCGTTGGACGCAACGGGACCCTGACGATCCGGTCCGTATCCACGCGCGACCGAGGCTACTACAAGTGTAAGCATCCTACGAAAGGAGAGTCGCCCGAGAGCCGGTTGGATGTGATAGCCGACCCTCGGATTGCAGCTGTCACCGGGTCCGAACTGGAGATTGCGGGGAAGCCCGGAGAACGCGTAAACCTTCCGTGTCAGGTTCACGCGTCGGGTAACCGCACATTCGTAAGGTGGAGTAGACCTGATCAACGTTCTGGTTACGTATACTTCTACAGAGATGGGTTTGAACGCGTAAGCTACCAACACCCTTCTTATCGTGATCGCGTGGAGCTGGCGTATCCAGAGACGAGGACGGGAGATGCTTCTATTACGATAAAGAACGTGAGCAACTACGACGCCGGAACGTACATGTGTGTCGTAATGGCTGGGACACGCAGCACACGCTACGTAAAGCTGACTGTTACGGAAGACGATCCTACATCTCATGTGGGAACCCAACCTACAATTGTAAATGTGGGCACAGTAGCTGGTGGAGGGACCGCAAATGTGTACAGATTGACACTTGGTCTGCTGATAGCCGGTCGATGGCATGTGTATGCGTGAGGGCGTCAGTGGCACGTGTATGTATGAGACGTCAATGGCATGTGTATGTATATGACGACAATGTCATGTGTATAACACAATAACAAAAATAAATAAACAACACATCACCCACATCAAGGTCACTGTCTTTTATTGAGTACATTGCATGTGCACAGACTGAAACCAAATGTTACGGAATCAACGTCGGCTGATCTTGCCTATCGCCGTAAAGTCAACGTCACCATATTCCGCATCTTTGCACTTGTAATCACAGTAATAATCCTTACGGTATCTAGTATCACAGAGCCCAGGCTTTCTAGCCTGACAGTCACCATCTCGCGTGTCCCCCGCTTTGTTGTCACACTCGAGGTCCTCGTAGTCGTGATCGAGGTCCTCGTAGTCGTGATCGAGGTCCTCGTAGTCGCGGTCCGCGTCCTCGTAGTCGCGATCGCCGGCCTTATGGGAAGGACAAAAGTCGCGGTCTGCTGCAGGCTGAGCGGCCGCCCTATTGAGACGTACCTTACGGCTTCTGTGGATCGACGGAGGCCTGGTGCCGGTGCCCGTCGTGCGCCCGTCGTCACACGCACGCCGGTTCTGCGGTTGGCACGCGCCAGACGACGCCGACCTGCTCGAGCACGCTGACTCTCGGGTCTGGGGCGCGGTATAAGACAGCTCGCTCAACTCCACGCGTCGGATCGTCTCGTAGTCCGCGCTGACATCGTCCCACTGGCTTAACATCTCATCGATAGTCCTGTAACGTTTCTCCCCTCCGTCCAATGTAGACATTATGTACAGACTGTACTCTGGGTCCGGGCGAATGTTATAGCGAAACGTCTTATCCCGGTCTCGCACCAGTACTGCAAACTTCTCGCTTTCCGAACTACTGGGCCTCATGAACACGTAGTGACCTACGGGTTGAGTGCGCATATGCAATAAAGCATCCTCCACGCTGTTTGTATTTAGGAACCTACGCGTGAAGATCTGTGAGGCCCATGCGGTTGCGCGGTCCTGCTTTCCAGCGTCACCGGCGTGTATCTTGGCCTTGACACCCCTCCTGAGCTGGTTACGGAGCATCGTTATTGCTGCTACTGTATCGCTGTGCGCGCAACGGTGAGCCGGCTCGTGAGATACAGCGCTCTGGTTAATAACCGGTTTGCGGCCCGTCATGAAACTGCGAACAACCACGTCCGACCTCCGTGCTAGCTGCGCGGCGTTATGACACACCTAGGAATATAGCCAATCTGATGGCCATTCTCATAAACCAACTGCGTCTCACAGTCAGTGAGAAAGACAGCTCGGAATAGTCCTCTTGTACCAACCAGTGGGCACCCAAGAGCGAGACCCTTTCGTGTAGCACATCGGATACGGAGTTGTCCACCATGTAGCTGAAATACGTCCTGTAAAGAGGCTGCAGTTCTGCGAGTAACTGGCTTCCGTTGTTTATCTCTCTGAAATCGACGCCGGTCTCCTCCGCGGCCGGAGGAGGATCGGACGAGTGGTCCCGCGCGGCATCCGCGCGGCGCGGAAGGGGATACGTCGCGTACACGTTATAGAAACGTCCTCTGGCCAAACGCGACGCCTCGCCGCACAGCGCGATAAGCTTGTTGTGAGCGAACGCGGACATCCTCATTGTTGACTCACACAGCTCTGGATTGGTATTCCACAGGGACGTCGCGATTCGTACGTTCCTCCGTCTTAGCTGACGAAACTTCGTATCCTCCGATAATCTATCGACGTAGACCAGGCGCCCGTCCGTGGTCAACCAAAAAGCTTTCATGTGCTGGTAGGCTTCGGCGTGGCAGAGTACCTGGCTACACATCTCGGGGTCCTCGCTCGTCATCAGCGCACGGTTCACCGCGACTAGTTCCCGATCGGTTAACGGTTCCGTACGGGTTCCCAAGCGACCGACGTTGCGCCAGGGCAGGCCTGAAAAAAGCCAACAGTACCTGAAGTGAATCTTCAGCGGTAACACGTACTCGATTACGGTGGAAAGCGAGAGGCTCCACTGTTCCCCGTCTACGCGCACCACGGAAGGGCTATCTACGATGCATTCGCTGGGACACAGCGTGATATCGTCATCACTGGAGCACCTGTCTAGATCGGGTTGTAACGCGCGAGCCTCCCATCGACAGCTGGCCTCGAACGCGGACGATGCCATGTGGCTGCTCGGCGAGTTGGTGACAGATCCCGTCGACGAGTGCGGCTCGACTCCCGTCGGCGTGGCCGTCGACTGTGTCAGAATCAGACTCTCCAAGGACGACACTAGCAGGGCGAGGCGGCGGATCGACAACGACAGAATGACCGAGTACAATCGCCTGGTAAACGATCGGTTAGCTCAAGCCGCACTGATAAAGGAGCTCGGATTGGAGGGGGCTAAAGCCAGAGTGCGCGAACTGCAGTTTCACGATGCGTCGCTGAAGGATAAGGCCAGCTCGGTCATGTGCCGATTCGAGCGCATGATCGATAGAGTGTTTGAATATTTCCAGTTGAAAGGTATGAAAATGGAACCCTTCCAGCTAGAGCTCTTCAGAGGGGTGGTGTTAGGCGTCACCAGAAACCAGTTCGGTGACGCGCTGTTCAAGTATAAGCACGCTCTGCTGGACAAACTAGGCTTAGCCCCTCTGGGATCCGAGAACTACGACTATGTCAATCCTCCGCTCAGTCACGGGTACCGAGTCGAGAGAGAGTTCGCCCGCTACGCAAACCCTTACACCCTGTGTCTAGCCCCTAGACAGTGTGGGAAAAGTCTGATGATGAAGCTGGTATTAGCCGGGGTACTCCTACATTTGGACATCAATGTAATGGTGCAGGCTCAGAATAAACACATGTGTACCACATTACGGTTAGGGGTCGAAAACGCGATGGAGGAGCTGCAACGACTGCCCTCGTTCAGAGATGCGGAAAAACCCGTCAGCATCTGTGGCAATCCAGAGAATAGAATCTACAAATTCGACCCGGGTTACAAAGGAACATCGTGTGCCCACTTTCTATCTTCGAGTAATGACGTGAGTATTCATGTATTGCGGCTACGTGTCTTTTCCCCGTACCATCCTATCCTGTCCTGTCCTGTCCTGTCCTGTCCTGTCCTGTCCTGTCCTGTCCTGTCCATCCCATCCCATGCAACCTAGTTGTGATACCGAGTAGCTGACGCGTACCTTGGTTCCCAGAATAAGGCTGACTATTGGAAATTCTTAGGTCTAACGCTTAGACGCTATGCTAGGACTGGAGACCGTTACACCTCGGTCGGATGAACGGTACTGCGGGTAAGAATAAAAAGCCCATCCGCCGTGAGTCTTGCTAGTCAGAGAGATGAACGGTGTTATGTTGATGTCGCGCGTGCATTACTGACTGATACATCCGACTATGCCTCCTCGTGCTGACGCCGCACTGACGGGCCTGACCAGAGCGCTCCTAGATCTGATACGAAGATCTAACAACATTGTGACCTACACCTTCGCCGTTACACAATTACACGCAGACACACGGGTTCGGCGTCGGTTATACGACGTGCTGTGTGCACTGGAAGGCGTTGGACTTTTGAGGAAACACGCAAAGACATATACATATAACACCGAGCCGTGTCAGCTCCCGGACCTTACCGTACCAGGTATCAAGCGGGACGTTGCACTCGTGTACCGACATGTGCGTGCAAACGCAGTGTCGAACAGGACAGACCTGGTCAACGCATTACACATTGCGCCGCGGAGGCTGTACGACGCGTTTGCTATCCTGAAAGGACTCGGTGTTCTCGAATACAACAGTGTTGCATGTTTCCTCGCTTCGCCACGGACCGAGGCCGAGGCGCGTTGGAAACGTGCTCTGGATAACATTTGGGGCGACGCGCCCGCATCACCGCATCCCCGTGCGGTCCAGACGGAGTGTTGTGGATCGTGCACACAGAGTGGGACATGTACGCGCCCAACGCGTACCCCTTGCTACTACCGCCATACGAACCTACCACGGCCGACGGCCGAGACAGCCGCTGCTCACGTTACGACCGAGGCCTCCGCAATGCAACAACTCGACGGATACCGCTCCAGCCACGGCATTCCGTTCGCGAACCCAGTCTGTGCAGGCCACCACGCGCGGAGTCCACAGTTGACAGCAGTCCTACCTGTGAATGGTTACGACGCGGGAGAATTGCAGAGAGAGTCGAATCTGGAAGTAGCGCGTCCTGAAACCGATGACCCTATGCGACACACGGTGTATCACCGTAACAAGGAGCTGGACGTCGCTTCAACCGACCCCATAGTGGACATCGGTTGGTTAAGCGGCATCTCGGATTGTGACTTTACCGACCTAATGTGTTACGGTCCGTTTAGCGACATCTGGGATTGTGACTTTACCGACGTAACATTTGACCATCTCATTTTCTGACGTGTAAAGACATATCTGTATACTCAGCCTCTTGTGTGTGTGTGTGTGTGTGTGTGTGTGTGTGTGTGTGTGTGTGTGTGTCAGACCTGTGTGTATATGTAAACAAGAACAAAACAAGAAAAAAAAACAACAGAGTGAAAATGTTGAATTTCCCTCGTGGGATTAATACAGTGTATTAAACGAATGAAAATGAATAAATGAATAAATAAAGAAATAAAACACCATGAACGAGAGTGTGACCATCTTTATACATTTATTTCATTACATTGACAACACCAACTGTCTCACTTTATCAGGTCCTCAGTGGAGCCAAGACAGGTTCGGGACACTCGGCCCCTACACCTTGACGCTTCTCATCGGAAGCGGCACAAGTGACGTGCTCAAATATGAAGTCCACTAGATTGGGCGGGTACGCGTGTAACTCGTCCAAGGTGTGTTTGTTCTTCCGACGCTCCGATCTGTCCGCTTTCGATACATACGGCCCCCGTTGCGCGGCGTCGACGTGCCTCCCGTTTACCATACCAGAACAGTTCTTGTTACACAACTTGCCTCTGAATGGGTGATTTGTCATCAGCCGGGTCCTCTTCCTGTATTTCGTACCGTATCTACAGTAGTCGAGTCTAACAGCCCGTGTGTCGGCGCAGGCCGTCGTAAACCCCTTGTTTCTGGCCTCTACGATACCCCGATACGTTTTCTTGTCTTTGTCGCCGTTCAGCGTGTTCACAAAAACACTCATGGGGTGTTTGTTGATGTCTTCGTAAAGTCTGTGCGATACCCATCGCGTCCACAGCAGACTCGAGTCTGGATTTTCCACGAAATATTGCAGCGTGGGGTTGAGGGTGTGGAAGTGCTCTATTACATCTATAGCCTTTTTCACCAGAGAATCGGCGAGCGTCAGGTTCCTAGGCGTCTTCGCCTGAGTCCTGGCTGTGCTGTAGTTTTCGCAGGGCGGCCCTGCGAAAATGACATCGGGACTAGGACCCGACCAGTCCGTAACGGGGTCCCACGTTCGAATGTCGGCCACGATGTCGGCTCCGTGGCATCCGTCGATATCTAACCTTCGCACGTTCCAACCGGCTTCGACGAAGGGCCTACAAATGCTACCCGTGCCGTCGAAGAGACTTAGGAGGGTCTTCCGCTTCGGGCTCACCATTGTCACGCGTAAAGGACGGTGCGTGGGTTTCCTTTCAATTAACGGATATGTTAATCGGGAGAATGCGTACAAGCGACGCGTTAACCATGGCGTTGGTAACCGCGGCGTGCCTAGTGTTGTTCTCGATCCCGGGTTGCGTGAGCGGCAGGAGACTCCAGACAGTGTGGGACAAGAGTAATCTGAACGCGTGCCGCCTTGACAGAGACTACTGCTCGGAAATGGCTGTTGCCCAGTATGTTCTTGTCGGGTGTAACGCTAAGGGTGCGGGAACGTGTATGTACAGATGTCCCTTGGGACAACCACTCGCACCCTACCTGGGCGTTAAATACGTAGGACGACGTTGCGCCGCCGTGTGCCCGACCGGCTATTCCGTGGGACGTTACATGGGTCTGGAGACCTGCCGACTGCACAGCGCCTGGTGTCCCGAAGGTCAAAGCGTCATACTGGCCGGAGACGTGTGGCACGACACGGTTTGCGGATATCCCGAGTACATCTCCGACCTACTGACCGAGGTGCAGCCCGAACGCGTCCTTTCGACACTCGGGAACCTGACGACGCGCTGGGTGCCCAGCATACCCGTCGACGAAGTCGACGCGTTGTGCCGTAGGATGGCTACTCCGGACCGTCACACGCAATGCGTGTTTAACTTTGAAGCGACGCTGTACGGTGTGCCGTCACCGGCAGAATCCTTATTTTACAACCTGAACACGTTGCGCTTTTACGATACCGCGGAAAGGCTGTACGACATGGTGGTTAAACCTTTCACAACCGGCGAGAACGCGATGCCTCGCGTGACCATTCGGTTCCTAGAGGCCGATCCGTGGTGGGTCGACGACCGGGACAAGCTTGTCGTACAGACCAGACTCACCATCCCCAAGGGCACGTCGCATAGGTACACACCGCTCGCACTCGCGTGGTACACCGGCAAACTGGGGAGTAGGTTGGCGGTGAGAGCCAATCGGACAGCCGTCCTGTCCACCGAAGGAAGATACAATCTCGCGAAAGGCCTCGGGTGGACGGAGCGGGATGCCTTTGGCTTCTTTGTGTACACGTTGGACATCTCGCTGGTTGTGGACGGGTTCCACTGCGGGCTGTTCGACTCGGCTCACGTCGCAGTGGAAGTGTACGATAAGCGTGACAACGTGGTTTTAAGTATGTACAAGGGCATCGACGTAAACTGCATGTGGAGACCTACGTTACACCGGGCCTGCAATTGTACCCGCGCTCTGCTGAACTACATCGAACCCGAAGGGTTGTGTTCGCCGACCTGCATTCGAACACCGTTTGCGCATTTGTCAAAGGGGCTCGAGGGCAGCAACAACGACTGGACATTGGAAGTTGCGCACGCCAGCCCCGACACGTCGACCGGGGGACAGGGTCGGGTTCTGTACGGTTCCGTTCCGCCGAAGACGGAACGTTTCTGCTTAGTCACCACGGATGTTTTCCGACTGTCACCCGGACCGACGCGAGAGGCCCCCTCCGCTCCGCTGGACGTGAGGCGATGTGACGTTGTCCTCGTAGAGTGCACCGTGTGGTTAGAAGAGCCCGCCGGAACCGTAGAACCGTACCTACGCGTACCCGTGCGTGCACATCAGAAAGACGCTCGTCACGTGTACATACCGCTGGCAGCGAACAGTACCCTGCAAACCGTCGTCCGTCAGGGCTGGGGGGTCAGGATCGGCTTGAAGCTCGGCTTCGCGCATTCTACTCGCTCCAGTACCCGCCAGGAAGAGGTCGCCGCCGTGCTGGACTGGATATTAGCCTTCCGATCGCAAAAGAACCGGTCCCCGCAAGTGATCGTCGCGGACATGTCCGTGCTACCGGCCGAGTTCGCCGCGATCAGCTACCTGTACCGATCGCGATTGCGGCTGATCCCCGGTCTTTCGGCCGGTACGCTCGCAGACGTTATGCGACGCAGAGGACACGCGCTGACATCGCGCGGTACGCGGACGCGCCCCTTGACGGACGAACAGCGGCACGCCGAAAGCGCGTTGCAGGCTGTAGGCAGACTCGTAGCCTCGCACGGAGCGCTGCTGGACCTGGACACCGTCTCGGTCTTCTCCCGGACCCGGAGCGCTCGAGGGTGCGAGCGCGTGCGACCCGGTCGGTGGCGCGTGGGGGAATATGCGCCGGACGACCCGTACGCAATCATGGTACCTCGCGACGAACGCTATCCCGAGAGGACGGGTTTGCGGATCTTTGAGGAACTCTGCGAAAGATCGAACAACCGCGCCGGAATAGTAGTCACGATACCCTCGGCCGGTTACGTCCCAGAGGCGGGATGCGGGCGCGTGCGTATGTTCAATAGGCACGTGAAATCCCAACCCCAAGAGGGTGTTAGGTACACCATGTACGAGCTCACCGGTATCATCCTGGACATGGCCAAATGGGGGGTGTCCAGATACTCTCTCGGGTACCTCGACTACACCTTCGGCGCGACCGGAAGCACGCCGGTCTTCACCGAGCTGTCGCGCATAATCAACGTGGCTGCCGCTAAGACTCGTACCTTGCATTACCGATACACGAGGAACTCGACGTTCGGAGACGGCGGGTACTCCTATGCGCAAGTGAACGGAGTTTATAAACTGGAGGGGGGTATATTTTTCCAACGAGCGTCAGACGATACACCGCCGACCAAAAGCTTTACGCCGGTCCCCGGTTCAAACCTGAGATTGGGTCTCTCCTCAGACATGAACGTGGGCGCTCCCGTACCCATCAGCGAGCTTGTCGTCGGGCGCACGATCGAGAAGACCTCGTTTGTACCATACGGCGCGCGTGTCGCGAGGTTAGATCGTAACACGGTGGCATTCGTCGATCGGGACGGGGATAGAATCTACATCCATTCCCCGGCTAAGGTTGCGCGTAACGAGGATCTGAGGATACCGGCCTTTGGCGTACAGAGCGACGAGGGACAGGACGACGCGCCTTGTCGATACAACACAGTCGGAGCCTGGCATCGCGCCAGGGTGTCGGTGACAATTTCGACAACCCCGCAAGCGCTGGCGTCTGTCGCCCGGTGGTTACAGGATACGAGCAGACAGTTCGAAGCCTCTGTGCTCACGAGGGCCGAACGAGACTGGATGTATAACGATACCGCCGAACGCCGGCCGCCCCCGCCGGGTTCCGAACGGGGGGCTACGCTGATGGCAACAAAATTGTTTGAGTGTATCAAAGGAGCTAGTTTGTGCACGGACCTGGGCAACTACGCCGAAAACGGGTGGCCCCAAGGAGGTACCGGACATCCGATCGCAATGACGAGCTTTACGACATCTCGCGACGAAATCGCGATACGCTTGCTGATACCAGTTGGCCACGGAGCTAAGCGAGGCGGGATCCCCTGTGGCCTGGATCCGTTCTCATTCGGATCTAACCGACCTTCGCATCAGGAGCCCACCCTGGGATACTACACGACGAAAGAAGAGCCCGCGATCGTCAGGGTCAGACGGTATGTGGCAAGCATGGGACTACTGACGGCGCTGATCGTGCAACCCATTACGTTACTGTATTGCCCTGACGTTAAGGGACTGGTAGACGACCCCCCTTCCTCGGACTTAAACATTATCGCCGCCTACGAGTGCGTCGGCCTAGCGAACGACTCTCTCGTCGATCTCGGGGAGCTGTTTACCCGGTTAGCGTCGGCTATCGAAGAGAACGTGAAAGCCGCTGGACGTACGGCGGAACGCGTGGCATATATGGGCGCAAGTACCAACGCGTTATGTTGTAGTGCAATTGCACTCGCTGTATTAATCAACATCGCCACACTTGCAACGTTGTACGTCAGGTGTACCGGGAGACGAGACAGCGATCGACGGTATAGGAAACTGCAATGACGGGAGAATTCTTGACGCGGGCCTCCCGCGTCTACGTGATACTCTCGGCTCTGTATCACGTGACGTATCCCGCGCACGGCCGGCTCGCGCCTGGGAACCCGGACCCCGACGACGGGGATCACAGGGTGTTGCTGCACCCGGGACGTTGGAAAATACGTGCGCCGGAGCCACGCGTTGTGTATGTCGCGTATCATTTCTACCTAGGGTTCAACTGGACCGAGCTCGAGGTTACATACCCCGAGTGTGCGCAGGTTGCGTGTGATGGGTTAACCGAGTCCCAGCACGGGTGTGATCACTTGTGCTTAACGGGTACCTGGCGTGATGCGACGGTTGCGCTGCAGACGGCCACGGTGGACTATAACAGGGCCGCGGCGTTGCTCAAAGCGGGCTTCGACGATTTGGCAGCTCTCATGGACACGCACACCAACCAGCACCGCACCGGGGGGTCTAGGGTAATCTCCAACCTGCTGGCGTACCACGGTACAACGTCACCTCAATCCAGCGAGATCGTGGATGTGATGCATCCGTACAGGACCTCGATCGACGAGTCACTGGCCGCAATAGCAGACAATGTTCCTGGCGCGGTAACGTACACGCCGTCACTCGCGACAGCCGATGCGCAGCGCGTGTTCAACGGTACGGGTACAAGTAGGTTTGACGAGTTGCTGAACACGTGGCAGAGTGGAGCGTACAAGTTGTCTGTACAGCTCAATGCCGCCACGTTCGCCTTCCAGGAAGCGTACCATCGGCTACTCCTGTGCGCGCAGGGCATACGGAGATCGGACATGACGGGTTGCGAACCCGGCTTCGTGACGCAGATGTACACGGACACACCGGTGGCAAGTCGCTCGCTGTCATCATCGCGACTCGCGATGGTCGTCAGGAGGGAAAGGTGGAACTACGTAATGCTCTCCCGTTGGTACATGCCATTCGTAGACCTCTCTAACGGCAACAGGACCTGTTGGCTGGACAGGCCCATGGTGAGCGACACGCGCGGCGATTACCGAACGCCCGCATGTGACTACGGGGGTCTGTGTGAACCTTTGGTGCGTGACGATGTTACTGTGTCGGCATGCGATGTCAACGATAACGGAGAGATAAGTCTCGCGTGCCCCGTAGTGTGCGACCTGCAGTGCTACGGGCCTATATGTTACCAGTCACAATCTAACACGTACACACTTAGGACAGGAGGACTGTATGGTAATAACAATGTGCTCAACGACTCGAACCCCATCCTAGCGACCAAGAGGCCTAGAACGTTGTCAAAAGTACAGTCTCTATCAGAGGACGACATCCACACCTCCCTCGCCAGTATCCGAACCCTAACGGACAGGTCCGCTGCATTGTTACACCGAGGAGAGGCGGTATTACACGACGTGGTTACCATGGGCGCTACTGCTCGGCAATACGTGGAGAAAGCACAAACCGACGCGGGTGGGGTGAGACAGTGTATAGACTTTGAGGACGCCATAGGTCGCATCAGGACCACGGCTGCCGCTTCCATAGCCCTCTCGGCGCTGTCCTGTCCTCTGCTGATCATTATAATTGTAAAACTGCGATGCGGCACCGATACCCCGTGACCGACCCACCGTGACGACGTGGAACAGCACAGAGGCTCTCATGTGAAACGCGGAGAGGTTGTCTGTCGAATACTACGGCAATGACGCGTGTAATCCTGAAACGTCCGACGGCCGCGAAACCTCTAAGCGGTCAAACGTCCGACGCCAGCGAAACCTCTAGACGTTCAAACCTCCGACGGCAGTGAAACCTCTAGACGTTCAAACGGTCGTGTGTGTGTGTGTGTGTGTGTGTGTGTGTGTGTGTGTGTGTGTGTATGCGTGTGTGTTTGTATATATATAGGTAGACAGGCAAAGAAGGCAAGAGTCAAAGGAAAGCTATTTAACTCTTATGTGCACGTTCCCTCCATTCGTACCATCAGAGCCATGGGGGTTACAAGTGTATGCTGCATTGTGATACTGGCAACCATGACCGCGCTGGTCACAGACGGTCACGCGTATGCTATTGTAACGCCTAAACGGCATGCTACGGATGCGCATTACAGCATATCCTCCGGTACCGCTAACCCCGGGCGCGACGTAACATCGCATAATGTGAAGCGATCGGCAGAGCGTACTACGCTTACAGCCGCGAGCACGGATCCGGCTGAGCAGACCGGCCCGGTTTCGTCGGTTGCGACACCGGCCCCTGTCGGATCACCTTTACCCGACACAGATTCTACCCCAGCGGTCGTTGAGGCGACTCCCGCCCGGGTACCCTTGTCCGACACGGATCCTGTGGCATTCGGGCACACCGCGAGACTTGTTTGTCCGATCGCGCATCCGAACGACACCACCGGAACAAGATGGTATGTGGTAGCGTCGCCGCACAAGCAAATCGGACTGTATTTCGTCGCCAAAAGCGGCCGTGACTACAATCCGCCAGGGTTCATCAATGTGACACATGAACCCGATGGCATCTCCGTGTTCGTACACGCCACGTGCGAATACACCGCCAAGTACCGGTGTGTGAGATGGTCCACAGTGGAACGCAGGGACGAGGAGTACAACTTCTACATAAGCAACTGTACTGTATCGGGGCCCGAGATTCCGGTATTCGCCGAGGGTCCGGTGCACGCTATCGCGGATCTAGAAAACTCGGCCGCCGACGTGATAGCCTCCGGTCTCGTACTAGGAATACTCCAGTCTATCATCATGTTTATGTATTAACCAGGCGCCAACCTCACACGCACCTACGGATTCCGCCGACCTCGCATACACCCAACGGATTCCATCACGCGTACAAGTAGAATCTCCGCTATGGCAACACCCGAGACGCCGGCACCGCTGATTCCGGATCGTAACAAATACGCCTACAAGCCCGCTCAGATGACGACCGCGCTGCATAAGATAGTACAAGGTGTACGTGAGAAGCACGTTAAGATCAACGTACCCGACACGCAACACGCGACTGTGAAATTGGTCCACGCCCTGTGTACCGCGGCAAATGCCAGCGTTTGGAATGAGGAATGCGAGAAAGTCTTGGTCGAGAAACTTCCACTGAGAGAACACCACAAGGCCTTCCTCTCGCACAACATGTTCGTGACCATGATTGGAACCGTGGTCGCCAGGGCTCTAGAGCAAGCGACCAGCGCGTGCGAAACCACTCTGGACCTGTTGACCGATCGATACTATGTGAGAAGCATCGCGTGTCACGACTCGAGTAAGACGAGCACAATCGAAGCCGCCGCATATGCGGGTATTATGGCCGTGCACATGGAGAAAGAGGCCCTGCGTGAGAACGCTAAGAAACGACAAAAGTTGAACAGG
>JAGQAX010000008.1:167444-300650 GCA_019142605.1 Cephalopholis sonnerati
ATACATACGGCCCCCGTTGCGCGGCGTCGACGTGCCTCCCGTTTACCATACCAGAACAGTTCTTGTTACACAACTTGCCTCTGAATGGGTGATTTGTCATCAGCCGGGTCCTCTTCCTGTATTTCGTACCGTATCTACAGTAGTCGAGTCTAACAGCCCGTGTGTCGGCGCAGGCCGTCGTAAACCCCTTGTTTCTGGCCTCTACGATACCCCGATACGTTTTCTTGTCTTTGTCGCCGTTCAGCGTGTTCACAAAAACACTCATGGGGTGTTTGTTGATGTCTTCGTAAAGTCTGTGCGATACCCATCGCGTCCACAGCAGACTCGAGTCTGGATTTTCCACGAAATATTGCAGCGTGGGGTTGAGGGTGTGGAAGTGCTCTATTACATCTATAGCCTTTTTCACCAGAGAATCGGCGAGCGTCAGGTTCCTAGGCGTCTTCGCCTGAGTCCTGGCTGTGCTGTAGTTTTCGCAGGGCGGCCCTGCGAAAATTACATCGGGACTAGGACCCGACCAGTCCGTAACGGGGTCCCACGTTCGAATGTCGGCCACGATGTCGGCTCCGTGGCGTCCGTCGATATCCAACCTTCGCACGTTCCAACCGGCTTCGACGAAGGGCCTACAAATGCTACCCGTGCCGTCGAAGAGACTTAGGAGGGTCTTCCGCTTCGGGCTCACCATTGTCACGCGTAAAGGACGGTGCGTGGGTTTCCTTTCAATTAACGGATATGTTAATCGGGAGAATGCGTACAAGCGACGCGTTAACCATGGCGTTGGTAACCGCGGCGTGCCTAGTGTTGTTCTCGATCCCGGGTTGCGTGAGCGGCAGGAGACTCCAGACAGTGTGGGACAAGAGTAATCTGAACGCGTGCCGCCTTGACAGAGACTACTGCTCGGAAATGGCTGTTGCCCAGTATGTTCTTGTCGGGTGTAACGCTAAGGGTGCGGGAACGTGTATGTACAGATGTCCCTTGGGACAACCACTCGCACCCTACCTGGGCGTTAAATACGTAGGACGACGTTGCGCCGCCGTGTGCCCGACCGGCTATTCCGTGGGACGTTACATGGGTCTGGAGACCTGCCGACTGCACAGCGCCTGGTGTCCCGAAGGTCAAAGCGTCATACTGGCCGGAGACGTGTGGCACGACACGGTTTGCGGATATCCCGAGTACATCTCCGACCTACTGACCGAGGTGCAGCCCGAACGCGTCCTTTCGACACTCGGGAACCTGACGACGCGCTGGGTGCCCAGCATACCCGTCGACGAAGTCGACGCGTTGTGCCGTAGGATGGCTACTCCGGACCGTCACACGCAATGCGTGTTTAACTTTGAAGCGACGCTGTACGGTGTGCCGTCACCGGCAGAATCCTTATTTTACAACCTGAACACGTTGCGCTTTTACGATACCGCGGAAAGGCTGTACGACATGGTGGTTAAACCTTTCACAACCGGCGAGAACGCGATGCCTCGCGTGACCATTCGGTTCCTAGAGGCCGATCCGTGGTGGGTCGACGACCGGGACAAGCTTGTCGTACAGACCAGACTCACCATCCCCAAGGGCACGTCGCATAGGTACACACCGCTCGCACTCGCGTGGTACACCGGCAAACTGGGGAGTAGGTTGGCGGTGAGAGCCAATCGGACAGCCGTCCTGTCCACCGAAGGAAGATACAATCTCGCGAAAGGCCTCGGGTGGACGGAGCGGGATGCCTTTGGCTTCTTTGTGTACACGTTGGACATCTCGCTGGTTGTGGACGGGTTCCACTGCGGGCTGTTCGACTCGGCTCACGTCGCAGTGGAAGTGTACGATAAGCGTGACAACGTGGTTTTAAGTATGTACAAGGGCATCGACGTAAACTGCATGTGGAGACCTACGTTACACCGGGCCTGCAATTGTACCCGCGCTCTGCTGAACTACATCGAACCCGAAGGGTTGTGTTCGCCGACCTGCATTCGAACACCGTTTGCGCATTTGTCAAAGGGGCTCGAGGGCAGCAACAACGACTGGACATTGGAAGTTGCGCACGCCAGCCCCGACACGTCGACCGGGGGACAGGGTCGGGTTCTGTACGGTTCCGTTCCGCCGAAGACGGAACGTTTCTGCTTAGTCACCACGGATGTTTTCCGACTGTCACCCGGACCGACGCGAGAGGCCCCCTCCGCTCCGCTGGACGTGAGGCGATGTGACGTTGTCCTCGTAGAGTGCACCGTGTGGTTAGAAGAGCCCGCCGGAACCGTAGAACCGTACCTACGCGTACCCGTGCGTGCACATCAGAAAGACGCTCGTCACGTGTACATACCGCTGGCAGCGAACAGTACCCTGCAAACCGTCGTCCGTCAGGGCTGGGGGGTCAGGATCGGCTTGAAGCTCGGCTTCGCGCATTCTACTCGCTCCAGTACCCGCCAGGAAGAGGTCGCCGCCGTGCTGGACTGGATATTAGCCTTCCGATCGCAAAAGAACCGGTCCCCGCAAGTGATCGTCGCGGACATGTCCGTGCTACCGGCCGAGTTCGCCGCGATCAGCTACCTGTACCGATCGCGATTGCGGCTGATCCCCGGTCTTTCGGCCGGTACGCTCGCAGACGTTATGCGACGCAGAGGACACGCGCTGACATCGCGCGGTACGCGGACGCGCCCCTTGACGGACGAACAGCGGCACGCCGAAAGCGCGTTGCAGGCTGTAGGCAGACTCGTAGCCTCGCACGGAGCGCTGCTGGACCTGGACACCGTCTCGGTCTTCTCCCGGACCCGGAGCGCTCGAGGGTGCGAGCGCGTGCGACCCGGTCGGTGGCGCGTGGGGGAATATGCGCCGGACGACCCGTACGCAATCATGGTACCTCGCGACGAACGCTATCCCGAGAGGACGGGTTTGCGGATCTTTGAGGAACTCTGCGAAAGATCGAACAACCGCGCCGGAATAGTAGTCACGATACCCTCGGCCGGTTACGTCCCAGAGGCGGGATGCGGGCGCGTGCGTATGTTCAATAGGCACGTGAAATCCCAACCCCAAGAGGGTGTTAGGTACACCATGTACGAGCTCACCGGTATCATCCTGGACATGGCCAAATGGGGGGTGTCCAGATACTCTCTCGGGTACCTCGACTACACCTTCGGCGCGACCGGAAGCACGCCGGTCTTCACCGAGCTGTCGCGCATAATCAACGTGGCTGCCGCTAAGACTCGTACCTTGCATTACCGATACACGAGGAACTCGACGTTCGGAGACGGCGGGTACTCCTATGCGCAAGTGAACGGAGTTTATAAACTGGAGGGGGGTATATTTTTCCAACGAGCGTCAGACGATACACCGCCGACCAAAAGCTTTACGCCGGTCCCCGGTTCAAACCTGAGATTGGGTCTCTCCTCAGACATGAACGTGGGCGCTCCCGTACCCATCAGCGAGCTTGTCGTCGGGCGCACGATCGAGAAGACCTCGTTTGTACCATACGGCGCGCGTGTCGCGAGGTTAGATCGTAACACGGTGGCATTCGTCGATCGGGACGGGGATAGAATCTACATCCATTCCCCGGCTAAGGTTGCGCGTAACGAGGATCTGAGGATACCGGCCTTTGGCGTACAGAGCGACGAGGGACAGGACGACGCGCCTTGTCGATACAACACAGTCGGAGCCTGGCATCGCGCCAGGGTGTCGGTGACAATTTCGACAACCCCGCAAGCGCTGGCGTCTGTCGCCCGGTGGTTACAGGATACGAGCAGACAGTTCGAAGCCTCTGTGCTCACGAGGGCCGAACGAGACTGGATGTATAACGATACCGCCGAACGCCGGCCGCCCCCGCCGGGTTCCGAACGGGGGGCTACGCTGATGGCAACAAAATTGTTTGAGTGTATCAAAGGAGCTAGTTTGTGCACGGACCTGGGCAACTACGCCGAAAACGGGTGGCCCCAAGGAGGTACCGGACATCCGATCGCAATGACGAGCTTTACGACATCTCGCGACGAAATCGCGATACGCTTGCTGATACCAGTTGGCCACGGAGCTAAGCGAGGCGGGATCCCCTGTGGCCTGGATCCGTTCTCATTCGGATCTAACCGACCTTCGCATCAGGAGCCCACCCTGGGATACTACACGACGAAAGAAGAGCCCGCGATCGTCAGGGTCAGACGGTATGTGGCAAGCATGGGACTACTGACGGCGCTGATCGTGCAACCCATTACGTTACTGTATTGCCCTGACGTTAAGGGACTGGTAGACGACCCCCCTTCCTCGGACTTAAACATTATCGCCGCCTACGAGTGCGTCGGCCTAGCGAACGACTCTCTCGTCGATCTCGGGGAGCTGTTTACCCGGTTAGCGTCGGCTATCGAAGAGAACGTGAAAGCCGCTGGACGTACGGCGGAACGCGTGGCATATATGGGCGCAAGTACCAACGCGTTATGTTGTAGTGCAATTGCACTCGCTGTATTAATCAACATCGCCACACTTGCAACGTTGTACGTCAGGTGTACCGGGAGACGAGACAGCGATCGACGGTATAGGAAACTGCAATGACGGGAGAATTCTTGACGCGGGCCTCCCGCGTCTACGTGATACTCTCGGCTCTGTATCACGTGACGTATCCCGCGCACGGCCGGCTCGCGCCTGGGAACCCGGACCCCGACGACGGGGATCACAGGGTGTTGCTGCACCCGGGACGTTGGAAAATACGTGCGCCGGAGCCACGCGTTGTGTATGTCGCGTATCATTTCTACCTAGGGTTCAACTGGACCGAGCTCGAGGTTACATACCCCGAGTGTGCGCAGGTTGCGTGTGATGGGTTAACCGAGTCCCAGCACGGGTGTGATCACTTGTGCTTAACGGGTACCTGGCGTGATGCGACGGTTGCGCTGCAGACGGCCACGGTGGACTATAACAGGGCCGCGGCGTTGCTCAAAGCGGGCTTCGACGATTTGGCAGCTCTCATGGACACGCACACCAACCAGCACCGCACCGGGGGGTCTAGGGTAATCTCCAACCTGCTGGCGTACCACGGTACAACGTCACCTCAATCCAGCGAGATCGTGGATGTGATGCATCCGTACAGGACCTCGATCGACGAGTCACTGGCCGCAATAGCAGACAATGTTCCTGGCGCGGTAACGTACACGCCGTCACTCGCGACAGCCGATGCGCAGCGCGTGTTCAACGGTACGGGTACAAGTAGGTTTGACGAGTTGCTGAACACGTGGCAGAGTGGAGCGTACAAGTTGTCTGTACAGCTCAATGCCGCCACGTTCGCCTTCCAGGAAGCGTACCATCGGCTACTCCTGTGCGCGCAGGGCATACGGAGATCGGACATGACGGGTTGCGAACCCGGCTTCGTGACGCAGATGTACACGGACACACCGGTGGCAAGTCGCTCGCTGTCATCATCGCGACTCGCGATGGTCGTCAGGAGGGAAAGGTGGAACTACGTAATGCTCTCCCGTTGGTACATGCCATTCGTAGACCTCTCTAACGGCAACAGGACCTGTTGGCTGGACAGGCCCATGGTGAGCGACACGCGCGGCGATTACCGAACGCCCGCATGTGACTACGGGGGTCTGTGTGAACCTTTGGTGCGTGACGATGTTACTGTGTCGGCATGCGATGTCAACGATAACGGAGAGATAAGTCTCGCGTGCCCCGTAGTGTGCGACCTGCAGTGCTACGGGCCTATATGTTACCAGTCACAATCTAACACGTACACACTTAGGACAGGAGGACTGTATGGTAATAACAATGTGCTCAACGACTCGAACCCCATCCTAGCGACCAAGAGGCCTAGAACGTTGTCAAAAGTACAGTCTCTATCAGAGGACGACATCCACACCTCCCTCGCCAGTATCCGAACCCTAACGGACAGGTCCGCTGCATTGTTACACCGAGGAGAGGCGGTATTACACGACGTGGTTACCATGGGCGCTACTGCTCGGCAATACGTGGAGAAAGCACAAACCGACGCGGGTGGGGTGAGACAGTGTATAGACTTTGAGGACGCCATAGGTCGCATCAGGACCACGGCTGCCGCTTCCATAGCCCTCTCGGCGCTGTCCTGTCCTCTGCTGATCATTATAATTGTAAAACTGCGATGCGGCACCGATACCCCGTGACCGACCCACCGTGACGACGTGGAACAGCACAGAGGCTCTCATGTGAAACGCGGAGAGGTTGTCTGTCGAATACTACGGCAATGACGCGTGTAATCCTGAAACGTCCGACGGCCGCGAAACCTCTAAGCGGTCAAACGTCCGACGCCAGCGAAACCTCTAGACGTTCAAACCTCCGACGGCGGTGAAACCTCTAGACGTTCAAACGGTCGTGTGTGTGTGTGTGTGTGTGTGTGTGTGTGTGTGTGTGTGTGTGTGTATGCGTGTGTGTTTGTATATATATAGGTAGACAGGCAAAGAAGGCAAGAGTCAAAGGAAAGCTATTTAACTCTTATGTGCACGTTCCCTCCATTCGTACCATCAGAGCCATGGGGGTTACAAGTGTATGCTGCATTGTGATACTGGCAACCATGACCGCGCTGGTCACAGACGGTCACGCGTATGCTATTGTAACGCCTAAACGGCATGCTACGGATGCGCATTACAGCATATCCTCCGGTACCGCTAACCCCGGGCGCGACGTAACATCGCATAATGTGAAGCGATCGGCAGAGCGTACTACGCTTACAGCCGCGAGCACGGATCCGGCTGAGCAGACCGGCCCGGTTTCGTCGGTTGCGACACCGGCCCCTGTCGGATCACCTTTACCCGACACAGATTCTACCCCAGCGGTCGTTGAGGCGACTCCCGCCCGGGTACCCTTGTCCGACACGGATCCTGTGGCATTCGGGCACACCGCGAGACTTGTTTGTCCGATCGCGCATCCGAACGACACCACCGGAACAAGATGGTATGTGGTAGCGTCGCCGCACAAGCAAATCGGACTGTATTTCGTCGCCAAAAGCGGCCGTGACTACAATCCGCCAGGGTTCATCAATGTGACACATGAACCCGATGGCATCTCCGTGTTCGTACACGCCACGTGCGAATACACCGCCAAGTACCGGTGTGTGAGATGGTCCACAGTGGAACGCAGGGACGAGGAGTACAACTTCTACATAAGCAACTGTACTGTATCGGGGCCCGAGATTCCGGTATTCGCCGAGGGTCCGGTGCACGCTATCGCGGATCTAGAAAACTCGGCCGCCGACGTGATAGCCTCCGGTCTCGTACTAGGAATACTCCAGTCTATCATCATGTTTATGTATTAACCAGGCGCCAACCTCACACGCACCTACGGATTCCGCCGACCTCGCATACACCCAACGGATTCCATCACGCGTACAAGTAGAATCTCCGCTATGGCAACACCCGAGACGCCGGCACCGCTGATTCCGGATCGTAACAAATACGCCTACAAGCCCGCTCAGATGACGACCGCGCTGCATAAGATAGTACAAGGTGTACGTGAGAAGCACGTTAAGATCAACGTACCCGACACGCAACACGCGACTGTGAAATTGGTCCACGCCCTGTGTACCGCGGCAAATGCCAGCGTTTGGAATGAGGAATGCGAGAAAGTCTTGGTCGAGAAACTTCCACTGAGAGAACACCACAAGGCCTTCCTCTCGCACAACATGTTCGTGACCATGATTGGAACCGTGGTCGCCAGGGCTCTAGAGCAAGCGACCAGCGCGTGCGAAACCACTCTGGACCTGTTGACCGATCGATACTATGTGAGAAGCATCGCGTGTCACGACTCGAGTAAGACGAGCACAATCGAAGCCGCCGCATATGCGGGTATTATGGCCGTGCACATGGAGAAAGAGGCCCTGCGTGAGAACGCTAAGAAACGACAAAAGTTGAACAGGCGTTACGGCGCCAAGCAGACAGAAGAGGAAGCGGGGGCCTGTTCTCAGGACAAACTGTACGCCGACACAGATGCTCTCACAACAGCCATGGCAAACTTTGGATTCAAGCACCATTACGAGAATAACCCCCATCACCCGGAGTATTTCGCAGATGGTGTGATGGATGACATGAACCTGCTTGAAGCCATCGTGGACGGCCTGGCTTGCATTTTCGAAAGGGACAAAAAACACACGGATGTACAATCGTGGCTTGGAATGTACCACGTGAGCAGGTTCACAGGCGATAATAAAAAACTCGCTCAAACCATCATAGATGCTCTTAGGATCTACATAACGGCCGCTGACTACAAAGTCCTGCAGAGCTTCCGGATGTCCATCTTCGATATCGTCGGAGAATCTATCCCGTGGTCCCGTGTGATGTTGACGGAATGTTGCAATCGTAAGACTGACCACAGTGTGCCGCAGCGTGACTTCGCGTCATACTTCCCTGTAGAAAAGTAACCTGCTGTTGACCGTGATGCCTGTCACGGTGTGTGTATCTGAGATCTAAAGCGACACATTGTTTCTTGTATGTGCATTATGAGCAATAAAGCGCTTAAACCTGAAGCGGGTATCTGTGTTTCATGTCTCCTAAAAACCAAAAAAAAAACAGGTTAGGTTGAAACAAATTATTTTATTTTTTTATTTATTTTTACACAAACAACATGGTTACACAGGTTCTACTTTGGACGTGACATAATCAAACCGGATTAGGTGTACAAGTGTATTTATTTCAACACGAACAACATGGTTGCACAAGTTCTACTTTGCACGTGACATTATCAGACCGGATTGGGTGTACAAGTGTATTTATTTCAACACAGACAACATGGTTACACAGGTTCTACTTTGTACATGACATTGTCCTGGCTGGGTACGCTGCAGAATTTACAAAGTGGGTTAAGGGATAGGCATGTCCCGTACCGACTGTACGTACTGGTTCCCAACTCGTATGTTACATCGGCGACATCGGGTTGCCCTTCAACTGCCGCCATGTCAACCTCTAGGATATCTGACACGTTGGTTAATATGAACTCGGTCATTCGCCTCGTGGGGTAAGGCAACCCGTACCCGCTTACGCGAATGTGGGTCTCGGCCAGAGGCATAATCCACACGTTCATCCTCGCGTAGCCAACCGCCGACAAGGGCAAACGTTCCTTGAAGAGTACGTGGTGCGACGGCCACCTCCGATGAGCAGCCCTCTTGGTAGTGGACAACGTCACGGTCCACGTGAAAGAATACATACACCACTGTATGACTTCGTCCGTGAGCTGCACGGGTTCCCCGTAGGGCCTGGGTTGATAGTAGCAGGCGAATAGGTTGTTGTCACAGTCCGAACATCGAATTGTGGATGCGAAGAGGTAAGGAAATGTTACCGCGTCCGGGGGTGCGCGGTCCACAGCCAGGGCGCCCAGTATAGAGAGGAGAGCTTTAGCCGCGACGCGTCCTATGTATGGCGCCTTACCATACATTAGACTCAGCTGTCTGTCCAACATAGCCTCGACCTCAGGTGGCCCGCTGAGGATACCCATGGCCCTGGCCTCCAGGAATGCCGGTAACATCTCAAACCTCGTGACTTCTGTGCCGCCATAGAGAGCATTCTCAGACGCGTCGTCGTCGAAGTAAGGTCTCCAACGGCGAAAGCGCCAGACGGCTCGATCTCGAAGTACGATTTCGTCGTGCTCTGGCGTGAACCGGTACGTTCTACCGTACCTGAATATCGCATACCCTTTCGATTCGGTTGTTGACATCGCTCCTCCGAAGTGTGAATGCGAGTAGTCCCTTTATACGATGCGTATATTTATACGATGAACGGGGGACCCTCGGTCGGACAAATGACTACCGTTAACACCCCCAGGAGGGAGAGGTTGACGAAAGGTCTGTGAGAGCACGAGCGATCGCGTTCGATGCAATTGCAATATACTTACGAACTTACAGTATACACGTCACCAACCGCACACCCCGGAGCAACTGCAGTTGTATTACACGATGGCGGCCTTATCTGCGTTGATGACACTGGTGAATTACCTGAGAAGGAATCCTAAAACGTTCGCGTGTCTAACGGAAGCCATGCGAAGCGATAAGTGCGGGCTATGCGGAGGCCTACGGCGGGATCTCGACCAACAACACGAGTTCGCTCAGGTAATCGGACACGGGGTGTTGTACCCGGAGACGGTAATCGGGATCATGTGCACGTACCTCGGGAGCCGCGATACGCGGACCACGTTGCTTAACTGCATATCCACGGTCAACCCGGCGTTCCAATTGGAAGACTTGGACGACAGGGAAGTTCTTACAGCGCTACTACCTTTACGACACGCGGCCGGCTATAGGATTCAGCTGCCCCTAGTCAACGCCTTGTCTAAACTCTCCGGACGCGAGCTGCAACGAGTAAAGACGTTCCTGCGGTGGCCCCTTTTTGAAGGTTACGCTCCCCGAATGCTTTGCGGACGCGTTGAGAACATGTATTACGCCGATCTAGCCGATGCCATGTTGGATACGCACACCGACGCGACCGCGGCTGTGATGGGCCTGATTCTCGTGCAACTGGAGCGCGACGACCTGATGAAGACGTTTGGCAGGGAGGTGAAACAGTTGAGCGTGGCCGCTGTACATCTCGACGATAAACAAGAGCCGCGGTTGCATTTACCTTTGGCCTTATGTGGGCAAATGAAACTGGTGAACTACCTGGCGAGGAATCTTGAAGTGTTCGTAGCTTTAACAAAAGCCATAGGGGCTGGCGTCGTCAAGTCGCCCCCCGGCCTAAACCTACATCTGGAGCTGGCGAAGTTGACCGCTCGAGGGATGTTGTATCCGGAGGAGCTAATCTGGACAATGTGCATGTACATAGGGGAACGTAATACGTGGACCGCGGTGATCAATTGCATATTCGAGGTCAACCCGGCATTCCGGCTGGACGAATTGGGCAACGCCGATATCTGTACAGTATTACAGCCTCTACGCCACGCGTCGAGCTATAAGATTCAGGTGCCCTTGGTCAACGCGTTATCCCGACTGTCCGAACACGAGCTACACCGAGTACGGGTGTTTCTACAATGGCCCCTTTTCGAAGGTTACGCTCGCCTGCCCATGGGAAAAATCGAGAACATGTATTGCGCCGATCTAGCTAACGCCGTGTTAGATACGCACACTGTCATGACCCCGGTTGTGATGGGCCTGATCCTCAGGCAACTCGACCGCGAGGACCTAATGACTAGATTTACCGCGGAGCTGAAACTGTCGAACGCTGCGGCCGCGTTACAGTAGACCGTTCGGGCCGGTCGGACCCGTCGAACGAGGCGGTCGGCTCGGGCCTGTCGGACGCGTCGGCCGAAGTGCTAGACTCGGGCCGGTCGGACGTATCGGCCGGCTTCGGTTGGATAACTGTGATCGGACGCTATTGCAATTTCGTTTTTCGGGGGGTTGGGGGTGGGAGTCAGGGGCTATAAAAGTATATAAGCACTTGAGATGGCCACACATCCCAAGACCCTACAGCAGTTGGAGTCTGGTCTGTACACCAGCTGTTGTACACGATGCCGTCATTGTGGTTCTCGGTTGTCCTTGCGGCTGCTCTGTGTTCTGCGGCCAATGGGTTGCACATGGACCAAGGGCCTCTGCACAAGGCTCTCGCGACTACTATGGACAAGTGGCCTCATCTGCGCAAAATCGCCGTATCTTCTCCGCTGATGACGAAGATACGACGGCTATGCAGCTGGCAATTGATGGGTCGGACGGTCGGGGTATACGGCGCAGACCTGACCATCGTGTACATGAAGTCCGACAATTGCACCAGCTACACGAAAGAATCGTGGGCGGGCACTTTTCCCTGTGTGCTCACCAAGGGCTCCCTGTACACTACGTGTCAAGGTCCGTTGCCCGTCGGCACAGAAACGGCAACCTGGCACGCCTTCGACGTCAATCCCCCCATAACCTGGAGAGGACCCTTTCTCAATAGTCACGAAGTCATATCGCAAGAGTCTGTTCCATTCGAGAGGAAACTCACTTGCCGGAGCCTCGGTGAATTCGCCTTGGCTCGAGCCGTACAGCAAAGCGGAGTGTACACTGGTAACGCAACTGTTGCATGTCTGAGGACCGCGACGTCTTTCCACCTAATGGTGAAAGGATCTGATGTGAACACCGTGATACGTGTGACGGCGGACAAGGGTTTCGCAAAAGACATGACATGTAAGAACGTATCATGGGAAGCGGGGGTTAACAACCGTGGTAATCTCGTCGTCTCGGCCGAAGGTCGGAGTGTTCGTTATTCCAGGAAGCTGTTGTCTAAGGACCGTTTGAAATTTGAGGGAAGGAAGCGATACGTCGAATCCGACAACTCCAAGGGAGAACCCAGGCTGTGTCCCTTGAGTTCAATGACGGGCGCGTGCTCTGTCATGAACTCGCTATCGGATAAGGAGCTCGACACCCTGGGTAATGTCACTGGCTTCTACGTTCAGTTCTGGTACGCCTATGGTGTCAGTGATAATGTTTTCATGCGGGGGCAAGTGTTAGGCACTAATGGCGTTCTCGCTAATAGCTACCGAGCCCCCGCGTTGGACAAGGGTGAATCTGCGTGGATGGAACTACCTTTGGGATCTACGACGACTAAATGTCTTCCACGTGTGTACAGTTTCTCTGACTGTCCAGGGCTTCCGGCCGGTGGACCCAGTTTGGGTCCGTATCGGGGAGGTGATGCAGATCATTACAGTTTCCATTAAAGTGGACAACACTTATTATTCCTCTATCTGTTCTAAGCTGTATGTACGCGTACAGGAGATGTACCGCATCACTCAATAAAATTATTTTCAAAAAAAAAAGAAAAGATTGTGTGAGCTTTACTGTGTGTTGTGTCTTTGTAAGCATGGTCCAAACAAATGGAACTCTAGACTCCTGTGTCCAAATGACAACAGGAGTATGAAGCTGCAACGGGAATGGGCTGGCGATGCACAACAAAGATGTGCAATGCCTTATGTTGGGAGACTAAAACAGAAAGGCACCTGCAACAGTTTAGGTGTACAACCACATTTTTTTATTACATTTGCAAGACAGATCGCCGTAAAGAGTGTACAATGCCTTATGTGGGATACTACTAAAAAATTAAAAAAAACAAACAAAAATACAAAAGGCACCTACAACAGTGTACAAACACATTTTTAATTACATTCGCAAGACGGATCGCCACAAAAGACTAAAACTAAAGGCGTCTCCCTTTCTTGGCACATTGGACCCCGGCAGGGTTAGCGGGGCGTCTCTTCAACGACGAGTTGTCCTCGCATGATCCACGGACCGGATCGCGGTCCCTCACACGTGAACATTCCGTATCGAGGTCCCCGATGCTGGCGCGTGTGGGTCCGTTTACGTACGTCTCGTTCTGGGCAAGCGCGTGCACAGTGTCCTCCTGTTGCTCGGTCTGAGGTTCCCTGTGTGTAATCTCACGTGTAGGTCTCTTGAATGGGTCGTACTCTTCTTCACTGTCATCGTTCTCATCAGCCAGGAGCATGTCGAGGAGATGCGCGCACTCCTCGGTTACCTGTTCGTCGCTCAACGTCTCGTGAGCTATCTCCCCGGCGAAGGGGGGTGGGCGCACCCCTCCGTCACCCGGGTCCGCACCTGTGCAAGGCGGCCCAGTACCACGGTCGACGCGCACACCGTCCCACGCCCCCCACGTGACACGATGGCGTCCCAGCAAAGCGCGTTGTAGATCTGGAAATGTCAGCCATTGGGGTTTACGGGCCTCTCTCACTAGCACACTGAAGGTGTCGTGGGTTGCGTATCTGCTCATGTCAAATCTATTCAGACTCCAGGTCCTGAACAGGTTAGTCATCTTTGCGTTAGGAGACAGATTGAACATATCCGAGAGTATGCGTCGTGCCGGGTTATTCATGGCATCCCAAATGCATCCTGAAAAAAGGTTGTTCAGCACAGGCAGAGTGAGCGAGTGTTTAGTGAGCCTGAGAACGGGGCGCGGTGGAAGGTAGGATCTGACCAACTGTTCCTGTAACGCGGGACTGCAAGCCTTGCTGATCACATAGAACGGATGTTTCAACGTGGTGAGACTCGCCAGCACGAGACCGTACTGTAGGATGCGGGCCAGTACGAGCTTGGACGCGGTGCTGGTGAACAAACACAAGGGCAAGGCTTGCTCTACATCCTTGTATATGGTCAGTCTCCTGGCTACACACCTCTTCACTGAGCGCGGTACGTTCCACTCAACGAGATACGTGAGGTAACCTCTGACACTTTTGCTGTCAGCTTGGGTAAGCCTGTTGGGAGAATGCAAGAGCTTGCGAATGTGATCCCTGTAAAGGAGTCCAAACAGGGGCCACGTAAACTCAGCCCTGGGAACGTTACCTACGTTCTGCACTCTCAAGTAGGAGATAAAACTGGCTGTGAGTCCGCAGGGTACCCTTCCCTCCGCGAGACTGGCTGGGTAGTAGAACGGGTACAAGACAGAGGACGCCAGCAGTCTCCTTTGAGCAGCGGACTTAGGGACAGTACGGGTTGCAGTTTCCACCTCCTTGAAGTTGGGGAAATAGCCACCGACGAACCGTGGCGCGTCGATAGCATGTTCCGACCCCTCGGTACACGGTAGAAATGCCCAATTGCGGGTCCTGTCGCTGTCGGATTCTGTCGTTACCAGAGCATACGCGTCTTTTACCTTCATGCAGGCTAGACTGATGGGAAAGCTATCTGTCGAACATCGGGACATTTCACGAGTGACGTTCAGAAACGTCTTCGCGCATAGGTAGTGATCACAACCGCGGAGAGCGGCCACGAAGTCCTCGCTGGGGGCTACAAACACCTCCTGAAACAATACGTGGGTTACGCTGTATTTCCTGTAACGCTTGTCACCCACGAGATGGCGATTCGCTGGAAACAGCATCATGAAGTAGCCCCTGTAAGGTGTCACGGGATTCTCCAGGAAAGTACTGTACACCGTGTTCGGGACCGATACATGGCGTATCGACATTTTTGCGGCACACGCGAATTCCATCAGATCGACCGAGCCGATTCGAGACAGGTCGTCTTTGCAGATGTACGGGAACAGCGGTTTTTGGCCTGCCTCTGTAACATCAGTTTCGAATCCCACATATTTGAGCTGTGGCTGCGTAGCGAACAGAGCATGCTGGATCTGCCAAGGTTCTGCAGCCGCGGCGGTGATGTTACGCAAAGGCAACGCACCAGATGCTATCAGGGTAAAGTTTACAAAATCCGATCTGTCACTCCTGTCCGTAACATGCTTCAGGATGTGTTCCGGCAACACGCGATGGCCAAAGGCGCCTTGGTTTGCCGCGAGTAGGTTCTCAAGCCCGAGAATGTACCGCGAAGCCTCCTCGAGCACTCCGTCCATGTCAGGGACCTCATACGGCTTGGCGCCGGTGCTTACAGCGACGTTTGCATTGGGTTGAAAGAAACGCCTTTGGGCGACATCTTCCGCGGTTGCAGGGTAGCCAGCACCGCTAAACACCCATTCGCTGTCCGACGCGTCCATCGCGGTTGTCGTACCAGCGTTCACAGATGCGGATGATACCTCGGCGTGAAAGGTCTGAAGGGATAGACAACGGGACGAGTGTTTTTATGTCAAGCTAGAGTTAGTTCGGCGACTGGTCGGTTGGACGAACCGAACGCGGAGTGGTACAGACCCTCGGTCGGACGAACCGAACACGTACCTGGTACAGACCCTCGGTCGGACGAACCGAACGCGTACCTGGTATAGACCCTCGGTCGGACCGACGCGGGGGGAGGGGGGGGGTGGTGGGTTGTAGGGTTGGTCGGGTAATCCGGTCGGAGGTGTTATTATAATAAAACAGAACGTGGAGTCCTTCATAAGGGATACGAACAACGCACGAGTTCAGTTGACTGTCACAATGACATCCCCTAATCTAAATACTGCTACGGACCAGCCGTGTCCCGTACCGGCTCGTACTCGGCTCGGGTCCAGGAGAAAACAGCGACTGATTTCCCTCGAAATGTTCGACAATGAACAGGACCTTCTGATGGTGGATCCGAATACCTCCGTGTTCAGATTCCCCAAACTGGACTTTGGGATGTCGACAATGGGTAAAGACGAGCTGAAACGAGCATTGGTTGAGCCATTGCGGCTGCACGATGAAACGGCGGGAAATGACACGGGGATAGACCACCCTAATCCTCAGGAGCTAACCAGTGATGTTATCACCACTTACCAGAACCATCGACTCGCGGCTGTCAGTTGGTTTGCTAACATCGTAGCATCCCACTTGACATGCATCGACAATCACCACTCTATCCTCATGCCGGCTGTGAATGTCATGGACAGATACATAACAACCCGGGTCGACCGTGGCGAGGACCTGACTCTACTGTTAAGGGACATTGGCAACATACGCGCTGCGTGCATGTCGTTGTCGATCAAGATGTATGCCGTGTGTACAGAAATGGAACTGGATTACCTGTGTGAGTACGACCAATGGGCGACCAAGGCCTTGGTAGATCCTGGTAGCAACACGAGTTCCGGATTCGACGTGTACAGTCTATCCGATAGACAAAGGGTAATACAGACCGAGGTGCAAATACTAACAACGTTACGGGGTGCTGTTTTTCCTGTAAACGCAGAAGTCACCATTGCAATTCTGTGCATGTATCTGATTCTGACACTCCCCGGCAGGGGCGACCGGGAGCGCTGTGACGATCTAAATCGTCGTGCCACGTCGATAGCAATTGACTTCTTGTCTAAAACCACACTGGACATCAGGCTGCTAGGTTACAAGAGGTGGACTTGCATTGCGGTGTGCTGCCTACTTGGGGTGTGCACGGCGTGTGACTCCGTCGACGAACGGCACTTGGAAACCACTCTGATCGCGCTCCTGGAAGAACTGATGCCTGGTGGACTTACACGTGCAACTCTGTATGAGCTTAGACTGGCATTTACCCGTGCCTGCGTGGTGTGCGCTAGCTCTTTTGTCAGACAGAACGTACAGAGAGCGTTGCGTAAGATATCCTGTATGATATGTCCCCGATGCAGGAGCGTTCTAGCGAAAGAAGCAAAGTGTTGTAATAACACAGTCGAGTATGTATAGGAGCCGTAGCTCATAACGGGAGCCAGAGTGTCATACCAAATGTTGTAAAACCCTCTGTTTGTTTTTTTTTAAAAAAAACCAGTGATTGTCAAATGTTGTGTCATATGTTGTGTATAATAAAACAAACCACGTTGAACTGCTGAACTGTTGTACTGTTATTTGTAACGTAGTAAAACAAAACACACACAAAAAAAGGAAAGACATCACACACCACGACACGGAATACAGCAGGTGCTTTTATTGTCTAGTAAAGGACATAACATAAAATCGAAGAGGTGTAGGTTGAAACCCAAGCTCAGCAACACGGGCAGCTGGAGATGTCATCAGATCCTAACGGGTCATCTTCTTCAAGCGCTTCGTTTGTAATACGCAACCACCACGATCCACATCTGGTGTCATGTGTAGCAGAGACGCCGTGCAGGGCACACGGTGTCTTATATCAGTCTCTAGTCTTTCGTCGCAATACTTGACGATGTCGTGCATGTAATGTGCAAGGATGACACCCGGTTCCCGGTTTGTGCAGATCCACACGCATGCATGCGTACCGCGACGCGTAGTCCCACTGCGTACGCTGTACCTAACTGCAACGTGTTCTCCGACGCAATGGGTCGTGATGGGCACAGCTACGATCCCCACGGCAATTAGTGCTTCGGCTCCTATTATCGCGGCGGTTTCAAAGGATAGACCTGAGAATTGTGCATCTGAACAGTCGCATCTTCCGATGGGGTAGCATCCGAGGCTGGTACGAGTACCTGGTTGCTCCGCGTATACAGAACGAATTACCTTGGTCTCCTCGATGACCAGACCGTCTCTACCGTCTTCCTTACATACGGAAAACCTGAACATTTCGGACCGTGGACGCTAACAATCTTTGGATGTCGTCTGTATCAACATGTCCAATCTGAGATCGCGTGGATGGACCCGTGGTACATTTAATATGGCTGCATCTCAATCAGTGTCTGATGTAGCCTTTTAGCCACCGAAACGTGTGGAACGTCCAACCGGGCTCAAAGAACCCCTTTCATTGTAGAACGTCCTACCGGAGTTACAGGACAGGTCTTGAAACGTCCGACGCGGGGTTTCAGAAAGTCCGACCGCAGGTTCGAAAGAAAGTCCGACTCAGGGTTTCAGAAAGTCCGACCGAGGTCTCGAAACATCCGACGCAGGCTTTCAAAAAGTCCGACGCAGGGTTTCAGAAAGTCCGACGCAGGCTTTCAGAAAGTCCGACGCAGGGTTTCAGAAAGTCCGACCGAGGTCTCGAAACATCCGACGCAGGCTTTCAGAAAGTCCGACCGAGGTCTCGAAATATCCGACGCAGGCTTTCAAAAAGTCCGACGCAGGGTTTCAGAAAGTCCGACCGAGGTCTCGAAATATCCGACGCAGGGTTTCAGAAAGTCCGACCGAGGTCTCGAAATATCCGACGCAGGCTTTCAAAAAGTCCGACGCAGGGTTTCAGAAAGTCCGACCGAGGTCTCGAAATATCCGACGCAGGCTTTCAAAAAGTCCGACGCAGGGTTTCAGAAAGTCCGACCGAGGTCTCGAAATATCCGACGCAGGGTTTCAGAAAGTCCGACCGAGGTCTCGAAACATCCGACGCAGGGTTTCAGAAAGTCCGACCGAGGTCTCGAAATATCCGACGCAGGCTTTCAAAAAGTCCGACGCAGGGTTTCAGAAAGTCCGACCGAGGTCTCGAAATATCCGACGCAGGGTTTCAGAAAGTCCGACCGAGGTCTCGAAACATCCGACGCAGGCTTTCAAAAAGTCCGACGCAGGGTTTCAGAAAGTCCGACCGAGGTCTCGAAACATCCGACGCAGGGTTTCAGAAAGTCCGACCGAGGTCTCGAAACATCCGACGCAGGCTTTCAAAAAGTCCGACGCAGGGTTTCAGAAAGTCCGACCGAGGTCTCGAAATATCCGACGCAGGGTTTCAGAAAGTCCGACCGAGGTCTCGAAACATCCGACGCAGGCTTTCAAAAAGTCCGACGCAGGGTTTCAGAAAGTCCGACCGAGGTCTCGAAATATCCGACGCAGGCTTTCAAAAAGTCCGACGCAGGGTTTCAGAAAGTCCGACCGAGGTCTCGAAACATCCGACGCAGGGTTTCAGAAAGTCCGACCGAGGTCTCGAAACATCCGACGCAGGGTTTCAGAAAGTCCGACCGAGGTCTCGAAATATCCGACGCAGGCTTTCAAAAAGTCCGACGCAGGGTTTCAGAAAGTCCGACCGAGGTCTCGAAACATCCGACGCAGGGTTTCAGAAAGTCCGACCGAGGTCTCGAAACATACAACAAACAACAAACAGCTTTCACAGTTCGAGCTGCTCAGTTGTAAAAGTGCGGTCGGACATTCTGTCCGGTCGGACATTCTGAAATGTCCGACGGAGCTTTCACAGTTCGAGCTGCTCAGTTGTAAAAGTCCGGTCGGACATTCTGTCCGGTCGGACATTCTGAAATGTCCGACTGAGCTTTCACAGTTCGAGCTGCTCAATTGTAAAAGTCCGGTCGGACATTTCAGAATGTCCGACGGAGCTTTCACAGTTCGAGCTGCTCAGTTGTAAAAGTCCGGTCGGACATTTCAGAGTTCGAGCTCCTCAGTTGTAAAAGTCCCGTCTGACCTTTCAGAATATCCGACGCAGGCTTTCAAAAAGTCCGACGCAGGGTTTCAGAAAGTCCGACCGAGGTCTCGAAATATCCGACGCAGGGTTTCAGAAAGTCCGACCGAGGTCTCGAAATATCCGACGCAGGCTTTCAAAAAGTCCGACGCAGGGTTTCAGAAAGTCCGACCGAGGTCTCGAAACATCCGACGCAGGGTTTCAGAAAGTCCGACCGAGGTCTCGAAACATCCGACACAGGGTTTCAGAAAGTCCGACCGAGTTCTCGAAATATCCGACGCAGGGTTTCAGAAAGTCCGACCGAGGTCTCGAAATATGCGACGCAGGCTTTCAAAAAGTCCGACGCAGGGTTTCAGAAAGTCCGACCGAGGTCTCGAAACATCCGACGCAGGCTTTCAAAAAGTCCGACCGAGGTCTCGAAATATCCGACGCAGGGTTTCAGAAAGTCCGACCGAGGTCTCGAAATATCGACGCAGGCTTTCAAAAAGTCCGACGCAGGGTTTCAGAAAGTCCGACCGAGGTCTCGAAACATCCGACGCAGGGTTTCAGAAAGTCCGACCGAGGTCTCGAAACATCCGACACAGGGTTTCAGAAAGTCCGACCGAGTTCTCGAAATATCCGACGCAGGGTTTCAGAAAGTCCGACCGAGGTCTCGAAATATGCGACGCAGGCTTTCAAAAAGTCCGACGCAGGGTTTCAGAAAGTCCGACCGAGGTCTCGAAACATCCGACGCAGGCTTTCAAAAAGTCCGACCGAGGTCTCGAAACATCCGACGCAGGGTTTCAGAAAGTCCGACCGAGGTCTCGAAACATCCGACGCAGGCTTTCAAAAAGTCCGACCGAGGTCTCGAAACATCCGACGCAGTACGCAGGGTTCAGAAAGTCCGACCGAGGTCTCGAAACATCCGACGCAGGCTTTCAAAAAGTCCGACCGAGGTCTCGAAACATCCGACGCAGGGTTTCAGAAAGTCCGACCGAGGTCTCGAAACATCCGACGCAGGCTTTCAAAAAGTCCGACCGAGGTCTCGAAACATCCGACGCAGGGTTTCAGAAAGTCCGACCGAGGTCTCGAAACATCCGACGCAGGGTTTCAGAAAGTCCGACCGAGGTCTCGAAACATCCGACGCAGGGTTTCAGAAAGTCCGACCGAGGTCTCGAAATATCCGACGCAGGCTTTCAAAAAGTCCGACGCAGGGTTTCAGAAAGTCCGACCGAGGTCTCGAAATATCCGACGCAGGCTTTCAAAAAGTCCGACGCAGGGTTTCAGAAAGTCCGACCGAGGTCTCGAAATATCCGACGCAGGCTTTCAAAAAGTCCGACGAGGTCTCGAAACATCCGACGCAGGCTTTCAAAAAGTCCGACCGAGGTCTCGAAACATCCGACGCAGGGTTTCAGAAAGTCCGACCGAGGTCTCGAGATATCCGACGCAGGCTTTCAAAAAGTCCGACGCAGGGTTTCAGAAAGTCCGACCGAGGTCTCGAAATATCCGACGCAGGCTTTCAGAAAGTCCGACCGAGGTCTCGAAACATCCGACGCAGGGTTTCAGAAAGTCCGACCGAGGTCTCGAAACATCCGACGCAGGGTTTCAGAAAGTCCGACCGAGGTCTCGAAACATCCGACCCAGGGTTTCAGAGAAATGTCCGACGGAGCTTTCACAGTTCGAGCTGCTCAGTTGTAAAAGTCCGGTCGGACATTTCAGAATGTCCGACGGAGCTTTCACAGTTCGAGCTGCTCAGTTGTAAAAGTCCGGTCGGACATTTCAGACTTTGAGCTGCTCAGTTGTAAAAGTCCAGTCGGACCTTTCAGATTTCGAGCTGCTCAGTTGTAAAAGTCCCGTCTGACCTTTCAGAATATCCGACGCAGCGTTCAGAATGTTCGGAAAGTCCGACAGTGGTTTCAGAATATCATACCAATTAAGATACCAGCATAACAGCCACCACGTCATATGCATGATGATTATTATTATTATTATTATTATTATTATTAACACAATAGCCGTGTCTTTTTAAGAACACCGAGCGACATGTGTGCATGACTAAATAAAAAATCTACAGCACATCATTGTATGAACACGTTTATTCATTTCCTTGGTACAACGCACTGCAAATCATTGTGTGAACGCGTGTAGTCATTTCTGTGACAGTACAATGCTTGATGGGTCAACGCTTTCTAATGATGATGAAGTTGATGATAATGATGTTCATGATGATGATGATGATGATGATGATGATGATTAACATAATAGCCGTGTCTTTTTAAGAACCCCAAGCACACATGTGTGCATGACTAAATAAATAAAAAATCTACAGCAAATCATTGTATGAACACGTTTATTCATTTCCTTGGTACAACGCACTGCAAATCATTGTGTGAACGCGTGTAGTCATTTCTGTGACATTACAATGCTTGATGGGTCAACACTTTCTGATGATGATGATGATGATTAACATAGCCGTGTCTTTTTAAGAACCCCAAGCACACATGTGTGCATGACGAAATAAATAAAAAAATCTACAGCAAATCATTGTATGAACACGTTTATTCATTTCCTTGGTACAACGCACTGCAAATCATTGTGTGAACGCGTGTAGTCATTTCTGTGACAGTACAATGCTTGATGGGTCAACACTTTCTGATGATGATGATGATGATGATGATTAACATAATAGCCGTGTCTTTTTAAGAACCCCAAGCACACATGTGTGCATGACTAAATAAATAAAAAATCTACAGCAAATCATTGTATGAACACGTTTATTCATTTCCTTGGTACAACGCACTGCAAATCATTGTGTGAACGCGTGTAGTCATTTCTGTGACAGTACAATGCTTGATGGGTCAACACTTTCCACATCGCACGTAAACTCCGAAATAGGACACGTGTCATCTGCTTTAAGTACACGCCACAGTGGGCTGGAAAACGTTGACAGGTTACACGTGTACACGCTGTTTATGTTAACAGATAGCAGGTGATAAGATCTCACGCTTTCACGTTTCTCAACTATGATGATATACAACCCACCTTGCCTCAGCCCCCCAGAGTCGGCCCCGTATAACTCGTGGCCTGTGACCCGTGATACTACGATTGTACAGTTCAGTCTGTCTGCAAGCTGTTTAATCTCTGAACAATGACACGATCTCTGTGTGATTTCTTTACATCCCGTTTCTTCATCATCATCATCATCATCATCAGGTCGCACTACGGCAACAAATTGTTGTACGGGCTTATCCGATCCTAATGTTACAGCTCTGACACTCCCGTATCGCGTAAGGACGTCTGTGATATACGTAGGGACCCGAACAACACTGGTGTTGACATCGGGTTCGATAGTAAAGCCAGCGTTATGCTCTCGGACATCTACTCGAGTCACCTCCTTCGCGGACTCTTCGCATTTCAGAGTCCCTTGCCCTTCTTCCGTGTGTCCTTCAGGGCTTCTTCGTGCCACGCTCGCCTTCTTGTACGTGGTCGGGGTGATGCTATCGGAACGCCGTTTCCTCAGTGTCCGCGTGCGAGTGCGTGTATCATCTGCCACGTCCATGGGCACCTGTTCACCGTTCAGGGCTTGCACAGCATCCCGTATATCGCTCTCGTATTCGGCGAACATGCCTGTGTCTGCGTGCAGCGTGTCCGTCGTGTCATCTTCATCTGAACTGTACCCGCTTACCCGAAGACACATTCGATTTAACATACGTCTGATCCGGTCCACCGAAGCGGCCTTATAACGTTTGACTTCCGATAGCACATCCGCAGCATCGTTCACGCCAAAGTAAAGCGCGACCGCACGCATATCGGTCTTACACTTCGCCGAGGTTACACCGACGGCGTAAAGTCTGCCCTCCAGCGCTTCGATGTCCCGCTTGAGCCCCTTCACCGTGTCCGTAAGCCGGTCACTTTCGGTCACACGGTGTCTAATTTCCCTATCTCGGGCCTCGATTGCAGCGCGCTGTGTGCTCACAATGCCAGAGAGCCTGTCAGCGTCGAGTCTGGCGGACTCGACCTCTTCCTTGCACCTAGCCTCTGAGACACTCACAGCACTCTGCGCCTTTCCGATAGCAGCCTCCAACACGCCATTGCGCGATGTTAGAATGGAGATGTCTTGATCGCGGACTTGTAGGTCCTTGCTGTGCTGGGTGCGTAAAGCGTCGATTCTAGCCTCGTGAGCTTCTATCTGTCTGCGTAGTTCATCTACCTCGTTAGCCCATGTCATTCTTTCCGTACGCTGTTCAATGGTCAGCGATTCGAACCGCCGCGTCAGCGCAGTACGATCAGCGTCTAGTTTGTCACACATCTCCCGCAGTTCGTCCTTACGAGTGTTCGCCTTGCGTAACTCGACGGTATCCCTCTCCTCCAGCGCTGCGAGCGTCGTCTTGGCGATGTCGTACTGCTCATTCAATTTCGTCATAGCGGTATTCGCTTGCGTCAAGTCGCCGCGACACTTGTCGTATCTCTGTGTCAGTGTGGTAATTACAGTGGCCATGGCACGCAGTAGATCCGGACACGTACTCGAAATCCGCCCGAGCATTGGGATTGGAGATGGGTCGCGATCGGTACTGTCTCGCTGAATCTGCATCGCGTCGATGTGTGTCACACACTCCCTCCCGAGGTCACCATCCGCAAGCGCGCATCGTAGCACGCGCAGCACGTCCCCGTTCGTCAGTTTTTTACGGAACTCATCAAGCTGCGTCAACGCGACGTCCGCGTGCTTTACGTGTCGGGCGCGTTGTATGAAATTGCACCCGCTGAACGTACGTCGCATACCGCTCCCCAGTCTACGGATCACCGCGTCGTAACAGCCGACCAATTCCATAGCCAAATCGAACCCTATCGCGTTCCGAGCTTTCGTGCCGTCAAACGCTCGAAACCAAGCGGCCAGGTCTTCGAAATTGTTCTCCAGGGCCTCGATTGTAACCAGGGTGTCGTCCGGGTTACCCGTGTCATTCTCATCGTCACGCGTACACGGGGACGCCTCGATATCCGAAGGGAACAGTTTTGATATGATACCCAAGAGAGTGGCACGTGAAGCGTTCCCAGTATCCGCTCGAAAGCGAGGGTCTAACCGCTTCGTCGGCCCGGTGCCGCGAGCGCGACTCGTCCCAGAACCCGTCGATGAGGGGGGCGTCTGCGGTGCGCCCGGGCCCCTCGCGCATCTGCGATCTGCACTCTTTCTGCCACAACCGCCAACCCCGGTCGGGTTCTTCGTTTTCGGCGAGATGCATCTTTCTGACTCGACGGCCGTCATCTCGTGTCCGCATCGGGGACGTCCGTCCGCGGTCGCGCTTCCACGTCGCCATTCCCTCTCCGGGGCGCCTTGCGCCGCGTTCCCGCCGAGCGGCGATTCGATCCGAGCTTGTCCGTTTTTCGTGCGCTTGTCCTCGCGTCGTTTCTCGCTCTCCCGTCGCATCGGGTCCCCTGGCGACATCCTCCCCGAGTTCCTCTGCGCTAGCGGCGTAGACCCTGCGGTGATCGAGACAATATCTAATAAGCTCGCCCCTAGTTAGGGGTTGGCGTCCGCCGCCGTCGTAGGCCGCTTCTACATCACGCGATACCGTGGCACACAAAGTGGTGCACAGTCGACCCAGGAGTAGCCTGTCTATCTGTACCACGGCTGGCACCCGCTTGGGGACGGGATCGCACACCGCGGGCGGCGATCGATACGCGTAGCCGCAACGCTGACACACGGCGGCCTCGTCCTGCTCCCTTGCAAGCGTACGCGTGTCGACTCTCAACGTAGCGGAAATGTCCGATAGTGTCCGAGACCAACGCTCCAGCGCTCCGCAGCACAGGGCCGCGAGTACGAGGGCCCAGTACGGCGTCTGTATAACATCCGTAAAGGTTCCACCCGCAGACCCTGATATTTCCAGACCGGCGTATGTCAACCGCACGCGCAACCACCGACCCGAGACGGGGGTTGGCAGTTGGTTAACATCCGCACATGAGACGCTGCAGACGGAGTCCAGATCCCACAACACGCACGTACCCCACGCCGCGTGCCTCGGATCCGGTAGCGCGACGATGTCCCGTCCGTCCTCTACGTGCCTCAGCCACTCTCGGGTCAACCTGCTTTGCTCGTGTAGGACCTTGAACGCGAGCGGAGCCCCGAGCATCGCCAGCGTCTCGTTTGTCACGTTTGCGGCAAAGTTATCTCTGTCCGCAGCCTCCCAGGTGTACGTACAACACGCGAGTGCGTTCTGTACGTGCCGGTTCAAACCGGCGTGTATTCGCAGTACGAGCATTTCGGGTTGGTAGCCATTCACGGCGTCCCCCGTGAAAGGGTAGCGGTAGCGTACCGCGCTGGCGGGTGCGTGCATCTTCACCCAAGCCAAGGGCGCGCTGGCTAGAACGCTGAGCCTTTTCACCTTGTGGCCTTTGGTGTCGGTGTACGTGTTGGAAAAGTGTTTGGCTGTAACGAGACCGTAGCCCTCTCCGCCGCACCTATAGACAGCTCGTAGAATGATACAACGCGCACTGTGCGCGGTCGACCGTACAGGTATACGAAACGCGCCGTCGGGTTCCGGATCTTTCAGAGTAGTAGATACGGGTATCCGTTTCTCAACGTCGAACAATTGTACCCATATGTATTCCAAGTACCGCAGACTATGCAGATCGTCGAACCTCACGGTCATATGTGGCGTAGAGTCCCACTCGCGTATCTGACAGACGTCCATCGTGTCGTGTAGCGGCGCACGGTACACGAGTTACAATCGCTATCGCAGAGTAACAACACGAACCATGTTCCGAGCGCCTATTGTTATTATTATTATTATTATTATTATTATTATTATTATTATTATAACGTGTTACAGCTAACAATCCTCGATGACAACTTTGGGCCCGTCCGCAGCGCCGTCATCTAATAGACACCGACGGTCCTCTTGCGTCGTGCCGCCTGGGAGTAACGGGCGAGTCCCGGGACCTCGTTCGCTTGAACACACGGGATCTTGTTCACGTGGGCACCCGTCCTCTAGGAGCCGCGTGTCCCGCTCGGAACAATCGTCTTCATGTTCGCTATCGTCCTCGTGTTCGCAATCGTCCTCGGACGAGGAGTCCCTGTCGTATAGCTCAACGCACCCGAGGTCCAGGCAGCAGCTGCGCGTAGTGGTACACGTAAAGGCCTCGAGATACGAGCTCATATCGGGCGCGTGGGGGTCTGCGAGACCTTCGGCCACCTCGATCGTGTCGTTCTCTAGAGTAGTAGGGTCGGCGGACTCTAGCGAGGCGTGTGACGCGCGCCGAGCTGCGGGGTCTGTGGGTGATTCTAGGATGGGCCGATTCTGCTGCAGGACGACGTCGTCGGCCCCGTCGGTCGCGGCGGCTTGCGTTCCGTGGCGCGCGCGCAATATTTCTGCAATTGCGGCGTCTTTTCTACCCAGGCTGTTCGCGACGCTCAAGTACAGGCACAAGTTGCCGTTAGCTAGACCCGAACCTTTTCGAGCACGCACCTTCCGCCATACGTTCTCGAAGTTCCTTGTGCCGTAATGTGCGCAGATGACGGCTTTCAATGTCGCGAAGGGCATGTCGTGCACCGCTCTCAACAGCGCCGGGTCCGCCCGGCAGCGCGACGTCTCGTACGACATGGCGGCTACGAGCCCGTGTGTCGGTGTGTTTGTGCGGTGCAACCCACGCAGCGTGTGTGGAGCGTTTCCGTGTCCACTAATACTTCAGAAAAGACGGGCTGTTTGCATTTCGTGCACGCGGTGTACATCTGCCGCATTTCGGTGAAGGTGCACGTGTTTACCGTCGCGGTGCTGAGAGGCACGTTCACCATGGGTGCAGCACAGCACGACGATCCGAACTTCATTTGCTCAAAATCGAATTCCACATCGATGTTTCTGGGGTTGCCTTTCACCTCAGAGGAGTGGAAGGTCTGATTCTTTAGACACCTGGAGCACCTGAGGTCTCCTTCCTCGCGAGGCGGGTACGCACCGGGCTGTCCGGGTATGAGGAGTATCTGCTTGTGGTTGTGGTCGACCCAGTTGATGTGACAGTTGAGCACCGCGTAGAGCAGCATCTGACGCTCGAGGCTCAATTCGCTAAGCTTACCGAACTGTTCACTGTGGATAAGGCGCACGGCTTCGCGTAGCTCGGGCAGACACGCCGCGGCCATCTCCAGCGGTCGATCGGTCGTGTACGACACCGCGAGCTTGTAGTAACAACTCAGGCTCCATTCCGAATTGAGTGTGAGCATCGGATGGCCTACGGTCTTCACTACTTGGAAGGCCCTTATGAGCTTCGCGTGGTACGATCTCTTGCGCGCGGCGAAACTGAATCTCGACCATCTCACGGAATCGTCGGCGCGTATTGCGCCGTCGGCGCGTCGTGAACGAGAACTCCGTTTGACGCGTCGAACCTCCGGGTCCCTCCTTCTGTCACCGCGGCGCTCGCCGGATGGTCCGCCGCGCGGTTCGCGGTTCGCGTTCCGTGCTCGCGTAACAGTCTCGTCGCGTATCGGCACTGCGGCTACGCTGGGGTTAGGGTCAGTACGGGGCTCTGGAACGTACGTCGGGCATCCGCGACGTTCGCGTGGGTTTACCTCCGGTCGGAGCGCGGAGCTCTGCGACTCCGCCGTAGAAGCGGTCGGACTTTCCGGCTCTGCCTGCGAAGCGGTCGGACGTTCCGGCTCCGGATCGGGTCGGACTATCTGTCTGTCAAGAATCCGAATCGCCTCGGCTCTGATCGAGCGCAACGCGTCTGTAGACTCCTCCTGATTTAACCCCAGGTCCTCGTTTTGATACCTATAAAAGTCGGCCAGGAGGGCAAACCTGAGCACAACCTCGCGGTCCTGCATCTCGGATACATCGTCCTTACTTGGCAGAGCAAGGCCGCGCGCTGTCGCTTCCGAAACCAAGGCGGGTGACAAATCGTCCCACAGTCCCAGGCAAAGCCCGTAGGCTCGTTCGCATTCGGAGGTCTTGGTCTTCGACGTCAGCAGCTTGACCAGTTCGGCCACCAGTCGATTAGCTGAACTACACTCTCTGTGTTTAAGATGGCACACGGCGTCAAGACACTCGAGGTAAGCCTGGAGAAGGACGGCTTTTGCATAGCGACGGGGCCACACGACGCCGGCGTCGTCTACACGTGCGCCGTCAGCCCGTTCGCTCCGGTCATCCTCGGCTCTCCCGTGGTGTTGCATCTCCACTGTCCGGATGTCTTTGGGGACGAGGTGTTGAAAGTGCACGCCGAACACCTAGGCCACTTCCTCGCTCTGCAGAGCGTGCCCAAGATAAACGACGATATGGAACGCACGCTGTTTCAGGGTCTGTGCAAACTGTTTACGCGGGAGAAAGTCCTAGCGCTATACGCCGAGGTCCTAACCGACGGCGACGTCGCGTCGGATATAACCGGCGCGGGGGTCGGAGAAAACGAGTCGCACCCCCGCGTGTTTGTCAACTTTCAGAAGCGCGAAGCCGCTCGGAGCGCGTCCTTGCTCCGCGCCTTACTCGACCTGTTTGACGTGGACGACCTTTGCGACGCCGACATAATGCACGAGGAGGGCCAGGAGCCCCGACACGTGTTGTTTCTGTACCTGATTCAGCTGTTGGCTATAATCGTGAGCAGCTGTATGGAGGAGACGCAGCTCGCCACCGTCATGAGCCTCGCGTCTTCCGTCTTCCTGGAGGCGAATTTCTGCGAGCCTCTGTGTGCGGCGACTCTACTGAAGCCGATGTTCGTTCCGTACTACGAGCACCACGGGGCGAAGCGATACAGGAGAGGTCAGGACGGCGGAGACCGCGATCGAGACGACCCGGAAACCAAGCTGAGGTATTACAGACTCTTCACGGGTTACGAACTAGACGCCGCCGGTACCGACGTTTCCAGCGGAATGGACGGGACGCTCAGCTGGACCGAGCACAGCGTGCTACAGCGTATGCAGGGCTATAAGATTGCAGAACGCAGGAGCAAAACGCTGTGGTTCGTGGCACCCCAGATGGGGGACAGGATGGACATGGTTAGGAACTCCGGCCTGAAAATGATGGGAGGGCAGACCGCCGCTAAGAATCTGAAGATATGCTCCTACCTGATGTGCGATAACGTAATGGCGTACATACAGTGCGCGCTGTTCGGCACGATCTCTAACATGCTACCCTGTCACGCAAACAGCGATTTTACGGAGGCCGTCATGACCACCATCAAAGGTTCTATGAGCAGGTTCGCAGACGTGGTCCGTCACCAGAGCGCGGGCCTGATGACAGAGCTCTGCGCTCTGACAGAGAGTTGCTTGTACACCGCAGGGGTCGGGTTTGCGGGACAGGACAAGGGTAACACCGTGTATTTCGGAAAGGTTTTTACGGGGCCGGAGGATAAGAGACCTCCTCCCAGCCCAAACAGGCTGGGCGTCTTCACGTCGGTGACCATGGGCATCGCGAACAGCACGATGATGAACACCACGCTGAACGTCGCCCTGAAACGCGACGGTCGCGGTTTACGCGATACGCTGTCTACCGGATACAAGCCCGTCGGGATTACCAGGGTGGGAACCGATACGTTCTTCTACGCGCGATACCATCACGCGTTCAACGCGGGCGAGTTCACGGAGGTGGCCTGCGTAAAGGCCATGTCCGACCCCAGGTACAACAACCTGGTCCATCAGGAACAACTGAGCAACGAAACGAAGTATCAGTTGACCGTGGCCCACGGAGCCTTGCCCATGTGCGTGCTCACTCTGGCGATGACGATGCGACAGACCGTGATGATGATCGCGGGGTTCATCTGCGCGGAGCTGGCGCAAGCGATCTACGCTCCGAAGGGGAACGATGTCACCCTGTGCAAACATCTCGTCTCGCTGTCTATGGCCGCCAAATTCAGACACCGAAAAGACGAGGAAGAGAGCACCAACGCGTTCCTCGCGTCTTACGGAGAGTTTCTAAAGCTGACGGGACCGGTCTTCGGCAACCCCGGCAGGGGTAGCGTTAACCACAGGGACCTGGACTCCATGGAGTGGTTACAGGAAAGCGATCACAGGCTCCCGGATTACGTGCGTAGAGCGCTTCGCGTGATCGGAGACACTAAGGGAGAGGTCAGTAGGATCATGCAGGAGAAGAACGTCTCCTACAACAGGGTGGTGTTCGTGGGCGAGACGGGCGTGATGAAATTCGCGTCTATGTTCGCGAACGGGGAATACGTGATGCACGCTCCCATGATGGTGATGTCTAACATGAGGACGTTCTCGAACAACACCAAGAGCTACGGGTCCGTGAAACTGTGCAGACGGGGGTGCTATTACCGCGTCAAGATATTCAGTAACAGGTGTGTCGACACAAAGCTGTACAGCCAGTGGGGCAACGGCCTCGACCGCCTCACCAGGGAGAGCGATGCCACGAGAGACGGGATACTCGAAAGGATCAAGAGAGGGGTGTCTTGCGTGTTACCCAGTATAGATGTGAATCGGATTAGGATGATGGCGCCGGAACTCGACGAGGAAGACTTCGGCTTACTGTTGTCAGCCGTCAGGGAAAACAACATCGAAGTGATCGGTCAAGAGGACTCAGGCTTCACCTGTTCCGGATTGGCCGCCGAAGACACCCGTGTGTCACGTAGCCCTTACGGCGCTGCAAAAAGAGCAGGAGGGGAGCGGCATCACTGCGATGGTGCGGACAGTAAGAAGGCTAAACTCGACGGCGAGCTCGACATATTCGATGCCGTCTTCGACGACGACACCTGTTTCGAGTTAGAAGAAGAAGAAGAAGAAGAAGAAGAACAACAAGATTGAGCTGCTGGGACCACAATGTGTGTTTGTTTGTTTTATTGTTTGTCGTGTTTGCTGTGCTGGGTAACGATGTAACAATGTAACAACGTAATAAAGATACACACATGCGCTGGTATTGTCGTCCACCGTCTTTATTGAACACCACACACAGAATGGACTACAAGTGTTTCGCGAATATATGAAATGAGACAATGACACGTGTTACGTGTTAGAAGAAGATTGAGCTGTTGGGACCAGAATGTGTGTTTATTAGTTCGTTTGGTTTTTTTTTTTTATTGTTGTTGGTTTGCTGTGCTGGGTAACGATGTAACAAATGTAACAACGTAATAAAGATACACACATGCGCTGGTATTGTCGTCCACCGTCTTTATTGAACACCACACACAGAATGGACTACAAGTGTTTCGCGAATATATGAAATGAAGTATGGTCAAGTGTAACAGTTAGTTCAACTATTGTGACAATCTGCCTGTACGTACATCCCAGAGTGCGCAAGCCTTCTCTCACAGCAAAGGCTAATCGATTCTCCGTGCTACCGATCGTGCTGCCTAGGTCGGCCCTGTTCACCCTAGGTACCCTCATTTGCCCGTGTCGGACATTCCGAAACTCTCCGTCGGATATTTCGAAACCCTCCGTCGGACATTCTGAAACTCTCCGTCGGATATTTCGAAACCCTCCGTCGGACATTCTGAAACTCTCCGTCGGACATTCTGAAACCCTCCGTCGGATATTTCGAAACCCTCTGTCGGATATTTTGAAACCCTCTGTCGGATATTTTGAAACCCTCCGTCGGAGATTCTGAAACCCTCCGTCGGACATTCTGAAACCCTCCGTCGGACATTCTGAAACTCTCCGTCGGATTTTTGGAAACCCTCCGTCGGACATTCTGAAACTCTCCGTCGGATTTTTGGAAACCCTCCGTCGGATATTTCGAAACCCTCTGTCGGAGATTCTGAAACCCTCTGTTGGACATTCTGAACCCCTGTGTCGGACATTCCGAAGCCTAGGTCGATGTCGTGTAACTCCGGTCGGACGTTCCACGCAGTTGGACGAATCGCCGGTCGGACATTTCAGCGGCTAAAAGGCTACATCGGACACTGAGTGAGATACAGCCATTGGGCAATGTACATGGAGGGAGTTCACTGCACATGACGCGTACATGCCCTTACAGAAGCTAGGGGAACGCAACAGGCATAGGACATTACGGGCGGTGACACGTAATTGACACGGCACCCGGTTCGTGTGCGTTCTCTGATAATAGATGGCGAGCGTAGCATATTCGATGCCGTCTTCGACTTAAGACGACACCTGTTTCGAGTTAGAAGGAGAAGAGGATTGAGCTGCCGGGACCACAGTGTGTGTTCGTTTCTTTTGTTTTGTTTTTTTTTTTAATTTTTTGTTTTGTTTGCTGTGCTGGGTAACGATGTAACAATGTAATAAAGATACACACATGCGCTGGTACCATCATCCACCGTCTTTATTGAACACCACACACAGAATGCAGTACAAGTGTTTCACGAATATATGAAATGAAGTATGGTCAAGTGTAACAGTTCAACTATAGTGACAATCTTCCTGTACGTACATCCCAGAGTATGCAAGTCTTCTCTCACAGCAAAGGCGAATCGATTCTCCATGCTACCGATCGTGCTGCCTAGGTTGGCCCTGTTCGCCCTAGGTACCCTCATTTTACTTCGCGACTCGAGTCTGACGAACTCTTCGACGGCCCTGCCGTAGTCGGACTCTCCGCAGTGCGTAAGCTGCAGTTCCCCGTGCGTGACCCGTGCGCAGATGAGCGGATTGAGGATCCCGCTAACAGAGATGAGTCTGTGCGAATTAGATTGGGAGTTGTCGTCCGGACAGTTGAGCTTAGTAAACGCGCAGCTAAAAGGCTCCCCCGTATTCCTAGTGACGTTGGGCGGGTCGAACGAACACATTCCGTATATGTTCATGAAATCGTACGAAGCGGAGACGCCGCTCTGCTTTTCTACGTGCGCTCTCACCAGAGCCTTTATATCCGCCAGCGCTCGCGTCCTCAGGTCGCAGTACAGTTGCTTATACGCGACATCGACCGTGTCGCAGTGCTCCGAGTCTATCCGTAGCCGTGGTCTTTTTGCAGGCGACGCGGCGGCGCGCGAGAGAGGGGTCTGTTCCCCCGAATCCTCCCAACAAGGCAGCTTCCCGTAACACGCTTTGATGGCGGTCGCTACGAAGAATAGTTCGGGGACACCCTTGCCCGACTCGCGCGTCACCTGCCTCGGTTCACACGTGGACATCGTGAGGTACGACGTCTTTCTTCGATATCTGCTGGACGAGTTGGAAGCCACTACGGCAGCCGAGATCAGGCTCTACAGCGAAGCCTTAATAGAGTGTCTGGTTAAGCACCGGGAGTTGATCTCCGGATCTACCGTCTGGTCGCCTAGAGGTCGGTCGTACGTCAACTTCGACCGAGACGTCCACGGAGGGTTCGCGGTCGTGAGACCCAGAGGTCCGACGGCGGTTCAGTTCCTGGGAAAGCTGCTACCCGTATACTGCAGGCTGTGCTTTTTATCCGAGTGTCACCAACAGGCCCAGGAGGCCGCTCGGAGGTTATTACGTCGTCTGATAACGGCCAGCAGGACCGCCGCCGGTTGGGGCGAAGTCGTAGAATACGAAATCAGAACCTTGGAATACCTGATAGACAATCTGTCTACAGTACCCGCCCCCGAATGGGGCGAGGTGTGTCAATCGGCGGACGTTTCGACAGAAACCAAGGTAGCCGTCGAGCTACTGTGGTCTCACTTAGTACTGCTGTACGCCGGCAATCGCAAGCTCCTGCTGTGTAATCTCGAATTCTTCTTCACCAGACCCCAAGAGTCGATCGCGCTGTGTCCGAGCGCGCTCAGGGCTGCGATCTTTGTGCACGGCAAACATGACCCCCATTGTCAACGCAAGGAACGCAACCGGCACCGCTGCGCGTCCTCCGCAAAGGCGTGTCCGGTACGGAGAACCGATCCCGGGCGCAAAGACGCCTCCGGAGTCGCCGGCGTCAACAGACTGTACGAATCGCGACTGTCCCGCCTTTGCTGGCTGGGCGTCCTGTGGGTCCTGGACATCGAGTGCAACAAGGATACCCTTCACTGGCTTTACAAACCCGAACCGCACCGAGCGTAACCCGAGCGTAGGTCGGCAACCGCCATCTCAACCGTCCGCCGCGGTTACGGCTCCCCGCAGTTCCACGGACACGTTGCGGACATACGGTAGCTGCGTGGTCGAGTTGGAAAACGCCGTGCTCCTCCACGTGCTGCACGTCAACACGGTCGGCAATCAGAAATTCAGCGCAACTACATTCTCTAGACATCTGCGACGGTATGCCCGAATGCAGTCCAACACCACTAAGACCAGGCTGCTGAGCAGACTGAGGTTCGTGTCGGACAAGAAGAGGTTATGCTCTCAACACGGATACAAAAACACGCGCATAGAGTTTTCGTCGAACCCTAGTCGCAGCGCCAACTACACCTCCAATGCGAAATACGGACTACAGTCGTATTTCAGGGGAGTGTTCGAGACGGTCGCCCTATCGCAAGGAACCTGCATGGCCTCCACTAAACCCTTCACGGTGAGCAACGAGAACCTGACCAGTTACATATACGGAGTCGCGAATCCCTTGACGGTGGTGATCAGAATGAAAAACACGAGGAAGGATTTCCACACGCCTTTCTTTTTTTCCTCCGTGAATGTGACCGGGGAGGAAAGCAGACACCAGCTCTTCTCCTCGATGTCCATCAACTCTCAAAAGGTGAGGAACGTATCCGAGGAGCTGTCAAAGGCGTTGGGTAAAGTGGCTACGTTGGTGGAGATGCACGTCCACCTCAACAGGTTGTGCTGTGAGCTAGCTCAGGAACGACGCGGCATGCTCACGTCGCAGGAGAAAATGTGTTTGGTGTATCTGACCGAGACGTATTTCATGCAAGTGAGGGATCGCAGCCACCCCAAGTACTGGTCCGGATACAGAGAGGCTGTGGGGGACGCGTTTCGCGAGCGATACCACAGCAACCTCTCCTCGTTCCAGGACAAGGTGCTTATGAATTATCATCTGAAAAACCCGGAGTTCATCCACTTGGTACCGTGGCTCCTCGACAACCCGAGCGAGCTGAATGACAACATGATACTAGCTCACGAAGCATACCTGCGAGAGGAGGGTAAAGTTAACGCGAGAGCGGAGCTGCTCGTCACAGTCTCGAATCACGTCGAACAGCATCCCGAATGCAACGCGCCCAGCGGATTGCCGCGTGTGGCGACCGCAGAGTTCGAGGGCCTGGGGTACACGGAGCAAACGCTCCGTATGGCATTGCGTAGATCTCTTTATCCCACGGTAGCCCGGACGGCGTCCGTCAACGGTAGCAAACGTATCGAGTCCTCTGTTGCAAAAGTGCTCGCGAGGAGCGAATCCGATACGAGACATACTTAACGCATACCGCGCGATTGTGGACGCGTAGACGTTCGGCGACCCGTAGGTAGCGCCCACGGCCATGGCACGCAGGAACGCCGTTACAGACAACCCGACGGCACCCTCGTTAGCGCGCAGAGCATCTATCCTGAGGGTATGGGATATAGTGAACGGACACTTCGAATCGCTACTGACGACGTCGGAAAGATCTGCCACTAAGAGCAGGGCGGAGGTCAACATACGGTCGCAGGTCAAGGAGTTGCGGGATCTCATAGACGCTTGCAGCAAGCGCCTACAAACGATCGAGGCTTACGTGTCGGAGCTGCAGAAGCAAGAGAGCGTCCTAACAGGCGCCGACCACGCGAAGCGACCGCAACCCTCTGCGCTGGCGGGGGAGTGGTGCTTCTTGTACACGGAGGATAACAGCGTTTTCGGTTACATGAGGCTGATCCCCGAAACGGTTACGGTCACCAGCGAGGTCAAGACGGCGAACTTTACCATTCCGTCCGGCGTGTTGGTAGAGGCAAACGGGGTCCCGGATGACGAATGCGTTCAGCTGGACGAGCATTGCGACCGCGCACTGTGTCCCTGTTGTCGGATATCGTTCAAGAGATCCGCGTTTTGGAAACACGCGTTGTTCGAAATCGCGGAGGGCGGAAATCACGTACCGGCCTGGCAGTCGGTAGACCGCTCGCAGACACCGAGGTGGATAGTGGACAGCGCGTCGGGTTGGAACACCCCTATTTACAGACCCAGGGCTCTACAGAGCACGTGCGAGGTCGGACAGAGTCTCGCCGAGCTGGACCTAAAACATTTGCTTTCGGACTACGAGTTCTCCCGGGCTCTAGACGACACATTCGAACACCTGGTTTTGCAGCTGCGAACCTAAATAATGTTTTCCTACTCGTACCAGCCTCGCGCCATACCGGTCACCCGTCCAGAGTCCAACGCGGGGTCTCCGCGGGATCAACCCTGTCATCCGGCCGACGATAGGATTACGGAACCCGTACCGGACAACCTGGTAACACTCGATTACCTGATTGGAGTTGTACTGCTCGGTCGGGGGTACGCTTTTGTAAAGTACCGACCGACCGAGAAACACAAAAGGTGCGCGGGGTTGAAGCTCGACCCCGTTCAGCAGATCAACATGTTCATCCAGACGTTACGAGACAAGGACATACCGGTAGAGATATCCCTACGCGTGCTCATGAAAACGATCTCAAAGTCGTTGTGGATCAGAGTCCTGCTAACAGACCTGTCAGAACTCAGCTTGGAGCCTCTTTGGAAGATAAAGGGGATAGTTCAGTTATACCCGAAACAAGAGTGGGTCACGATCGCCATCGACGACCGCTCGATAGAACCCTGCTTTCTAGACCCTCAGTCTCATCTGCTCGTCTGTCGGCCGGAAAGAAATTGGATGGAGGAACTCGTCGCGGATGCCAGGGAAGGTCTAGTTGGACATACGCGGTACAGTGGCGACGCTACGAGCTACGAGAGCGACTGGTCTGACGGCGAGTCGGGTGACAGCGATGCGCGTAAAAACGAACAGCGCGATACCGTGTCGCGCGACCCTGTGCCGCGTTCCGGGATCTCGGGCGTAAGGGGAGAAAGAAAGGAACGACGCGATACACCACCACAGGTTGTGCGCACAATCTTTAATCAGGGAATGCAAACCAGGATGAAAGCAAGACAACGTAATGCCAGAAGAAAGGGCGTCGTGTACAGTAAAAAGACAGCATCGCGCCTTCTCCTCGACGTCAGGCCGAAGCGGGCGCCGGTGAGTCGCGAGGCTGTCGGGGTACCGTCGACAGCCTCGTCCTCGGTCCCCCGATCTCAGCCGCCGCAGCCGATCGCCCGGACGTTCATCTCATCCGGTACGGAGAAACGCGTCGATCCCCAGGGTTCGGGTCCTCGCGCCCCGGTGTCGGCGGCAGCGGAGCTACACCCCGCGAGCCCCGACGTCCCCGAGGTGACGCGTGCGTCTGGAGAGAACGAACAACCGGCCGTGCGCGCACGACCTCCTTCGCCAGCCCGCTCGTCCGGGTGTCACGCTCCTCACAATCACGCCGATCAGAGCTCGAGGGGGTGCTCGTTGATGTAGCTGACGACCCGCGTTCCACCCGATCCGGATCCCTTTCGGCGTTACACCTGACGTCGGACGGTCTGAGACCAAGCTTGTTGGCCAATAATAATCCGTAAGCGGTCGGATGCAGGGACTCCCGCGTGAGCATAATGTCGCTGACCGTGAGCGAATGTTCCGGCTTTCTTCCCGATAGACTGTCTGCAAAGGTCGTACCAGACGTGTTCAGGAGCGTTACCAGCATACAGTGAAAAACGTGCACAGGCGACCCGGATTCCAACTCTCTCACAGCGTCCCTGCTGTTGTAACGAATGGTATTGTGTCGTCTGTTAAACTGACTGAAGCCGGATAAAGTGCTCCTCCAGAAATTAGTCCACATGCTCAGGGTCTCCTCCAGGTGAGCTACGCTGACAGCCGAGGGGTAGCTGCACACGAGTTTGACTTCCGACCCGAGGTCCGTCACGGCCTCATCTGCGTCGTGGCCCCTTTCCGTACCGCGCGCCAACTGTCGCACGATATTTTCGGCCGTCTGCAAAAGCCCTTGATCCTTGCAGCCGTCCTTGAGTCTTTCGAGGGCGAGCAGAGGGCACCTGGTGACCTCCCCTAGAAACTGTCTGACAAGCAAGACCTCCTTGCCATCCGAAATCATGGCGGCCATCAGCTTACTCAGGCTGTGCGAGACGCTAGCTGACTTGTGATCGGAAACCGTGGTCCCGACTCCCGACCTCAGCAACATCTCGGGTAGGTCGGCCGCGGTCAATCCGAACATATCGTGTTGTTGGTCGCTTGCCAGGAACCGAGACAGATTGTCCAACAGAGGCTTGCCGAACGCGTTACCCGCGACCGAAAGACCCGCGCGCTGTTGCTCGCCGCGAGACGACAGCATCACGTCGGCTAGATGGGCCAAGGACGAACGGTTTACGCCCGATGTGGTGTACGCGTGTCGCGTCGAGGCTGCGATCAGGCCCTGTATCGTCTTGCGAAACAGGGTAGCCCAGCATTCGGCCGTCGAGTGAACTCTCTTGGCCAACGACGACGCGTCGGACCCCAGCGACCAGCAACTATCCCACACCGAGACGTGCCTGTACAGGACTCCGTCTACGGCGGCCGTAGCCTGCGTTTTCTCTAAGGTGGCGGTTCGGCACGCGGCCGACGTGAGCGAGCTGTTTGAGCCCACCGCGACGAAACACGCCGTCTGCAATGACACCGGTTTCAGCCCGACGTCCGTCGTCACGTACATGTGGGCGATCAGGTTGCGGAAACTCGCGTCTATCGGCAACAACCTCGCGAAGGTGTTGATGGGGATACATTACAGCACTCTCCTGACGCACAGCGTCATACAGGATCACTACGATACCACGTACTACTCTGGCATGGCCTACCTTCTATTCAGAGGCGTGCGTTTCACGGGATGCGGGATCTCTCTCATGCAACAGAAATCGGCTCTGTACACGCTGGGCACCGAGATAGTCTGCAAACCCACGGCCCACAACACGCATCAGGTACACACGGTTAACCAATACTGCGAGTCCGCCGTGATACCGGAGACGTTAGAGTCGCCCGGAGTGTACATTCCCAACCTGTACATGAAAGACGTGAGGGGAGGGGACGTGCACGTAGATTCCGACAGCCCTTTCGACATGGTGGTCGCGGACGCGTTCAACGGGTTCTGTCCGGAGTCCGACAGCGCGAGCGGCTACCGTCGACCGTACATTTTTACGACCGGCCGCTCGGAGAGACTCAACGGTTCCGTTACCCGGGATCCCATGATGAGGGTCGAAGCGTACACCTGTATGCCGACTCTGCTCCATCCCTTCAGCTCGGTACTCGGCAGGTCTAGAAACAAGTCCAGCGGGAGACGGCGCGATGAGGAAAGCAATCACAGGCTCTTCTGCAACACCCTCCACATGGTCGAGTTCGAAAGGGGCGTGCTCGAGCCCATAGGCGATCCCTTCAAGGACACGGCCGAGAGAGTGAACGGGGACAAACGTACCACCGACGTAATGCAGCCGACGCTCGGTGTGGCCTTCTGCGGTACTTACGGTATAGGGCTGACATCGGACAAGAAGCTCATGTGCGTCACCGACGCAACTCGGGAAACGCTGGTCGACAGGCTCGCGCCTAGAATAAGCGGAACGGGCATATTCGCGTGCAATCCGATCCATACGACCACGCGCCTAATCAATCCCATCTTCAACAGAATATTCGAGACTACCCGGTACTCCCGTTACCTGCAGTGCTAGGTTCGCCGTGTGGCGAACGTAGACGCGATTATTCCACACGGCGTATCGCGGAAGCGGGAACTCGACAGCGCGATGGACGGCGGACTATCGCAAGCTATAGCCCGCGGGTTATGTAACGTGACTAATATCGTGCTGTCCTGCGGGGTAAACTTTTTCACCTCTCTATACATGCACCCTATGGAACAAGAGAATAACCTGACCCTACTCAGGAAACGGGAGGAGGCCGAGGTGGACACTGCGATAAACACCGTTTCGAGATCCATAGCTAGTCTAGATGCCAACATAACTCTGATCAAGGACTCCATGAATAGAACCGTAGGAGAGCACGACGAATATGACAAACTGAAAAAAGAACTGACATCGACTCAAACCCAGAGAGCTGGTCTGCGTTATCTCTTGGGCGCACTCAGGGGACGACTCGATGTGCATAGGCTGATTGGAGCTGTGAAGATTCTGTCTGACAACGTGGGACTACAACTCAATGCATCGGCTTACATTAACAGGCAGGTGCTAACTCTGGCCGTACAAAGAGATCTGGATGACATGAGAGAGCCTGTTACTAAAGTGAGCGTCGAGGACGCGTGTCGGAACTACAATAGACATGGAACTGTTAATGATGTTGTGTGACGCCTCTTATCTAGTGTTACGTTTGTATTGAATAAATGACTGCACGTATATTAAAAAAGAAGAGGAGTGTCTGTATTACTATAAAACACACACACACACACACACACACACACACACACACACACACGAGATGGGTCGCCTGGATTACACAAATTACCTAGAGTAAAATATTGATTGCCGAGTCAGATAATAGGTATGATAACCACAGTCTTTATTGTCGCAATATATGACAGTACACACGAAAACGTAGGCCAGTCATTAGCTTTTTTTTTATAAAAAGAATAAATGTTAAAAACATATATATCTATATATCCACACGTACAAACATACACGTTCTGTGGAAATGGAAAGGTTGGAAAGCCCAGATGAAATGTGTAAAGGACAAAGGAGGTAATAATAAACACACAGTATGGAACAGTGCTACATTTAGGGCATTGAAAGAATGCGTAAACATCCAGTCGATTGCTTTGTATAACAAATATATATATCCACATGTACAAACATACATGTTATGTGGAAATAGAAAGGATGTGTATAGCTGCGTATATATATATATATATTTATATAAAAACATACAAGCATTGGAGCCCAGATGAAATGTGTAAAGGACAAAGGAGGTAATAATAAACACACAGTATGGAACAGTGCTACATTTAGGGCATTGAGAGAATGCGTAAACGTCCAGTCTATTGCTTTGTATAAAATATCGTATGGATCGTAACAATGTAGACAGGTTCCAGTGTCGTACAGAATGTAACACAGTGAAAAAAAAATAGCCCTTACATATAACTGTGTAACACTCGGAGGTAGTATACGTACGCGTAAGTCCAGTACAGGTAGGTGTGTTTCAAAACAAAAAGTTCACTTCATTACAGCCCTTTACATATAACTGTAATACTCGGAGGTAGTATACGTACGCGTAAGTCCAGTACAGGTAGGTGTGTTTCAAAACAAAAAGTTCACTTCATTACAGCCCTTTACATATAACTGTAATACTCGGAGGTAGTATACATACGCGTAAGTCCAGCACAGGTAGGTCCTTCTGTGTGGTAGTGGTTAAACTCGTCAACGATATTGATAACATTCCCTGAGTCGTTGGCTGGGCATGTAAACATAACATTTGCACTTCTGCGGTTAAAGGTGTACTGCAAATCACCCTTGGCTCGCTGGTGGGGCTGTGGAAGGTCTACAGTTTCCATCCCACTCCTAGAGGCTAGCAAAGCTATAATGTGGACCACACTCGAACCTTCCGAAGGTTTACAGTCCAGTACTACATTAAGCTGCCTGTGCGGGGGCGACGCGTACTGAGCTGTAAACCACCTAGATAGATAGAACACCATACGCCTAAACTCCGTGGCCGTGGCAGTGGTTCTCACTGCGGCATCGACGAGCGTGAGTACTCTGGGCTGCCCCCTTTTGGGTATTGATGTACACCACATAGCTAGTATTATCTGCTTCTTCAAGACAAAGCAGCACCAGTGAAAGTTGTAGGCGCCGAGGCGGACGTTGAACAATCGTGGCAGGTGATCGTCCGAGCCGAGCATCTTCGCCGTGGCAGGATGAGGCTTCGCTCCTACCACAACGTGATCCCAGAAACCCTGTACATGAGGGATGCACACGTATCTGTAGGCTATCTCATCCGGGAGCGCTTCGTCTGTCCAATACGTGAAGGACATGTTGTCACCCTCGGTGATGAGACGATTGAAAGCTAGAGACAGAAAAAAAAACACATGGTCAGTGTCGCATTTCATATATGTGTACACGAAACTGTAGCACAGCACACGTACCGTCTCGCAGTTTCTCGATATCAGGAGGATGCTCCGCTTGTGTCAGCGCCTGCACATGAACGTTGACATTTCCCTGGGTCTTAAACGTGTCACCGTCATCGCGATCTAGATCCCACCGTCCTTCATTTGCTAGAGCGGGGCAACTCGCTAGGCTGTTGGCTGTGGCGTTGACGGCTCCGCGTGTGGACTGTATGTTGTGCGCATTACAGCCTCCGTGATTTCTGTAACAAAGTGTACACATCACGCACCCGCATGCGCACTGAATGGGTCTGTTAAGCTGTATCAGGTATTCGTGACAGAAGACAGCCCTGTTGAAGGTGGTGCCGCAGGCGGAACACAGAATCGCTTGTTTTACCACGCTCACAAGCGTGTCGTCGATGACCTCGGCGGCGCCCGTATTGCGGGCGACTTCGGGAATGCGGCCGTGTGTGCCGCACGCTTCCGACTGTGGTGGAGTGAGGACAGCGGCGCCCGTTTTGCGGGCGACTTCGGGAAAGAGGCCGTGTGTGCCGCACGCTTCCGACTGTGGTGGAGTGAGGACAGCGGCGCCCGTTTTGCGGGCGACTTCGGGAATGAGGCCTCGTGTGCCGCACGCCTCCGACTGTGGCGGCAGAGAGAGGAATGACGGTTGTGGGAGCACGGTCACCCCTAACACGTCAGGTCGCTCACATGTCACGTCGATGGACCGGGCTTGCTGTCTAGCTTGCGGCGGTGGGTGATTGCGTTGTGGGAATACGTACGATGAGTCGTATTGCTCACGTTGTATCTCTAAGGGTTGCGCGGACGGGTTACGTGGAGACGCGCATGTGTCTACGGGTCCCACGTCACCTGGGTACAGAGTCAACACGACCTCGGCCTCCGCGACGCGGGGTGTAGGCATGTCCCTTGGGACTACGTGTGTACCGTTGGAGTCTGAACTGATCGCTGTAGCTGCTACGGGCTCGCTACACTGCCGCATAAACCACTCCTCTGTTAACTGTTGCGACTCGGCAAAGAATATGGGGAACGCGTCGGTGTCTTGGATCGCGTTAGCGTAGCCGATGTCCTCAAGTAACCCGTCCGGGATCATGTCCTGCAAGGTGCCACCCTCCCGTAACCTGAAACGAAAGCGAACATCATGTGTTACAGTGTCACTCTTGATAACAGATATTGCTAAAAGACACGTTGACCACGGTTTCGTGCTCTTACGTACGTGTCACATGTGGTAGGGGGTGCGTCGTTGGACGATGTGGTGGTCTCAGGAACGGGTTCGCGCTCCGTGACTGCGTGTGCATCTTCGGCTACAGCGTTTGTGGCCGGCTCGCACTGTTGCGGTTCGGCAGTGCGTGTGTCGCCGTCTCCGTCGACGTCGGTGACATGTGAATCGATCGTCGCGTGGGATGAGACCGGTTCTGTCACTGCGCTGGTGGGTGCTGTGCGGCCATCCAAGGCAACAGCAGGAGGCGCAGCCTCTGTTTCTGTATTGACAGCAGACTCACGTTGACCGATACAGCGGGTAGAGGCCGATCCACGTTCGGTCAGGGTCCCACGGTCGCAACCTTTCACATCCGAGCCTCTGTTGCGTCTTGACGGTGTGGCCACGTGACGGCTCATCATCCCCGGCGCCGTGGACGCACCACCTGTAGCGGGGTCACAAGGGGTACCGGCGACACTGGCCCCGCTGCTACTGCTAGTAGAGCCACTAGAGCAGGTAGAGCAGCTGGAGCCGCTGGAGCCGCTTTCGTCGTCGCTATCGGTGTCTCGGGAACCGTCCTCCTCTGCGTCGCCTACAGGTCCCGGGGCCCTGTGCGGATTGTTCACATCGATCCGTGATCTCTCGCCTAGCCAGGATCTCTTGAAGAGCTGTCCCCGCATCTCCCCTGTACGCCTTTCCCGATGCGCAGAGACCTTGCGGGGTGTAGAGGCCGTCACCGTGCGTTTCTTGGGGTTGTTAGCGCCGCTAGAGCCGCCGCCGCTTTCGTCGCCGCTATCGGTGCCTCGGGAACCGTCCTCCTCTGCGTCGCCTACAGGTCCCGGGGGCCCGTGCGGATTCTTCACATCATTCTGCGCTCTCTCGCTTTTCCGAGATCTCCTGTAGAGCCGTTCCCGCGCCGTCCCTGTACGCCTTTCCCGATGCTCAGAGGCCTTGCGGGGTGTAGGGTCCGTCAGCGTATGTTTCTTGGGGTTGTTGTCGCCTCGCGCCTGACCGGCAGCACTGGAGGGCGGACGCGTAGGGCCGGTCGCCCGGCCTCGGAGGGTCGCCTCGGACCTCGAACGACATCCCTTGCCGGTGGGACAGCGCGTCTTCTCACGGTCCTCGAGTCGTATACGCTTAGCTGGATTGTCGTACCTGCGCCCCACGCTGGTATCGTACTCCCCGCATTTCTCAATCCTGCGCCGCCTGTGGAATGGTTGACCGTCGTCGATTCGGACGATCCGTTCTGGAGGTAGATTCGCCTTTGTGAGACTTGCGGATGCAGATGGTCCTCTCATGTAACCATCTGTCACGCGTCGCTGACACAGTTCGACCCTGGGTACGTTGACCCTTCTCACATTAAAAACCTGAGAAGGTCTCGGGCAAATGTGCACGTCGCGTACAGTGCGGTCGTCTCGTCCGTGCGCGCGAGGAACGTGGGTCTCAGGCCCGTACAGCCTCCTATTGGCATGCACTTCATAGGATGTTCTCTGTTGAATATTGCGCAATGGCGAAGGTGTACGATCCCTCGCCTCTGGATAATGATGTGGTATTAGGTCCACATCACGGCAGTTGCGGTAGGGGTCGTTATCTGTGGTATATTGGGAATAATATCTATACGCCATCGTTACAATCCCAGTTCTACAGTCCTGGTTCTACGGACCCGGTCATTGCTACTCTTGGATCGGTTCCATTCTGAGTAGTTCAACTCGTGTGGGGTGAATCTTATACACAAGAGAGGCTCCTTCTAGGAAGCGCTTCACAAACTCCTCAGATGCATCTCACACGCTGTGTACACTTTATGACCTTCCACATACGTGACTTGAGATGATGTACACCCGTATGAGCCACTCTAATTGGCTGTTGCCTGGTCAAACATCCGATGGGCCCGTATATCCGACCAGAATTTTACAACTGAGCAGTTCAAAGTCTGAAAGGTCCGACCGGAGTTTTACACAGGAGCAGCTCGAACTGCGAAAGGTCCGTCGGACATGCTGAAAGGTCCGACCGGAGTTTTACAACTGTGCAGCTCGAACTGCGAAAGGTCCGTCGGACATTCTGAAAGGTCCGACCGGAGTTTTACAACTGTGCAGCTTGAACTGCGAAAGGTCCGTCGGACATTCTGAAAGGTCCGACCGGAGTTTTACACAGGAGCAGCTCGAACTGTGAAAGGTCCGTCGGACATTCTGAAAGGTCCGACCGGAGTTTTACACAGGAGAAGCTCGAACTGTGAAAGGTCCGTCGGACATTCTGAAAGGTCCGACCGGAGTTTTACAACTGTGCAGCTCGAACTGTGAAAGGTCCGTCGGACATTCTGAAAGGTCCGACCGGAGTTTTACAACTGTGCAGCTCGAACTGTGAAAGGTCCGTCGGACATTCTGAAAGGTCCGACCGGAGTTTTACAACTGTGCAGCTCGTACTGTGAAAGGTCCGTCGAACATTCTGAAATGTCCGACCGTCGGACATTTCTCTGAAACCCTGGGTCGGATGTTTCGAGACCTCGGTCGGACTTTCTGAAACCCTGCGTCGGATGTTTCGAGACCTCGGTCGGACTTTTTGAAAGCCTGCGTCGGATATTTCGAGACCTCGGTCGGACTTTCTGAAACCCTGCGTCGGACTTTTTGAAAACCTGCGTCGGATGTTTCGAGACCTCGGTCGGACTTTCTGAAACCCTGCGTCGGATGTTTCGAGACCTCGGTCGGACTTTTTGAAAGCCTGCGTCGGATATTTCGAGACCTCGGTCGGACTTTCTGAAACCCTGGGTCGGATGTTTCGAGACATCGGTCGGACTTTCTGAAAGCCTGCGTCGGATGTTTCGAGACCTCGGTCGGACTTTTTGAAAGCCTGCGTCGGATATTTCGAGACCCAGGTCGGACTTTCTGAAACCCTGGGTCGGATGTTTCGAGACCTCGGTCGGACTTTTTGAAAGCCTGCGTCGGATATTTCGAGACCGCGGTCGGACTTTCTGAAACCCTGCGTCGGATGTTTCGAGACCTCGGTCGGACTTTTTGAAAGCCTGCGTCGGATGTTTCGAGACCTCGGTCGGACTTTCTGAAACCCTGCGTCGGATGTTTCGAGACCTCGGTCGGACTTTTTGAAAGCCTGCGTCGGATATTTCGAGACCTCGGTCGGACTTTCTGAAACCCTGCGTCGGATGTTTCGAGACCTCGGTCGGACTTTTTGAAAGCCTGCGTCGGATATTTCGAGACCTCGGTCGGACTTTCTGAAACCCTGGGTCGGATGTTTCGAGACCTCGGTCGGACTTTTTGAAAGCCTGCGTCGGATGTTTCGAGACCTCGGTCGGACTTTCTGAAAGCCTGCGTCGGATGTTTCGAGACCTCGGTCGGACTTTTTGAAAGCCTGCGTCGGATGTTTCGAGACCTCGGTCGGACTTTCTGAAAGCCTGCGTCGGATGTTTCGAGACCTCGGTCGGACTTTCTGAAACCCTGCGTCGGACTTTTTGAAAACCTGCGTCGGATGTTTCGAGACCTCGGTCGGACTTTCTGAAACCCTGCGTCGGATGTTTCGAGACCTCGGTCGGACTTTTTGAAAGCCTGCGTCGGATATTTCGAGACCTCGGTCGGACTTTCTGAAACCCTGGGTCGGATGTTTCGAGACCTCGGTCGGACTTTCTGAAAGCCTGCGTCGGATGTTTCGAGACCTCGGTCGGACTTTTTGAAAGCCTGCGTCGGATATTTCGAGACCTAGGTCGGACTTTCTGAAACCCTGGGTCGGATGTTTCGAGACCTCGGTCGGACTTTTTGAAAGCCTGCGTCGGATGTTTCGAGACCTCGGTCGGACTTTCTGAAACCCTGCGTCGGATGTTTCGAGACCTCGGTCGGACTTTTTGAAAGCCTGCGTCGGATGTTTCGAGACCTCGGTCGGACTTTCTGAAACCCTGCGTCGGATGTTTCGAGACCTCGGTCGGACTTTTTGAAAGCCTGCGTCGGATGTTTCGAGACCTCGGTCGGACTTTCTGAAACCCTGGGTCGGATGTTTCGAGACCTCGGTCGGACTTTCTGAAACCCTGCGTCGGATGTTTCGAGACCTCGGTCGGACTTTTTGAAAGCCTGCGTCGGATATTTCGAGACCTCGGTCGGACTTTCTGAAACCCTGGGTCGGATGTTTCGAGACCTCGGTCGGACTTTTTGAAAGCCTGCGTCGGATGTTTCGAGACCTCGGTCGGACTTTCTGAAACCCTGCGTCGGATGTTTCGAGACCTCGGTCGGACTTTCTGAAACCCTGCGTCGGATGTTTCGAGACCTCGGTCGGACTTTTTGAAAGCCTGCGTCGGATGTTTCGAGACCTCGGTCGGACTTTCTGAAACCCTGCGTCGGATGTTTCGAGACCTCGGTCGGACTTTTTGAAAGCCTGCGTCGGACTTTTTGAAAGCCTGCGTCGGATATTTCGAGACCTCGGTCGGACTTTCTGAAACCCTGCGTCGGATGTTTCGAGACCTCGGTCGGACTTTCTGAAACCCTGCGTCGGACTTTTTGAAAGCCTGCGTCGGATATTCTGAAAGGTCAGACGGGACTTTTACAACTGAGCAGCTCGAACTCTGAAAGGTCCGACCGGACTTTTACAACTGAGCAGCTCAAAGTCTGAAATGTCTGACCGGACTTTTACAACTGAGCAGCTCGAACGGTGAAAGGCCCGTCGGACATTCTGAAAGGTCCGACCTGAGTTTTACAACTGTGCAGCTCGAACTGTGAAAGGTCCGTCGGATATTCTGAAATGTCCGACCGGAGTTTTACGCAGGAGCAGCTCGAACTGTGAAAGGTCCGTCGGATATTCTGAAATGTCCGACCGGAGTTTTACACAGGAGCAGCTCGAACGGTGAAAGGTCCGACCGGACTTTTCCCTCTGTCGGATATTCTGAACCCCTCCGTCGGACATTCTGAACCGCTGCGTCGGATATTCTGGTATGCCCGGTATGGTGAGCCCGGTCGGACGTTCCACGCAGTTGGACGAATCACCGGTCGGACATTTCAGCGGCTAAAAGGCTAGATCAGTCACTGAGTGAGATACAGCCACCGGGCAATGTACAGGGAAGGAGTTCAATGCACGTGACGCGTACATGCCCTTACAGAAGCTGGGGCAACGCAACAGGCGTAGGACAATACGGACAGTGGCACGTAATTGACACAGCACCCGTTTCGTGTGCGTTCTCCGATTAAAAAAAAAAAGAATGGAAACCCCTCGACCGCGGTTTGTTGTTACGTCGAACCCTCCTTGGTATGTCAACTGCGATCACGACGAACCTTTCAGTTGTGCAAGCACGCACGGACTCTTTACCCATGTGGCCGAAATAATGTCGAAGGAGCAGGATGCGATATTCGGAACCCCCCAAACGTATCAACCTAAAACCCTGTACAAGATTATCAGGAACAACGTCATCCGGTCATCGGATGGCATACCACAACAACCTTCACGATCGCTGCTCGTTGCGCTAATGGACCTGGTGGACATCGATAACGGAAACGAGCTCAGGTCCATGGCAGGCGTAGACAGGGCCGGTATCAAACACGTACTCCTGGCATGTGGCAACTATACAATGTTCTACATACCGCATAAGGAATTGACAGGCACCAGCGGTAAGAAGGTCGTCCCCGTGGTCACTCAGTGCACCGACAACCTAGCCTACTACGACAGCAGCAGGTCCATGATCGGAACCTACACCGCCCCGATCCCGTCCACCGGGAAGGAGCTCGGCAAATCATACTTTGTGCAGGAGGTACTGTTTGTTCCGGGTCCCGAGAGCTTAGAACTGTTACACGTCGTCACGGGTAACAAGTACGAGTTCTGGGACATGAGCCTAGAAGTGCCCACGCATGGCACGGCGCTAACCCCGTCCTTTCAACAGATCCAACCGTTTCAGTTGATACACACCGACGATAAGACTTTTTCTAACCAAGGCAACGCAGACGCACTGGCATCTCACATGGAAGAGATACACCCAATGTGCTGCGTCGTGGGCTCCGTGTCGACCGAAAGACTGAAGAAGAAACGCGAGGCCAGCGTCGACTGCTTCACGGAGAACCAAGTGAAATGTAACCTCACAGACTTCCACTACGAAAACGGAGGAGAGCGTGCCGTCTACTTTAGAAGGAGCGGCAAGTTTGTGGACGGCAGATGGGTAAATCTAGTACCGGTTGTGGCTCTGAGAAAGGGTCAACGTCACGCCTCCGAGCTGTACGTATCTACCACGGTGAGGTTCTGCAGGGCCGTGAAACACTGTTGTGTGAAAGGCAACGGGGAGCTAGTGAGGTGTTGGAACGATACGCTCAAGGAATTGCAGAGGGCGTCTTTCGTCACAGGGCCCGACATGTACCAGGAGATACACAACCCCGCCTTGACGGCCTTCATTAAGCGAGTAAATCCAAACAGCTGGTGCAACTACGTACCTAAGCACGTGGAGAGTCTGATCGTAGACCCTATCATGGTTGAAGTAGTAGAACTGGCCATTAAATTCATGGACAGCAAGATCCCCAGCGCCTTCGCGGTCGCCGAACTGTTATACTGTCCGATCGTCAAGGTCAAGGACTGTATCGCGACGTGGAACAAATACGCCTCCGATCCCACGGTCCACAAAGCTATAAGACAGGCGCGTATTCGCATGGTGACCGAGCAAATGAGAACAGACTGGGCCGCGCTGGCTCGCATCGCCTCCTGTTACGGCAGACGGCGGTACGGACAGGCTGGCGATCACGCGATGGCCTCGGCCTGCGAACAGCTGTTCAAGGAGCAGACCCTGGACAACGCCGGTAGGGTCCAGAAGATGTGGCACGCGCTGATCAAGCACGACGCAAGTAAGATAAAGGAGAAGGAAGTGGCTCAGATGTACGCGAATGCCAAGGTGCTCTTTCTGAAACTTCGCACGTATCACAATAGATTGAAGAAAGGTCTCAAAGTCAGCGAAGGAGACCGAGATCAGGCTCCACGGAGTTCCGCCGAAAACCAAAGCTCCGAATGCGAGGACAAGCGGTCCGCGTACGCCGGGCCGAGCGACGCCCAACCGTCCGTCGCCAAAGAACCCGAGGGTCTGTACTCCATCGTCATACCCGAACACGCTGCGATCGGAACGTGGATCAAGCGCATGGACACCCTGTTGCTGAGCGAACCGTGGTTGACGGACGGCGACGATCTCCGGAGAGAGGCGGTGTGTACACTTCTGGGACTGGACGGTACGTTGTTACACAAGCGCTACGAGTCCGTTCTTCGAGAGTGGGTGATTAACAACAGAACCGTTGTGAACATATTGCGCGCGTACGGGCTAGAGGACAGACTCAGCAAAGCTCTGATCGAGCGCTTGGACTCTATATCAGTTGGAAGGTGGAGACACGGAACGCGGTCTTTCCGTCCGAAACAACGTAGCACATCGGAGCGCGACACCTACAAACATCGCAATTACGGGGACCCGAGCACGCGTAGAACCGCTGTCGCCGAACACGGAATGCGGGCAACGAGAGATCCGCGCAAACAACAGCAGAGTTCTGCAACTCGAGATGACCGCAACGATCCGCGCGGCACGCGCGGCAAGTACCGTGAGGGCAGCTTATGGCTGAGCGAGGCAGAGGAAGCGAGCGAAGAAGACGAGCGCGAGTGCTGCGAGGACGACGACATTCCGGGCGAGGATCTGGCTGGCACGATGGACTATGACGATAACGAGAGTCCCGACGAATACGACTACAGTGACGATTTCATAGACGACGGATCTATCGAGGAGGCGGAGGATAGCAGCAGCGAGGAGCGGGAGGACGAGGAAGCGTTCCGCGAGCAGAGACAAAGGAGGATGCGGCCCGCGAAGCGGGCGCCCAAGTACAAATGCATAACGCCCACAGAGCACGAGGATGCGCAGGGGCCGATTGTAGAGGAGGAAAGTGGCGCGTTCAAACGCGCGCTAGAATCGGATTCCGATCTGGACGACGCTACGACGACGATCAAACGCAAGCCTGTCAAACGACGCGCTAAGTCCACGTCCGGGGGTGGAGAAACGCGTGTTACTGGTAAGAAGACCGTAAGATCTCCCAAAGGCAAGAGCTCTCGATCGCCCAAAGGCAAGAGCTTAAAAGGGAAACTCGGATTCAGCGCCTTGTCCGCCAAGGCCGGGTTCGACTCACCGCAAGCCGCCGGGTGGTCGGACGAAAGGTATATAAACAAACGGGAGGAGGGCGTAAAGGGCACTGCAAACTCTCTGGTCGACGAGTCAGACGTGGAGCAAGGGCCAAGCTCGCGCTCGAGCAGGAGGCCTCGTGACCGCAGCCCATCCGATTCGACCGTGGTGCCCAAAGGCAAGGGCGTGAAAAGGAAACGAGGATTCGGCGCCTTGTCCGCCAAGGCCGGGTCCCAGTCACCGCAAGCCGCCAGGTGGTCGGACGAAAGGTATAAAAACAAACGGGACGAGGGCGTAAAGGGCACCGCAAACTCTCTGGTCAGCGATTCGGACGCGGACCCTTGGCTGAGCTCCAGCTCCAGCTCCAGCTCCAGCTCCAGCTCACGCAAGAAGCGCCCCGACCGCGTCCTATCAGATCTGACAGCGGCGCCGGAGCTATCACCCAATCTTCAAGAGGGCAGTAGTGTCCCAAGTAAGGTCGATATACAAGGTGCCAGCTGTAGCTCAATCCGATCTAAAGTACATCAGCGGGGTGGCCCGAAGGAACACACCGCACAAAGGGGGCCGTCTGCTCGGGTTCTCAGCGATCAGGAGAGCAGGCGTGAGGCCGCGGTAGGGGAGTCCCAGGAATCCCAGTCTGCGAAGGCGGAGGATCGCGTAACGCTCTTAAAGTCGGCTGCCGACGTGTCAGAAGAAGACCCGTGCAATCTAGAGTCAGACATCGATGATACGAAACTACCACGTAGGTGGTGTAGTGACTCTGACTCTGATACGGACTCCGGTGGCACTGACTACTGTATGTAGAAATGTCACCCCGTGTGTCTAAAAGGAAACCTGTGCCGGGTCCTCAAAGTGCCTGCATGATACGATACTTAGAGAATTTAGCTGACAGTGTACATGTCTCTCAACTGCAGAAACCTTGTTCATCTGTAAAGTTGTCATCCACATATTCTAATCCAGAGTGTAGACCAGACAAATCCAAGGACGTCCTTAATACGTTGGATAGGTATGTTGTCAGAAAGTAATTTGGTATAGCAAACAAGTGACAGACCGTATGTAACAACAATGCTTGTATGCTAATAAACAACCGTTTATGTATTTCTGTGTGTGCCCATCTTCATTTCTGGTGGATTACATGTACAGCAAACAAGTGACAGACCGTATGTAACAACAATGCTTGTATGCTAATAAACAACCGGTTATTTATTTCGGTATATTTCCATCTTTATTTCCGAATTACATATACACAGTCACGACATAACGATAATAACATTGTCACGGGGCTAATTACATATACAGAGTCACGACATAACGATAATAACATTGTCACGGGGCTTGTTGCTTCACGTGTCACGGATATAGCAAGCAGGTATGTACGTGTAGACAGCTTTATTTCTGAATTACATATATATACATAGTGTACAAACAGAGGAGACGTGTATATATATATATATATATATATATATATATATATGTATATATATATATATATATGTATATGTATATCATCAATCAGTGTGTTTCGCAACGCAGGTCACTCCTGCGATACATGAGCATGTATGCTACACCGTTACAACCAGCTTTGTCAGCTTTGTAAGTCTTCATTACATCTTCCCATGAGCACACAGTCACGTGGGTATCGTCTGCAACATACCAGCCGGCACCGTCCCGCACGTACGCTGTGTAGTGGCCGCAATAGTGAGCGCCACTGTGAGCTACAACCGCGTACAGCTCGTACGACGCCGAGCCGGTCGGGTTTTTCAACATGTACCGGAGATCGAGGGTCTCGGGGAAGGCGAAACCCTCGCGTTTCTCGGCTACGCGGGTGATAGCGTCGATTGTATAGTGTGCAATACACACACACACAACAGGGGGCAGAGATACAATCGCACTCCTCATCTCGAGCTGCGTTTTGGTGTAACAGTCCGGACACTGGTAATCGCACCTTCCTCGCGTGTTGACCGAGTACCGTTTCACATATTCCTGCAGCTCATTCGGAAAGTCGTCTCGGATGCACACTGGGATCGTGTAGCACTTGTGGGTAGTGGAACGGATCGCGTTGCAACTTAGGCACCGAATGCGGTCTTCTCTCGCGATCGTCCACAGATGTCCGATTCGTTGGGCAAGTCCTCCGTCGTCAGCCAGAGCATTGAGGACGCTCATGAACACGAGGTTAGCGTCCTCCTGAACGTCAAATGACACTCCGCTGTACACACTCAGCGAGTCCGCGAAATCCCGTGGATCGCATGCAGATCGGTCATCTTTGCACATGTCGTCGATCAGACGCTTGAGCTTTACGGCGACCGCGTTGGAAGGCCGACGGTCCCAACCTTGGGCCCGTCTAATGTAGTCTCGTAATTCCTGCGTCCCGCACAGGCACTGCAGCACGCTGTTGATGCCGCAGTGTGTTCCGCGATTGATCAAACCACGCATGTCTCCCGAATAGATAGGTGTCCAACTCCAACTCCAACCTCCGCCCTCCGCCCCCCGCACACACCCGCATACGGGGTTCAGTAATCTGCTACACCGATGTCCACGTTCTGAAACAGTTCCGTGAGCGTGCTCACCGAGCCCTGCGAGTGTAGCGCGACCACGAGAAGCGACATCCTATAATAGTCGAAAGTAAATTCCGGCAGAGCGCCCCGTCTCGTGAGCTTGGTGAACATTATAACGGGAGCCCACTTAGAGTCACTCCCGATGGCGTCGTGCGTGAAACAGCTTCCGTTATCGTTGTGCGACCTCCTCCCGTCCAGCTGATCGATTCGGGGAATCTGGCGGAGCGCTGCCTTCGCGAGGGTCACCTTAATCAGACCCCGCGTGCAGTCTAGCGTTGTAACGTCAACCCTGTGGGATCCGAATACAGCGACTCTCATCCTCATTACTACGTTCCGAACGAGCGCATTCAGTTTGATGTCCACACCGTCTGCGTTCTGATCGCCTCTCAAAGGCTTGGGTTCGCCATACACCAGTAGTTTTGAGCCGCTGCTATCGCGCGACTCCTCTTCCTCGCCCAGGTGGTCTAACCAGTTGGGTATGTCGGACGTATAATCTCTGAACGTGAACACGTTACCGTCTAGGGTCAACATGCGCGGTATCGCTCTCGTGCTGTGATCGACTCTCAACCGCTCGAGCGATTTGGTCAGCACGTCCGAAGCCGACGGCGTGGGCGCGGGCGACGCGCGTAGCTCGCGAAGCCACGAACAGAGATCCGAATCCGGCAGGTGTCTCGCCGCGATAACGCCGCAGAGATCGATCAGGTTGTCGCACCGTTCGCCAAACATCTCGGAACTGGGCTTGGTGAAATTTCTGCTAAGGTAAGGCACCGCGTCGATCATCACGGCTCCGTCACCTACCAAAACGTCTCTCCAGTCACACATGTGCGTAGGTAGCATTTGCACATCTAACGCGGCCTTTAGCGTGAGCAGGATCTGATGTACGAACGCCGTGCCGGACTCGCGGGAACCCGACTCGGTGCAATCGATCACGCGCTTACAATCGCGCAAGAACCGAGGGTACTGGAATACGAAGATACCATTGCGTCTGGAAGACCTACACAGATTGTCTCTCGGACCCGCAAATATAAGAGGGTACCTTCGAGTTATACGCTGGGACGATAGGATCACGTTTTCTTTGAACAGAGATATTTCCCGCTCGTTGCGACTCTTGAGAACGACCATGGTCGTAGGCAGTTCCCCTTCTACCGTCTTGCCCCTTATGATCACGTTACCCGACGGCGGACTCGCGGAGTCCGAGGCCGACGGATTCGACCTTCTTTGCGACGCGTCCGCTTCACCTACTCTCCCGTCCCCCGATCGAGTAACCTCCCGCCTACGCGGCGCAGTCTCGAGCTCCCGGGGCGAGTGCACAGTTGGCGTATCCTCCCGTTCCCTCGCCGATACGCGCTGCTCTCCTGACTCGAGGTGCGGTTGGCTCGTTTCGAGGTCGCGTTGTTCCGGCGTTCGCGGTACCGAATCGGCGTACGCGAACTCGTCGCACGAAAGGCTGTGCGCGGTAACGGCGGTCGAGGACATCGCGCTACTCAGATCGCTACAGCTCAACATTTCGACAGCATCGCCGCTCCGGTCGAGAGCGTCCGAAGAACACGCGGACGGCGGTTCGGATGGCTCGGCCGTAGCTTCGACATCTACGGTGTTCACATCGGATGACGGTCCTGGTATGGCGTCGCGCGGCACCGGGTCCGCGTCTTGCGGCCGCGGGTCGGGACGCGGAACGGTCGCCGATGGCCCCGGCGCGGCGTCTCTATCGTGCAACACCGGCCGCGGATCGGGACGCGGAACACTGACCGCCCCCGCGGCAATACCGCCGAGTCTCGAAACCGCACCCGGGCGCTTAGCCCCCAGCGTTGTATCTAGGTTACACATCTTACGTTTGTTATGTTTACCCCTGCATCTACCCGCGTATACGCGTTCGAGAGCGCGGACCTTGTTGTAGTACCACTTGTAAGGCTGGATATTGTCGGGCGCAAGTCGAATGAAGTCTATACCGTAGTACATCTTCGTCTCGGAACCGATCACCTGTATGGGGGATCTCGTGGCGGACCTGTCCTTGACCAGGTCGGCGAGTGCCGCAGGGGCACAGTCTTCGCTGACCACTATGTCCGTCGACCTGTATTCCCCCAACTGTACGGACATCGGAATGCGTTCGGACGGTACCAGCGCTCCGGTGATGTCGCGACTCAAATACTGGTACCTGGCTAGATTCAACAGAGCGTGAGGCGACCACCTCTCTTGGGGGAACAGCGTAATGCAGAGCGAGCCCATCGACACGAAACCTTTGTCCGTTATGCCGCGACCCATTTGTTCCAGGCTGGACGTTATAGCGGCCGGCGTAGGCCTTCGACCTTTGTGCTTCGCGTGAAGCTCCCGAGCGTTGATAGCTTTCATGTGTCCGTGGTCCAAGGCGGCCTCCTGCTCTGGGACGTAAACCCCCACCAGATTCGACAGATTCTCGGCGTAGGTCTTTTTACAATAGCCCTGCCCGTGCGGACTCTTGTACTGGACCAAGGGTGAGCCGCTGTGCAATTCCCACATTACACAGTACCAGCTGAAAATATCGCTCCCCGTGGCCGAGTTCAAACACCACAGTATTTCGGGGGCCATGTTGGTACGGTTGCCCCGGGGTTGGTCCGGGGTAGAGAAGTTGCACGCCGTACCAAAGTCGCTGATCTTGAAGCTAAACGGTATAGGCGTCCTGCCCGGTTGGTGAGACACCAACACGTTTCTGTACGTGAAGTCCCTGTGCTGTATGGTTCTAGATCTCAAGTAGTCCAGCCCGCGGAGCGTATCCAATTCCACGGCCGGTACGATCGAGGTGTTCCCTATGCGCCACATGAACTCCTGTAGGGAACACAAGGCGCGTTCCATGACGAGCACAGCCCTGCCTCCCAACTGGTAGCCAGGGATGTCGCACCAGAAACCTCCAAACGTGCGCAGGATGTTGGGATGTTTTATCGATACGCCGATCATGAGTTCCTCCATTTGAGATGCGATGTGCGCGTAGCGGTTGAATTCCGCATCGATGTACGGTACGCTCCAGTTTACCATTTCCGGAAACAGATTGGTTTTAGCAACGAGGCGGTCGCTAACCTCGACGGTCACCCCGAAACCCCCTCGGCCCAATACTTTAGTCGGCGTGGTTATCAAGTCCTCTATGTCGATGTCGCAGTTCTCGTCAACGGGCGCGTCCGTGTCGACGTACAGGTGCCACGGATGGGCACGCTCCGTGGACTGTAGACACTTGTACGATCGCCAAAAGGTATCCACTGCTACGATAGGCGCTCTGGGCGCGGTTGTCGTGTACCTCGCGGGAAGATATCCGTCTATCACGGGGCGCGACTGCTGCTGGATGGGTACGCCTAGCTGGTCGGGGCACATCGAGAAATGTTGGAACAGAGGAGCGTCGGACTGTACGATTTGCCGCGTCTTCCTGATCAGCGCGCTCAGTTGGCAAGAGTGGGGAGCCTTCGTCGTGCACGGAATCACCCGAAACAGTACGATCGAGTCGTATTTACATCCGGTCTTCGCCCAAGTCGAGCCGCGTCTTATGCCCACGACAAGACGCGACTTTCCCTCGATCTGGGGTTCGTCGTACAGATCCATCACGCCGACCGTCCCCAGGCCGTAGAGCGCGACACATCGTCTGATCGCCGTTACAGAGTCTTCGTTGCGAACAAACGTAAAATCGTCGCTTTTCACTCGGAGCCACTGAAGCACGCCCTCGACGTCGGTGTATCTTAGAGTCTTAACGTGATAGAGATTGTAACGCTCTACCAGCTGTAACAACCTGTCGATACTGCTCCTGGCAAGACACACTGTGTTCGTGATGTGTTTGATTTTCTCGTACATCGAGCGAAGTGATTTGATCGCAGAACTGGCCTCCGCCGCAGGGATCCCGCGGAAGTGATCCGGTGTTACGTTTCGTGGCGCTCCGCTTTGATTGCTATGTGAACGCTATTGTGGAAGGCTGTACACAAACCCTTTGTACCACTAAATAAAGTCATATCTACTAACGGTGTGTGTGTGTGTTTGTGTGTGCAGCGTCACATTCTGTCTTGCTACCAGTAACTTTCGTGTCATGGTATACGTATGTAAGGTGGACATTCGTCAGAACACCACATAGACACGATGGTCGACCACAATGACTATTACAGTAATTACTGGTGGAGCTATGAAAATGACAGTTGGCTCAAGGCCACCTTAATAGCCGCTCCTCTGATGATTGTGTTTGGTTTGACCTTGATTGCGCACAGGCTATACACCACACGGTCGTCGGTCATATACCGACCGTGTTTCTTGTCTGGCGGAGCCGTGTACGGCCCCACAATGTGTGCACTGGACGACGTGAGGTGTGACACTCACGAAACGTGTTCCCTAGACGACGTGAGGCGTGACACGCGTGACAAGGATGAAAAGGACGACATGCACGGTATGCACGATGAACAGCGTACCATCGACACCAACGATCCGTCGATAATATGAGGTGAGGTTATCGTATGTACTATATTAAGACTGAAGGAAAATACGCTCTTGTGACTTACTCCTGCTTTACGTGACAACAGCACCCATGAGGGCCGAGGAAGGGGACGTGTGTAGGGGGGGACCTGGACCAAGCCGAGGACGGGGATATGGAGATATGGCGGATCGTGTACATTTTTCTTGCATTGTATCACGATGTATGTATATAATAAAGACAATACAATGACGTTACACGTGAAGATGTTTATTTTTTGTTTAAAAAACAACAACAACAACCATTTACAGTGCAATTAAAGGCAGCTTGGTATATCGTCTATGTCTCGTACATAGCACATGTGTGTAATACAAGCCGTAAATAAACACCATCACGGCCAATGTCAGATTCATAGCCATACTCCATATACACAACTCTTCGCCAACGGAATGGTGAACTGAACTCGTATTCAGTGAGTTGTACATAGTCGCGACGCCCTTTTTACACTTGGGACCGTGGAATCTCCGGGTCAGGCGTTGTGGCAATCAGCAGCTTGTTGACAAGGCGTAGTGTATATTCTGCGGCCGTGCGTTTTGCGCTACGCTTGCAGGACCCGGAACCTGGACAAATTGTAGTTAGTCCAATGTCGTACAACAATTCCCATTTGTGTGTAACAGGAAATCGGATATGCCTACCTTTGGCGCGTATCTCGACCTCACACTCGGTTTGCAGGATTGCGGTCACGATGCATCGACACACATGGCAGCCTGTGTGTTCTTCGCCGTCGATGTACGCGGGTGTAGACCAACTGTTCTTCCGGCACAGTTCCTAGTTATTGGCAACACAGGTCATCGTTACGAAATACACGGGTTGCGTACATCCGATGAGTGTCCCTCATCGCAACGTAACTACTTACCTCTAATTCTCTAATACATAGGTTTCCGTCATCCCAGCCGCGGTTCCGCAACACGGAGCCGTCACGCGCTTCTTCTGCTTCGTCAATGACAACAATTAACGCCAAAGCGGCTTGACGTCTGGCGGCTTTCTTAGTTTTGCCGGTACCCTTAGCTTCCAGATTGGTAATGATACAATCCTTAGCCTTCTGGTCCTTGGTACTTTGGAGTCGGGCAGTGGCGTCGAATGTTCGATCGTGGGCTGGCCCGCTTTCCTGGATACTGTAGTCTACAGTATACTTGTTGGCATCTGCGTATTCCTTCAACGCAACAGACCAGTTTACCCTTGCGCCAGTATTCATGGCTCATACGACTCGGTTCACGGGTTGATGTAAAAGCAGGGCGCTGTGACAGGACACTAAAATGCGGTCCTTGTGATAACGTAAGATAAGTACTATGGTTATATAGCATATACAGCCGGGCGTTCTGCGCTGCTGCGTTTGAAAGGCCGGTCGGACGTTCTGCGCACTGCTGCGTTTGAAAAGCCGGTCGGACGTTCTGCGCACTGCTACGTTTGAAAGCCGGCCGGACGTTCTGGGCACTGCTAGGTTTGAAAGGCCGGTCGGACGTTCTGCGCACTGCTAATGTACAAGAACACGGTGTCCAGATAACGTCGGTATGTATTCCGATGAACCGTCCTCATATTCCAATGGTTCGGCAATCTTTCTGCACAGTCCAAATCTAAGTTACAACGCCTGGTACAGACTGCCATGAAGGTGATGGGGAGGACTGAAAAACTCTCCCTTCAGTCCATTTATGAGCAGTCTGTACTCAGGCAGGCACAGAGGGTATTGTCGGACCCGTCCCACATCCTTCACATGGAATACGAGCTCTTGCCTTCTGGCAGAAGGTACAGAATTCCAAAATGTAAATTAAATCGTTTTAAACATTCTTTTGTACCCACCTCCATCAAAATTTTAAATAATCTTAAGTAGCTCTCGAGCTGTGTACGCTGGGTAGTGTGCAATAATTTGGTGTTCTGTTTGTCTTTGTTTTCATCCTAGCCCGGCTCTCTCTCTATATTTATTTACTTTTATTTTTTATTTTATTTTATTTTATTTTTTAGATATATGTATATTTTTTTTTCTCTTTCTTATTTTCTATTCATTTTAATCTTTTATTGGATGTGTCGTGAGTGCGTGTGTATGTCACATGTGTACTGTCTGTATGTATATTTATTGTCTGCAAGGGCAGCTATTGATAGGCATTGTGAGTCCATGATAAATTTCCCCTAGGGGACAATAAAGTATATTCTATTCTATTCTATGAAAGGGGTATGCGTGCCGTAGACATCTCATCTGTAGCTGGATGATGATGATGATGATGGTATTAATAAAACATCCGTCCATCTGTGACAATTGACACAACGTAATAATGTATGGGTGTTTATTTACATACATATACAAATGCAAATACACATTATAACATTTTAGGCCTCCTCTTTGTATACTGATTTAACAAACTTTAGCCAAATTATGTGATCTATCTATCTATCTATGTATTTATCTATTTACACACTATTTGTACTATATGAAAGGGGTATGCGTGCTGTACGTAGACATCTCATCTGTAGCTGGATGATGATGACGATGACGATGACGATGATGATATCAATACAACATCCGTCCATCTGTGATTGTGACAATTGACGCAATATAATAATGCACGGGTGTTTCTTTACATACATATACATATACAAATGCAAATACACATTACAACATTTTAGGCCGCCTCTTTGTATACTGATTTAGCACAACGCCACCTCCACCTCCACCGCCACCCCCACTTCCACAAACTAGCAAGTACCCAAACCCGGCTGAGAGTACCGTACACCAAACCAGGAGTAAGGCCACAGAGGTCCACAGGGCGGCATCACTGGCAAACCCCGAAAGCCAACCTCCGAATTGAAATGGAGTGACGCGTTTGCCCGTAAGCTCTTCGTACCGCTTGTCAAAGTCTTCTATAGTCCTCGTGATATTGTCCAGGTCCTCGTGAACGTCCAGCAGCTTTACACTCGTGTTGATAGCTTGCAACAACTCCATACCGGGCGTGCCCGGGAGAGCGTCCTTCAGTAGATCCGAAAATGACACGGGTCCGTCCGATATATGAGGCCGCGAGAAGGGCTTCAGCGGAGGAGACTCTATCTCTACGGCCGCAGAACCCTCCATCCAGGTGACCTTGTTGCCCTGGTAACAAATGCCTCGATGGCAGGGCGAGCATACGGTCTTGCACTCGCTGGGATCTTTGAGGCATCTCAGGTATCTTTCGTGCGGTTCGGGTTTGTAACAGTATTTTCCGTAACATTCGGACGGTTCGTAGTATCTGCCATCTATCAACCACACCTTATAGTCAGGCCAACACGGGACCCCGTCCGTGCTCATCTTCGGCATGGGGATGACCCCCCTGACCACGCTCTTTTCTACGGTCCCGGGTATAGAGTGTACTATGAAAAGCTTCCGATCTCTGTACAGGGCCGTGCCGACGGTCGGGAATTCCGACAACCCGGGATGTTCGCGCATGACGTTCATGCCGCTCGGGCAGCTTCCCGAGCGCTTTGACGCTATCTGCCTAAGGCAGTTTTCCACTCCTCTAGCCATGAACTTGGTATGCATCGCGGCCTGCATCATTTGATGTGTTACGCTCTGCATTTGAGCGTACCACATTTGATAACTGACCGTGACAGAGAACTTTATATTGGTATCCCGCATAGCGGCCTCTGTGTTCCTCATCATCGCGTCCCTCATCATCGCAAAATTGCTGTTCACGATCTCGTTGTTCTTTCGTATCTTCTCCTCCTGGTTGGTTATCCTACCGTTCACCAGGGCTATATTGGTGTCCAGCTTGTTGCTCACTTCTACGTTCTTGTTGGCCACCATCACGAACGAATTCTTAAGCGTGTCCATTTGATCCTGCAGTACGTCCACTCTATCGGAAAGGTGCCACGCGAGCCCCAAGGCCGCGCCGCCTACCAAAACGCCTAGGAAACGCTTGCGTCTGCCGCCTCGACCGTGCGGTTTATCCAGCCACGGGAAGGGCGCGTTGTCGGGCAATTCGTACATCCTGGCCTTGCTCTCCTGCACGGCCAGGTCGGCGAGACCTTCCCTCATCAACTCCCCGGCCCTGCGAGCGTCGTTGCACAACCTCCCGTAGTCCCTCCTGCAACTGTTGTCGCCTCCGCATATCGCGATCAGACAGGGTCTCAGGGCGCTCACGTCGTAATTTATGCATTTGATGTTCAGGTTGATGTAGTCTATGCCGGGCGTAAAGTTGGAAACGAAATACAGCGCTTCGACGGGTTTCACTATCACCCCGTGGTCGGCCTCTACCACCGGTTTGTCGACCGTGTACCCGTCGTCGACCGAGACCAGGTTCATGCTGTGCGTCGTGTCTCCGCCGCCGACCGCGCTGCACACCTTGTTTACGGGAGGCACGTACTCCACCACGTGCTCGGAATCCAGGATTCCGACCATGTAGTGATTGCGATCCGTCGTCGGGATGAAGGTGTTGATATTCACAGCGGTTTGGGGCGGCCTGGTCGAAATTGCGGCTTTTTTGGCGGGTTCTCCGGGCGTACACGATTCCAGTTTGTACAGATCCGCGATGTAGATCTTATCGTAGCTGGTGCCGTACATCTCCTTGTGAGGCTCCTTGAATATACCTAACGCACCATGCGCGGCTATGAGCCCGGGACACACGACCGTGTTGCTCAAGCCTATGTTGTACTGGAGATCCAAACAGTTCTTGGATCCCGACGCCGGATCCTTGTACTGCGTTTCGGGGACGTTGATCACGACGTCGTCCAGCTTCAACACCCCGGGCTCGGCATCGGGAACCGAGCGGCCGCGTCTGCGCGACCCGATCGCGACGGTGGATATGCCGGCGGCGATCTGTTGTTTTTTCCAGTCCCGCAGCCTGTGCACGGCCGAGGTGATACCCAGTATCGCGGGCGTGTCGGAGCGAACGCCCCGTCTGAAATCCGAATCGACCGGGGATATGACAAATTGATTGATGCCGAACGCGACCGCTATCAGTTCGGGAAACCGCTTGAGCGTTTCGAAGGAAGTCGAGGTCACGGCGATGCTCACCGGTACGTCTCTGGCCCACACGGTTACGCTAGACCCCGAACAACACTTGGTGCCGAGGTCTTCTTCGCACTTTAACGCGGTGTTGGTTTCCATGTCGGCGAGCGGCAGCTCGCCCGTGACGTCGGACCGTCGAGAGTTACTCTCCAGCGGGGTGATCTTCAGACCCCCCGTGAGGGACAGTGTGAATATCACCTTGTTTGCACCGACGCCTCGCCTCAGCACAGTCAACAGGTACGGCATGACTCCTTCGGCAGATTCGCTCCCGGAGGAGGTCCACATATTCTGGCAGTGTCCGGCGCGGGTCATGTCGACCGTTCCGCGGGGCGTAACGAACGCTTCGTAATCGCCTAGCCGCTGGAAGTCGATCTTATCCAAGAGCGTGCGGGACCGAGGTAATCTGAGGAATAGTTTCGAGACCCCTTGTCCGATCAGCGCGGTTGCGAGGTCGGCCGCCACCCTGGTGAAATCGGACTCGTTCCATCTGGACCGGGAACACGCCGTCGCGCCCCACTCGGTCCCGTCCAACATGATGGCCGCCGCGTACGTGGACACCGTCACGGTACGTAGCCTTTCGGACACGGTGTCGATAACCGTCCCGTAGCCCCGGCTAGCGGGCGACGTCGGAACGAGACACTCGTCAAACGGAACCTTCATGATTACGTGACCGGCTTCGGCTACCGTGTAGAATGTGGCCACGTCGACGTCGATCGACAGATGGTTCTGCGTGTAGACGGCCTTGTCCAAGGACAGCACGGCGGCGTCGCAGGACGAGGGCACGAGAAAGTCCCTGATTTCAGAGGCCGTGGGTTTGTACGCGGGGTCTCGATTCCTTAGACTGGCGGCGCTCGACACTTCGCAGATCGCTATGGGCGCTGACGCGGCGTTGTCCGCGTTGGTTATGCCCACTGTAGGCGCTCTGGAATCGCCTATGCAAAACCTGTTCCCCTCGGACAAAAAACAGCTGTCTCCGAGCTGCGTGTAACAGGTGCCGATAGATTCGCTGTCTCCCAAACCCACGTATGAAAGAACGCAAGCGTAAGGAGAGTTTCTGATAGTCAGGACGTCGTCCGTCTCGGGCCACGTCCTACTCGCGAGGGGTGCGTGCAGCGTCCTCCTCAGGAGTTTGTACGCCGCGCACTGAGGATCGGCGTCGCAGTCGGACATCGGGTCGTCGCCGAAGTAATAGTCTCTGTTACGCGGACTAGCGTGGAGCAGGATAGATATTTTGTTCAAGGGGGTGTTTGTAACAATTCGGTCCGAACACTTGAAACCGCCCGGGACCGCGAGGCACGACGCCTTGTCTAGCCTCCTCACGTATGCGCCGAGCATGGACCCTTCTGCGGCGTATCTGGTGAGATCGTCGGCCGAGTGGTCGACGGGTCTCCAGTGAGCGTAGATCATTCCGGGGCAGTAGTGAGTACACACGTCCGTCGTTCGATTGTAGCCGCCCACGGCCAGAGCGAACCCGCTCTGGCTGTTACCTTGACACCATCTGTTCTGTAAGCCGCACGCACTGACGGTGATCCACGCGTAGGGAGCGTAGCCGTAGGAATCGGTGCCACCACCGGTTACGGGTGAGCATAGGAAGCCGGAGGGGAGCGAGACCGCGAGAGCTATTAGGAGCCACATGGGTACGGAGCGCCGGACCCGTGTCCTCGTCCCGAGGTGTTTCGCGTAACGGACAGACGATAAAGGTGTATATAGTACTTTGTTATTGGCAGCGGGGGCCGTCGGTTACAGTAGAGGATTGTGACCGGGACCTCTCTCGTTGTCGTGGTTCTTACATTTCATCAGCGCCTGACACGTGGAGGCCAAGCCGATGAACTGTTTCACGGCATCGTTGTGTACCTTGGCCACATCGTGATCGACGACAAAGAAAGGTCTACCCATGTGAGTCCTGATGCTGTTCATTATGCACAGGGAGGCGTTGTTTGCGAGCGAGTACGACGTACCGATCAGGTCCACGGACATGTTCCGTATCACGTCCATGACATTTTCATCCGTCACGCTGTGAGCCAGGTGAACGTTGACCTGCGCGTCCGTAAACCTGTGGTTGTGCGAGTCTAGGTAGGCCTTTACTTCGTTAGGTCGGAGCACTTTCACGGAATCCAAGGTGTTCCTGTCCAATTTGCACAAGGGACAACCCGCGTCCGCGTTCACGTACTGGATGTCGGCTACGGCCGGGTGCTCCTGCGCACTCAGGTTCATGTACAACATGGGGTACTGTCTTTGTAGAAACCGCTCGTACTCCCCGGCATTATCCCCGCTGCCGGGCTCGCCGGGCTCGCCGGGCTCGGGGAACATGTGAAATATCTCGTCGGCGGCCAGCGTGGACGAATACCCGTGCTCGCCCTCTGCGTCCGGTGCTCTGCGCACGACCCGACAGTCGACATCGCCGCGGCGCGTGTTGTACCTACTAACGGACGCGGCGTCGTCCCCGTGCGAAAGTACGTCCCGAGTGCCTGTGATACCGCGGACGTCGGCGCGACCTCGCGCATCATCCTCGCAGTCCTCGTCGTCCTCGTCCTCGCTCCATGCGAGTCGCATCACCCTCTTACGGACTCGTTTCTCTGTGCGGGGTTGCGCGTTATCGTCGTCCTCGGAATCCGCGATTCTTCTCGCCCTCTCGCTCTCGCGGACCCGTCCCTCCGGAAGGTCTGCCTCTCGATGCCCACCTTCGTTACGGGATGAGGAGGGGCGCGGTGAATGGGAGGGCGCCCGTGAAGAGGAAGAAGCGTGTGCACTCATCATCATCATCGTCGTCGTCATCGGTGGATACGGGACACCTGTCCAAGGCGGTCGTCGCTGTCATCGAGAGCGATAGATACACGGTGTGCGGTAGCCTTATTTCGTCGTGTTGCGGATTACGCGAGGGCTCGCACTGCGTCTTCCGCACAGGCTCCAGACGTTTCATTGTCGTCGTGAACAGTGAACATTGTAAATGTTGCAAAGATGCGTCGTCTAGGTCCCCGCGAGACAGCGATCTCGACGAGATCAGGACGAGCGCTTACGTACGGGGCGTGGTAGACCTAAGGCCGTCGGCCTCGGTCAGGCTGTCCGGGTTGATATCGGAACTCGTTCGTACTCAACCGCGCGGTGAACCTCGCGCTGTGCCGTTCACTAGTACCCCTCCGTATTGTACGGTAGATAACGTCACGCACATATCCGCGGCGGCGCTTTGTAGCTTGTTGCAGATCGACAAGGAATTCGTCTGGGGAGACAATCTGATTTTCAACACGACAGATAGTGCTGAATCGCAAGACGGCCCCCTGTAGTCGCAGTGTGTGTGTGTGTGTCTGTGTGTGTGTGTTTACCCGGTGACGCGATGGCGGCGAACTGTGCGTTGCCGTTGATCGCACACGGGTCCAGAGTGGGACCGGTGTTTTGCGTAAAGGACCACTGCGCATTTGTTAAAGTGTCAAAGTGTGACACGAAGAGAGCTGTCATAGACATGACCAGCATGACCCTGGTCCAATACGCTGACAAACAGGAGTACCCGGCGGGAGAGCCGCGTTCGGACCAGTCTGTTTTCGTGCCGATCTTCTGCAAGGAGTGCTACGGTACCACCGAGGACGATTACCGAGAGGCTATGGCTAATATCGGCTCGTGTGAGCGCACCCGATTCCTGGTGGGAATGTGTAGCGTATTCGGGGTCGCGCAGGGCGAGGTGTACCCGGACGCGCGGAAAGACTTTATAGTGGGCAACGACCTGTCGTACTCCGGCGCGTGTCACCCTCAGCCGGGGAAGGCTGTTTTTCTACACAACGTCGAGAACAACATAGGTCGGGTCAAGTGTTACTGGCACGTACACAGCAGGTCGGTCGGCAAAACGTACTTGTACTGCTGCGTTGCCTGCGACGATAGCGACTACGCTAACGGCGTTGTCACGCCTGAGATGAGTATGGGGTTCAGCCTGGGTACGGTCGGCGATAACAAATACGGTCCCGTTACAGAAGAATGTAGTTTAGTTTCCGTCCCCATGAGACCGGGGTGTTTTTGTACAGTCGTGACGAGCGAGGACCTCATCCCCACCATGACCAGGATGGGCTTTTCGTCACTGAAGGACCGCGTCCTCGATGCTGGTGTCACGTCGACGAATAGAGAGTCGGGTACTGCTGGCGATCTGGAAACGACCGACGGATCACGGCGCAGCCCGAAGAAGGACCGCAGCGTCATGGATATCGTGACATCCCTGAGGGAAGCCGTGTTGGATCAGGCCACTGAGATGCGAGTGCTCAAGGATGTATTGGAAGCCATAAAGGTTCAGAATAGCGTACTAACGCAGAGGTTGAAATGTCCAGATGATCCCGATGCACTGTTTACCCTGCAAGGCGCAAAGGATTTCACTATACGCACCGGAGTGCAGAACAGACTCTGCGCCGGCACGCGTAGAGCGGACACGGGAGCGGTCGCCGAAACGAACACCGGACCCGAATCCATGTCGGGTCCGACGATATCGCAGAGCCAGATAGAAAGCCTGATCGCGCTTTTGCAGCAGCAGCAGCAGCAGCAACAACAGATGCAGCTGCCCCAACAGCAGCAGCAGCAACAACAACAACAACAACAACAACAGATGTCGCTGCCCCAACAGCAGCAGCAGCAGCAGCAGCACCAGCAACAACATCAGATGTCGCTGCCCCAACCGTACCACCACGCGCAGGTTCAGCCGCATGCCGCCGTGGCCCCCGTGTTCCAGGCGCTACAAGGTCAGCTGTGGAACCCATGTCAACATACGGGACAAGGTATGTCCGGAGGACATATGTCACATAACCCTTATTTGAACGGGGGTACGTGGACCACCGCGGATGTTCACTACGGCCCCATCACAGCCGAGCAAAGGCGAAAGATAGCGCTCGAGTACAACAGAGAGGCGTCGGAGAGAGAGACGGCATCCCGCAAGGAACAAGAGAGACTGCTGGATTGGATCAAATCCGGCATACGGGACGTGATGGCGGAACAGCAGCGCGGCCCGTCGACGCAAGACGAGTCGCGCAACCGGTCGCCCGTGGACGACTTGGAAACGCTGGCGAGGGACACGCCGTATAAACGCGTGTGCGCTCGGGCCGAGGAGCCCTCTCCCGGGGACGTCAGTACGCTGCTGTCTGAATTGCGAGAACTCACCAAGCAGATCCGACGCAGCGGCGAGACGCGTGGTGAGAGCGGCGACGCCGTTACAATGGAGGTCGAGGACGAGGCCGGGTCCGCGCTCACATCGCAGCCGTGTCCTTCCGTGACGACCAAACAGCAGGCCGGGTACTCCGGGTCGTCCGGTGACCGCGCATCTCGTGCGCCCAGCATGTCCGTGGCGGACTTCGTATCGTCTGTTGTTTCAAAGATGTGAAGTGTATTCTTTGTGTATGTAATGTAATGTAATGTAATGTAATGCAATACCCGTACAATCAAATTAAAGATGTTACACCGCAGTCACAGTTGTGTATGTTGTTGTTGTTTTATGACCTATTCATGAGAGTGTGGTGTTTTACACCCGGGGGGGGGTAAGCCATTCGTATATGTGAGAACATACTCGTGTTGGGTGTACTATGGCGTCAGATATGTCGCTCTGCGCGCTGTGCAACGTGCGCCCCCATATACACTTCTGTGTGTATGTAATGTAATGTAATGTAATGTAATGTAATATAATACAATGCAATACCTGTACAAACAAATTAAAGACGTTACACCGCAGTCACAGTTGTGTATGTTGTCGTTTTATGACCTATTCACGAGAGTCTGGTGTTTTACACTCCGGGGGAGTAAGCCATTCGTATATGTGAGAACATACTCGTGTTGGGTGTACTATGGCGTCAGATATGTCGCTCTGCGCGCTGTGCAACGTGAGCCCCATACGGGCGAGTCCATCCGACAGCGGGGGAGTGGGTCTGGTAACGGACGAACGGCGCGATGGCGATGTGATACTATCCGGGGCTATCTGGTATAAGGGACAATGGAACAACTTAACCCTGGGTAATCTGGACTTCAAGTACGTACCCTCTCAATTAATCGCCTCGACTGCGAAACACAGTCCCAGAGTCGGAGACGTGTGCGTCAGACTGATGCCGGTCGCGAGTCGATCCGACGACTACGCGTCGATCGTGGACCTGTACAACACTTACATCGCGAAAGGGAGCGCTTTCCTGGCCATGACGTGTATAAACAGCTACACGGACTCCAATGACCTGTGCATTCCCACCATTCCCATCCACGTGTTTGTGTCAGAATGGAACAAGTCACTCGACCGATTCCACGACATGATACGATGCGACGAGCTCGGCGTCCGACAGAGCAGCCGGCAGCGTCGTCTAACTGTGGTTTCCAACGTCACGGAGATCGCTCTCAAGCACGTACCCCTTCGCAACGACCACCTGTGGTTCGTATTGCACTGTATCGTGTCAAGGCCGGCCTTGGTGAAAGAAGTACTGCAGCTGGTAGGCGCCGTCACGTCGCGGTCCGGAGCCGTGTACCGCACGGGCGAGGTAGAAGGCGTGACAGTGCCATCCGACGATTGCGTCCGTCCCGTTAAGCTGTATCTCATAGCTAAATCTGTACCCGCGACCGGCGACAGACTCACGCTGTTGGGAAACGAATCCGGCGTCAGGCTAGGTCTCATCTGGGCATCCGGCGAGGACGGGCTGCACGACCACCTGCGGAACGGCGACGACAGCTACTATCTACACGTCGGAACCCGCGCCGGCAACACCTTCAGATGTGCAGAGTTTAGCAACTGGCGCTATTATAACCACACGGTGTTCAATCGGATGACCACGATTGGACTCGAGACAACTCGCGTGTTTCCGAGTACGGCGTTGGCCGGAAACACGGGCGATTCGGCTAGATTGCTGAACCTCGTGTAACGCTCCCGTCCCGTCGACGATGTTACCCAGAAGATTTCTACCCGACCGCGATCTGATCCTGTACGCGTCGCTGAACAGGACGATGATGACAACGAACATACACCCTCTTTATCTACCACCCGTCGTGTGCTGGCTTAATCGGGTTTCGGCGCAGGCGCTCCGTGCCAAGGGCGTATTCTTCAACGCGCACAAGGTCGTCTCCACCGCGCTGCTCTCGAGCACTCTCTTTCTGCACATACACCGATTGTGGAACTCGCTGACGTGGGGCCTGCTCGGGACACTGTGGTCTCTGGCGGTGTGCGTCGCCTTCGTCGGCGGGCTGGTCATGTCCTTTCGGAGCGTAGACAGGCGAGCCCGTGGCTCCATCGGCGTGCTCGCGGATCCGCTCTCGGGTGTCACGCGTGTTCATAAACTTGTAATGTTCATCTGTTTCATGACCGCGTACATTTTGACGTGGTTGTACTACGACATATGCGGCCGTACGGAGTTTACCGTTTCGCGGCTCAAGTGTTCAGATGAACGGGGCCCATCCGTAATCCCTGCGATCCAATGGACCACGTGTGTCTTCGTCTGGATTAACGCGGTTGGGGTTATTAGGCTGGTGCGAGCCTACTAGACTCATGTCATCGTATCACGCACTTAGGTCGTGCCTCCTCTCGCTGTGCGTCGTGTACCTTTTGTGTGGCTTGGGTGCGGAGGACCTGTCGCGGACGGACGCGCTGTGGCTCGCTGGTTATAAAGTTATATTCGTGGTCGCGGGTGTTAAATCGGTCATGGCCCACGCGTACGTGGAACTGAGCACTATCGTCGAACGGACCAGGCACCTGCAATACTCTGCGCTGTCTACCACGAGCAAGGGAGAGACGCTCGCTTCGTACAGAGAGGAGAGGCTGTCGAACAGACACGTTGAGGATCGTTACAGCAAACGGGCCCTCGGACATCCCAATGAGATCGCGTTCATTCGACAAGATCGGATCCCGCTTTTCTGGTGTGGATTCACTGTTCTCTTGGTCCTGTACAACACGGCTCATCTCGCCGCAGTGCCCTTATCGTACACGTCGCCCCTGGTGTTTGGCGCACCCGCTTACGTGCTGTACTGGGGGTGCGTACGCGCGATCCACATGCTGATACGATGAACATTCGACGTATTAAACGGGGACGTCGGAATATATATGGATAACGCGATTATTGAGCATGGTCTACCCGGATGCACGAGGAGCGCCGCACAATCGGGGTTCGATCGAGAAACGCGTGGATCGATGTGTACGCGTAATCGTGTGCGTACTGATCGTAATAAACATCGCCCTGTGGTTCGCGAGACTGTTTTTCCACACCGGTGCCTCGTAGAATCGTCCGCGGGCCATGAATAAACAGACGAGCTGGCGGATTACTACGAAACAGGAAGCCCGCCGGGAGAGCTGGTGGATTAACCTTCTGAGACAAGAGGCTGCTACCAATGTGCCCGGTGACCACGGCGTACTCGGAGGGGAGTCTATCCGTAAGCCTCAGAGCGCACACACCCGATGGTGGATGAACATTGCTTGCGCGGAACCCAAAGACGTTGGAGCCCACGGGGAGAGCGCCGGCACGAGTTCCAATGCACGAGCCCACGTGTCACACGGGACCGGCAGCGGCGCGAGCCCGGCCGCTGGAACCGAGCGCGACCCGTTCGACTTGGATGACGACGAGGTGATACGGGTATTGTACGGGAAGGCTAGCAACGCAACACCCGCTAGGTACCACGTCACACAGGATAACCTGAAGGTGTATAGAAAACACAGAACGAAGATCTCCTTTGACAACCCTGAGCGGCATTCGAAAAAGAAAGTGACTGCCTCTGTGACACACGCGTCATAATTGTATCGTTGTGTATCTTTGTGTATCATTGTAGCAAATAAAGACAACGTGTAGACTTTGACAAGTGCCAATGTGTTTATTCGTTGTACATGCAGCACATACATCACAACCGTCACGTACGGTGTACACCTCGTGCGTGTCACGGCCGAGCTGAGCTTCTCCCGTGAGCCATCCGTTCCCCGCCTCTGTGACACACGCGTCATAATTGTATCTTTGTGTATCTTTGTGTATCATTGTGTATCTTTGTGTATCATTGTAGCAAATAAAGACAACGTGTAGACTTTGACAAGTGCCAATGTGTTTATTCGTTGTACATGCAGCACATACATCACAACCGTCACGTACGGTGTACACCTCGTGCGTGTCACGGCCGAGCTGAGCTTCTCCCGTGAGCCATCTGTTCCCCGCCTCTGTGACACACGCGTCATAATTGTATCTTTGTGTATCTTTGTGTATCATTGTGTATCATTGTAGCAAATAAAGACAACGTGTAGACTTTGACAAGTGCCAATGTGTTTATTCGTTGTACATGCAGCACATACATCACAACCGTCACGTACGGTGTACACCTCGTGCGTGTCACGGCCGAGCTGAGCTTCTCACGTGAGCCATCTGTTCATATTGAGCTGAGCCATAAATCGGTCTCCGGTCTTGATCGTGCTACCGGTGTATCCGTTGCAGGATCGAACCACCTGTCCTCCAGCGAAGCCCTGCACACTTTCCATTATAGTCATAGCGTGTTTAAGTACGGTCGTCAGAAACCCTTTAGCGTTGTCATCCTCTATGACGCCGCCTATGGTGGCTAGGTTGAAGTCCTCGTTGACCGCTGCGGCTGCAGCTGCCCTTATGTCGCCCCCCACCCTGTGATAGTCGGCTCCGGTAGCCACAAGGGCCAGCATCGACAGTAAACTCTCCGGCGCGTAGGGCGACAGCAGCTGGAACGCGTCGAATTCGTGGTCGCATCTAATGGTTTGTATCAGTTCTTCGATCGGATCGCCTCGGGATTCGCAGTTTACCCGTCTAGTAGCGAGCAGGCCACCCCATATGCCGTTGTTCACGTACATGTTGTAGCTCGGAGACTCGGCCGCCTCCTGCTGCGCGGTCACGTCGTATCGGTTGGGGAGCTGTACCGTGAAGCGGTCGCCCTGCATCAGGGTCTCGTGTCCCGTATTGACCAGCTCCACTTCGTACAGGTGCGGGCTGTTCAGGAATGGTCTGTTCGCCATGGAGCTGTACGCGGTGCTGACGGCTACCTCCTTCAGGTGTTTTAGACCGTCGGAGGTCAGCCCGTGCAGCGTAGGCACGTACAGGTCCGCGTCCTTGACGAAGTGGAACAGTCCACCGGGTAGGTAGTTCCTGGTCGACTCGTATTTGTAACTCCCGTAAGGCATGTACGTGCTACCGCCCCGGGTTTCCGTGAGATTGTGTGTATAGGCGCGTATCGGCAGGTGCACTCTGGTCGACGACATGCTTGATATTAGCTCGGTAACAGCTCGTCACCGCGCCGTAACGGACCGCGAGCTAGTACGGCCAATTGTCAGTCCGTTACGAAAGAGAAACGTTTCCGCCTGCCGCGGATCCCGACAGGTCGGCGAGTACGGTATGTTGGGTAGCGTGAGTACAAGCGCTGCGGCCGTAAGTAGTTCCAGGAGAATAGGGTTATCGTCGCTGTGGAGCCTGAGCAACCGTAATGTAAGCGTATTGAGATGCGACTCCGACAACACGCCGAACGTGCGCGAAAACCACGGGCACCACTTGAGGATCACGTACGAACTGAGATCGTCTTGAGCCGAGGCCCGGGGTGGGCTCACTTCGCGTCCCGGTTCGGTTGTACGGTCGACGGTCCCGGCGGTTAACAGTTGCACGCGGTTGGGTTTCTTCTCGTACTCTCGTGTGAGGTCCTCCAGGGTCTTGGATGACGTGAGACATATCAGTTCTTCCAGTGTCAACTCGTGCCACGGCGTACCGTAGCTCATCGCGACTCGCTTGCACGACGGCGCTGCGGACAAATGAGCCTCTGCGTGCCGCGTGCGCTCGTGTATGTGCGGGCGGGCGGGCGCGTCACGAGGAATAGTTCATCTCGACCCTCTTGCGATAAGCCACTAGTGAGTCGTTGTAAATCGCGACGGGGCCGATCCGCTCGGCGAAGTTACAGTTCGTCATCTGCAGATTCTCTCTTTTGACCACCCTGGTGAGCACGACGTACACCGAAGGCTTTATCGGCGACATTGCGAAGTGTTTGGGTGGGTGGTAGAGCACCTGTCCGTGCACGGTGGCGCCTTGGCAGTCGTACGTGTTCATCGCTAACAGGCAGGCCAGGGGGTGTGTGGCTACGGTCCAGTTCATGTAGTTCCATGTCGCGGGACGGACCCGGTACGACGTGCCGCTCTGATTGCCCTTCACGTAAAAGTCGTTGTACCCGTCCTCTCTGTTGAAACGAATCCCCGTCACCACACCGTCCGTGTCCGCTACGGACGACTGACCTCCGCGTTGCGCGCCGGCGAGGGAACGGGACGTCACTGGCGTAGTCGCCACCTGTATTCCGGTCCCTTGCATGTGCCAAACGAGTCGCACCGTGCAACCTATCCAGAGTTTGTCCACCTTCAGATAGTCCCTCGCTGTGGAACGGACCCCTTTGCGGTATGGCGGTACCGAAAACAGCTTCGGCAGCGCGACGGCCGCCTCTTTCATCACGTCGTACCAAGCGCGCGGACCTTTCGAGTACCGCGCGCTCTGAGCGACGTTTAGAAACTTAGACCCCGTTCGAGCCTTAGCCGCGACCGTGTTCATGTAGGCCGCGGTGTACGTCCTTTGCTGTTCGTCTTGATGGAAGATTCGGAGCTTGTCCGGTTCGTAGTTGGGGTCCATGACGTCCGTTTCGCTAACAGACACTCGGCCCCTAAATATACGCCGGGATTCGGCCGTTATCGTATTGAACTGAAGGTACGTTACGGCTTCGGCGTAACCCGGGTCCTGGAACTGGCGTCTGTTGACAAACAGCGGGGTAGAGGAAGACAGGAGCCTTTCGAACCGAGCGCTTTCCCAAAGGCGCGCGTTAGGCCCCACGGGCTGCAGTTGCGATACGCTTCCGGAGAAAATGATCAGAGGACCCTTACCGGGGCCGTAAAAGAGCGCCGTGCAGCACAACATCCTCTCGAGTAGCTGAACGTTCATCAACCCGTATTCGTCCACGACCAATACGTTCACACCCAGGAACGGCGGAGCGTCCGCCATCGGGCCGGGTTGCGAGGCGCGGTCCGTCTCCCTCAGTCGCCGGAATAGTCCGCTGCACGTCGCGCAGGACTCCGGTCGCAGTCGTTTACACGCGTGGCGCGCGCCGGCTCGGCTGCCGACGGCCAGCTCGCATCGGTGTAGCGCATTGAAACGGGCAATCGCGTCCCGATGTATCTCGCCGTACAGCCTGGTAAACTCGTCCAGCGACAGGTTGTCGTCCAACAGCCTCCTCGTAAACCCCATCATCTTGTGGAACGTACACACGCTATCCAGTGAGCGCGACTCCATCAGGACACCTGCCGCCTTGTTGGTCATGGCGCTCACGACAACGCTAACGTCCATACTCTTAAGCTTCCTATCCAGTAACGATATAGCGTAGGATTTACCGCACCCCGCGTCTCCGCTCAACAGAGCCAGTTTCAGATGTTCCCCGCGCGACATGTGCAACATCACCATGCTCTTCACCCACCGTTCCTGACAGTATCTGGACGTGGCCAACAGCGCTTGCGATCTGAGATTCGCACCCGAGAGGACACGGGCCCTCTTGACATCGGGCTCCCCGGCCGACGCGCCTGCACGCCTGGCGCGCGCGGTCCTGTCCGCGCTGTCCATAACCGCTACACGTCATTTGACCAAGGTGAATGGAACACCACTCGTTTTTCAAGGGGAGCAGACGTGACACGTGTCGTCGCGTCGGTAACGGGGAAGCATTCCCGGTCGGTCCGACGGGCCGCGGGCCTACCCTCGACGCCCCGAGCTTCCAAACCCCTACGTTTCATGAAAGCCGATAGGGACCGGTCCAACCCGAGAGGGTCGTCGTGTGACATTCCGTCCGCGGCGACGCTCGCGCCCGTATCGCGGAGGGGCGCGGGGGGCTCGCGGCCTTCGAGTACGGATCGCAAGACTCTGTTCCTGATGTTGGAACGCGAGTCGCCTTGAGACTCTTGCGGGGCAGCTTCCAGACCTACCGTGAGAGGCATGTACACGACACCCTGCGCCTTCCGCGCAGTCCGGGCCCGGTCGCGTACGCGTAGGAATCCGTCGTACGCTTTCGTCACCGTCTCCTTGAACAACGTCACGTACGAGCTGTACACGTTCTTACTCGTGCACAGCGCCGCGACCGTCACCCCGCCTTTGCCCGTGCTGGTGAGAACATTCATGAGCCCGGCCAGAACCTCCACCAGTGGAGCGTGCGCGCCGTACTCGAATAACAGCCAGGCGAAATCCTCCGTGTCGATCCTACGCGCCGACGCGTAGTAGTTGCCACACGCGTCGGCTCTACAAAACCCGAAATGCCGCGCGTACCACTCGGGCTCCATGTGAGAGAGCATGATGTGTATGTTCTCTAACAGCAGGCTGAACCCGGTCGCGGGTTTGTCGCCTACCCTCATTTCAAACAGCTTTTGTAACACCCCGACCGGTGTGACAGCCTGACCGGGTTTGAACATGCGATCCTCCGGCAATAGAACGGCCAGGTAGTGTCTTCCTACCCAGTCCAGGTGCGGGTGGGCATCCCCCGTCTCCCTCGTAACGCGCGATTCGGTCGGCTCCGCGTCTTCGGCGACCGTCTGTATTTCGGCCAGCTTCAGTCTCAAAGCTTCTCGTTCTTCGCACGCGTCGTCGAGCGCGGCCCTCGCAATGTCGAGATCCCTTTTACACAATTCCAGTTCGTGCAAAGTATACCTGTGAGCGTCGCTCACGCGATCGCCTGCGGCTGCGGCGGCCGGAGGGCCTTCGGCCGTACGGTTCCCCGAGCATGTCGGACAGGGTCTCTCGGGGAGGGTGTCGACTCTCCGTTTACAGTCCGCTTCCAGAGACTTGCGGAGGTCCAGTATTTCGCGTTTCAGGTGCGCAATAACATCGCTGTGCTCGCAGTCGTCGCATCGACCGGATGGCCCTTCCCTCGGTCTGTCTCTACACAGAGATAACCTACGCGTAGACGGCGTAGATGTCTCTTCCCGTGTCCTCTTTTTACACAGAGACGACCTACGTGTAAAAGGCACGGAGGACTCTTCTCGTGTCCTCTCTCTACACAGAGTTGACCTACTACGCGTAGAAGGCATGTGTACGTTAGACGGATACACGCAACACACCTTGTACGTAGCGGTAGTAAAATATTTGTTTTGGTTTCTTTTTGTTAATTCACAGGTAGGAATACGACCGCATTCTGTATACATAAAAGTAGCATGGACATGATGGCACCACACTTGCATACCCTGTGCTTAATACTAAATGGTTTTATTCGGTCAGGCGTACAACTGTATTCTGTGTACATAAGGTTTGTGATAGTTAAAAAAAAAGATTTTATTCAGTTAGGCATACAACAAGGTCCGGAAAGGATGGCGTAGATAACACACGGGCGTAGATTACGTGTTACAGCCTAGTGTCCCCTATGAGTTCCACGCAACACGGTGGTCCAGTACTAGTACTACACCTCGTATCGTTGGATCATGTGTTCATGAAATACAGCCATAGAACATTAAACCATGTGGTTACGTGAATGTGATGAGAGAGAGAGAGAGAGAGAGAGAGAGAGAGAGAGAGAGAGAGAGAGAGTGCTTCGTAATGCATGAAGGATTAATATTCCAAGAAGAACCCAGTTAGAGGTGGACTGGAAACCGATTTAGCTATGTTAGCCATCAGATCGGCAGAGGAGGAGTCCACTGACATGGAGGAGATGGACACCTCGGAGCCCAACTGGTGCTGGTTCTACCTGGCTGAGTGCGGAGTGTGGCACATGTTCGAGATCGATCCCAGTGCAGCCTGCTCTGTGACAAGCGCACAGATCGAGCAGTGCTACAACAGAAACCAGCGAGGCGTCATGGAGTTCTACACGGTCAAGTACACCTACAGACTGGACTTCTCAGTGATGCAGCAGATAAATGCAACGACAGGGGAGCAGCGGCCAATCAAACGCTCCCTCCACTCCGCGACTGGCTTTAGGTTTATTTGTGATAATCTGGCCTTGCCTGTTCCGTGTCACTGGGAGAGAATCAATACAGACGAGCCCTATCAGCTCATCCGGCTTGGAAGAGACACCCGTGAGTTTAAAGAGGTCGCCACACTGTATGAAGGGACGATGGATAGTCCGATCAAATCCATCCAGAGGATTCAGAACCTGGACTTGTGGGAATTCTTCTGCAGGAAGAAAACACAGTTGCGGAAACTCAAGCGCACATTGGATATTGAGGAGCGAATGCTGTTTCACGGCACGGGACACAGCAACATACAAGCTATATGCGCATTTAACTTTGACTGGCGGCTCACAGGAAGCCACGGCGATGCGTACGGCAAAGGGAGCTACTTTGCCCGGGATGCTAAATACTCCAGTAAATTCTGTCTCACCACACAGAAGCACAACACCACCCTGCAGAGACACAAACTCGCCCCTCCGATATTTGCTAGCGAGCCGCCCTACAAGTCCATGTTCCTGGCCAGAGTGCTTGTCGGAGAATACACAGTGGGACATCCTACGTACTGCAGGCCGCCCTCCAAGGACGCCAGCTTCACCAACTTTTACGACAGTTGCGTGGACAACATGGCCAATCCAAACATTTATGTCATTTTTGACAGCAATCAGATTTACCCAGAGTATCTGATGGAGTTCTAGGCATGTGTTTGACATAACCATGTGTGAGGAAGACGTGTTTCGCTATGTACAATGACCTACTGTGGCCGACATGATATGTATGCTCGTGTTTGCGTAAACAAAATAAAGGTATCTGTACGGGGGGGCTGGATTTGTGTGGAAGACCTCTGACTGTGCACGCATACACCCCGGTACCTACTGTGGCCGACATGATATGTATGCTCGTGTTTGCGTAAACAAAATAAAGGTATCTGGTGGCCGACATTATGTATGCTGGTGTTTGCGTAAACAAAGTAAAGGTATGTGGTGGCCGACATGATCTGTATGCTCGTGTTTGCGTAAACAAAGTAAGGGTATGTGGTGGCCGACATTATGTATGCTGGTGTTTGCGTAAACAAAGTAAAGGTATCTGGTGGCCGACATTATGTATGCTCGTGTTTGCGTAAACAAAGTAAGGGTATCTGGTGGCCGATATTATGTATGCTCGTGTTTGCGTAAACAAAGTAAAGGTATCTGGTGGCCGACATTATGTATGCTCGTGTTTGCGTAAACAAAGTAAGGGTATCTGGTGGCCGACATGATCTGTATGCTGGTGTTTGCGTAAACAAAGTAAAGGTATGTGGTGGCCGACATGATCTGTATGCTCGTGTTTGCGTAAACAAAGTAAGGGTATGTGGTGGCCGACATTATGTATGCTGGTGTTTGCGTAAACAAAGTAAAGGTATCTGGTGGCCGACATTATGTATGCTCGTGTTTGCGTAAACAAAGTAAGGGTATCTGGTGGCCGACATTATGTATGCTCGTGTTTGCGTAAACAAAGTAAGGGTATCTGGTGGCCGACATGATCTGTATGCTCGTGTTTGCGTAAACAAAGTAAAGGTATCTGGTGGCCGACATGATCTGTATGCTCGTGTTTGCGTAAACAAAGTAAAGGTATCTGGTGGCCGACATTATGTATGCTCGTGTTTGCGTAAACAAAGTAAGGGTATCTGGTGGCCGACATGATCTGTATGCTCGTGTACGGGTGTGGGGGGGGGGGGGGGGGGGATTTGTGTGGAAGACCTCTGACTGTGCACGTATACACTCCGGTACACGTGTAGTTGAGAGCTACTGATTTGATAATGACACAACACACTGACTCACTTGTAACGTTTCACAAAATGTGGTTTATTGGTTTATTACGTGTCACAGGACTCGCATTACTGTTGGTTTACTCCACGAAAACCCAACAACAGCGACTGTCAAATGCACGCAACGCCGTCACGTACAGAGAATCCGTACTCGGGCCCGGGTGTCGGTCTCTTCAAGGTCCATAGCTCGCAGACGTATTTCATGGTCTTGGCCATTAGTTCGCAACTCGTCTCGGTCCAGTGTTTAGTCCGCGTCGCAGCCGGACCTTGGTGATATCAGCCAGCTTCATACCCATACCGTAATAATCGCAACCCGGAGGAGACCCGGCCGGCCCCACAGTAGAGCGTTCATCTCGTCACACCACAAGGAGAAGGACTCGTAGTTGGTCACCGCTCCGGTCATCAGTCTCTTGATTCCCAGCCCCGCGGGCACCGAATTGTAGTCCGTCCCGCACAGAGCGATGAAAAACAACTTTGTCTTTCTAGCCAGTTCATCTCGAAGCACGTCGTGTTTTATGCGCATGAACACGTGTCGACCCGCGTGGGATAGCCTCAAGAAGCGTCCGTAGCTGCCCGGGGGGACCAGACCGTTCGCGTACGCCTTGCTCAGCCTCGTCAACCCGTTCCGTTCTCGGTCCGTGGCCGGGACCGGAATCTTCGCGCGTCTCCGAAATGGCCTCGAACCTGTGGTGGTGCTCTCTAGTAGCCGCGGGCAGCAGGTGCGCATCGTCCTCGGTCACGTCGCACAGCGCCAAGAATCTACCTTCGCGCGATGCCAGGCTACCGTGAGGCGCACTCGGGGCGGTGGGATTGTCAAACAGCAACTCCCCGAAGGGCGAGGCGTGCATATCGCGGCCCGCGTAGTAGGTCCTGTTGTCCATCCTCACAGTAATACCCTCACGTCCGCAAGCTGTCAGCACGGCCACCACGTCGGAATCGCCCGTGCACAGGGTCACGCGTCCGTCCAGAACGTTCGCCAACTCTACCAGTAGCGTGTCGGCCTCTGTGCTCCTGCACCGCGTACAAGCGCGCCTCAGTGCGGCCGCGCGGCCGTCGCCGGCATCCGCGAGCGTCGCCACGAACACGCCGTCGACCCCCTCCGGTCTGTCTATGGACTTGGCCGCGTAACCGGGATCCACGTCCGACGGCTCGCGCGCTTCAAGCTTCGGGTCTTCGAGCGTCGCGTCCGAGGACGCTCCGTCGCCGCAGTCGCGACGGAAGGTCACCACGTTATCCAACGAGCCCCCTTCTGCGATATCCGACTCCGAGGCGTCGCCCTTGGAACCGACGACCAGAAACGCCTTGTCTTTCATACCCATGTCGGCCAGTAACATCAGCGTGGCGTATTCTATGGCGCTCAGGTTACGTCGACAGAAGTCGATGTGAGGTTCGACGGAGCGGCGCAGCCTCGTCTCTCGCACGGCCGGCTTCTGCGCGCCCGGGCCGTCCTTCACGAGCACCAGGCAGTGGGTGCCGTCGTTCTCGGAGACGTAGGTCGACGCCAACGTCCTGGCCATGCGCGTTATAGATAACCGCGGATCGCCCTCGACGTAATCGCTTTCCGCGACTCTGTGGATCACCATGAGGTGGTCTATCAGGGTCCAATCCTGTCGATGGCGCGGTCCGTCGACCACCTCGAATGGCGCCAGGTGAGGGTTCGCCAGCAGCGCGTGGATAGCCTTGTGTTTCAATCCCATCGTACTGTGTCGGATTACGCGTCCTACGTTAGAGGCGCTAGCGCTGCGTTGTGCGGCGGACACGCGCTACGCGGGGTCTTTTATCCCCAGCCGTCGGTCGGACGTTCGGGTCGGACACGGGTAGTCTCCGGACGCGTCGCGACCGAGACCGACGCGGGCCCTGCTCCTCGCCTTCTCCTGGTTGAAACGCATGTTCCTGTAACACAAGTCGTTACGGTCCACCCGCGGGTCTGCGTCCTTCGGAGTCGGAGTAGCGGAGGAACGGGTCTCTACTCTCATGTTCACACACGTGGGGGCTAGACAGTCGAGCACCTGAGGACAAAAGCAGGTCAGCCACGGGAACGCGTCGCGTATGCCCCTGGAAATAGTGGGCCTCAAACAGCGCCGTACGGTAACTTGATTCGTCCCCGGTCTCACTATGACCAGGTACGCGGCGGACCTCTCGGCCACGCTCGGGTACGTGAGCGAGAACATTATCCACGTCAACCACAGTTGCGTGTTGTAGCGCCACAGGGTCGCGCGGTCCAAGACGTCGTTGTTACGGGTTTTGAGCTCCAACAACGTTATGGCGTCGGTCACGGTGTCGTGGGCCACGAGGTCCACCTCGGTGTAAAACCCCCACGCGTCTCGAATGGATCTGCAACCCCGCTTACAGCCGTTGTGGTACGTGTAGCGGCCTGGCGCGCCGCCCGCATCGGGCGTGGGTAGTCCGGCGACTCTGAGTCCTGCGCACACGGGGGTCAGACGCAGCGCCCGGAGTTGCGTGAGAATTAAACGCGCCACCGAACCCGCGTCCCGCAGCGTTTTCCTCCCGTTGTACACGTCCTTGCACTGCGCGTCCACCGCGACGCCTATACAGGCGGATAACATGCTCCTATCCCACGCGCGTGTACACGCCGCCAGACTCAGGTTTCCGTGTCTCGTCAGTCGCGACAGCGTCGCTTTGAACGCGACGGCCTTGGCTTCGGGCGCGTTCAAGCGCCTCAGATAATCGGACACCCAATCGAGCGTGCTCTCCGGGTTCAGGTGCAGATCCTTTACGAGTCGCCTGTACAAATCCATGGTTATCATGTTGTGACGACAGCGACGCTTCCTGTAATACGCGATGGAGTCGAGACGTTTGGTGATGCCCTGAACCCTGTACCACCGATGGTCGCCCGTGGACCTCGCGCACAGCGTACCGCCCGCGCCTCGAAACGTTACGACCGGCTCTCGGAGCTCCATTGTATTAAACGTTCTAACGATCGCTACCCGCCCGCCACCCGTCCACGCGGCGAGCCCTTCGGATCCCCGAGGCGTCGACTCGAGCCCTCGAGAGATGAATCGCAAACGGCAGTTCCTGGGAGGTTTCGAGTCCCTGATATCCACGAGCAAGGATATGTTTAACAGCAAAATCTCGGCGGCGTCCACCGGGACCATACTGAGCACAGCCCGTTTCAGGGGTAAGCTCGGCGCCGCCATCGCGGTGATCACGTCCCTCATCGTCGGATTCCTGACCGTGCCGAACAACATTTTGTACTTTATAGACAACGCGCACGGCATGAGGGTTTCGCCCGGCTCGAGCTGGCCTCCTCCCGACGGCAGACGCGAATACGAATCGGCGTACATTCACGCCGGGATAGCCCTGGTCGTGCTCGGGTGTTTGGCTATGGTCGTGAGCATAGTGCTCAGCTACTTTGCGGCCAAAAGCAAACGCAAGATGGACGGTCCCGACGCGTACAGAGGCTACCCGGAGACTACACAGAGCACTAGAACCGTGCTCGCGTGTCTCATCATGATGAACATCGAGTTGTTCATGGCCGTCATAGCCGGGTGCATGGAGCTGCTGTACAGACCTCTCATCGGCAACGCGCAGAGGTTGCACAACATGGAGTGTGCGATCGCGGTGTTCAACATCATAATCTACATCATGTACGTGGTAACCATGGTGCTCACGTCTACCATCCTCAAGGGCAAGCGCGAAATGATCCCGGTCGACGCTCAGAGAGATTTGCAGGAGGCTGTCGTCGTGACCCCCTCGGCTCGAGAGTACGCGACCAGAAGCGTGAACCCTTACACTTCGCAGTCCAGTTTCATATAGAGAATGTCAAGTACATATACATACATACACACACACACACACACACACACACTATATATATATATATACCGGTGGTCGGATCGCCCGGTCGAGCGCACCAGCCGTAGTCGGGTACCACCGGACTACGTGGACGCGTTGTAAATGGACGGAGTCGTAACCGAGCGGGTCGCTCGTCCTCTTTTTACGGGCACACCGTCATCATTTCGAGAGTCGACCGAGTACCACCCTTGTACAATGTATTGTGCTTATGTGTACTTACCATACTTGTATGGATTAGTCGTGTCATTTGTGTGTCATGATACATAATTGAGGGTTTGTAAATAAACTACACCGAAACATATCTCGAGTCAGTTTGTTTTTTCTTTATGGATAGAGTCATACATAACAACTATAACAAGGAACGGGATCGATTACGCGGTGGCCATCCGGAACCACCGCTCCTGTGGTTGTCTCTGACCGACCACTGCGCATTTCACGGCTCGGGCAGAACACTGAAAGGGGAGACAGGCAAGGTGATCGAAAACGTGGCTGTTACCCACACCGCCTAAGAGGCATCATTAGCGTATTACAATATATATATTTATTACACACACACACACACACAGACAGAGGCATTTAAGCTGCATTTGGTACATTACCGCTAGTGTGTTGAGGCCTTTAAGCCAAGATTCCGTACATTACCATGAACAGAACCAATACAAACAACCCTGGAACCGCGCAACGTCGCGTAACACCGGTCGAACCCGATGTCCCGACGTCTCACCCGAGCCGGGCGACGTGCACAAAAATGGACACGGGTGAGAGAGGACGGGATAAACGTGTTCGCTTCAATGACGCCATGGTCCAGGTGCGTGACGCGTCTATGTCCCCGGATGCCATACAGGCACGCGCGGGCGATTGGATGCGCATCGCGGTGGACGCCAAAAGGTTCGAGCGGAGGATACACAACGTGGAGCCCTTGATAAGTAGGTGTCTGAACGAGGACCACCGGGACCGCATGAGGGCCTACATACATAGTAAACTGGGGATCTAGCGTCGTGGAGGTCAAGGACACCCTGTATTACTGCATACACCACTCTGAGCCGGCGTAACGGGCCCTAGCGTAATCCGTCGCGGACGGGAAACTGGAACTATAAACCTGACGTTGTTCAGATCCTACATTGTTTCACACTGGAAAATCGCACCGGTGCGCTGGGGCGGGATGTCAAGGAGTGGCGAGGGTACCACGGGGATGTCATCCGGGTACGACTGTATCCTGGTACGGGACAGGATTCTAACCGACCACGAGAAGCGAGAGCTGGAGCGCGTTAACGTCGCGACTGCCATTTGCGAAAACCGGGACGTGATGATAGGGCCTCGGTCCGGATCCTTTCGTAAGCCCATGCACATTGAGCTGACGCACTATCATCATCTCGACGCTCTGCTAGCTATGATTGCGTGCTACATAGACCCACGAGTTGAAAGTCTGCACCGCTATCCCGTGAGACACGTGCAACAACGTACTCCGGCGTAGCGCGTGCCCAGCGCAAGCCTGCACCATTCGAGCCTTACCGAGGACCCACGCGATCGGGGACCGCTGTGAGAGGCGTACATTCGAACCCAGCCATTAACGTAACCTATGTACATTGTGCGCTTCGTGTAAAGGATGGCGTATGTAAACGAAAGTCATTTCGACGCGCTCCGTGTTATCGGTCAGGGCCGGGACGAACAACGCAACTGGGCTCTGCTGGACAGGTCGTGGTTTCCGTTCCTGGCCTGGATGCGACCGCGATGTTGGTGGGGCTCTGTACACGAGGAGACGATTACGGACTTCCTGCGCGGACGCGACATCCGAACCGGAGCCGTTGTTATCGCAGAATTCTTTGGAACTGTGACAGGGGGCGTGTGTTCGGGTCTGGTGAAGTACGCTAGGGATACTATCATTACATTCAGCATATACGTACACAACGGCCGTTACAGATGCACGGACTTTGTACAATGGGATTATGAAGACCCTATCGCGATGATAGAAGACCTTCTCGAAGAGGTGCAGAACGGACACCTTCTGGCTAAGCCGCACCACGTAGCCGAAGGCAGACCGCGGTTTTCCGGCACACGTCTGGTAGAAGACATGCGAACCCGCAGCGACCCGCAGGGCCCGGGCCCGACGCGCTCCGCCTCAGAGGGGTCGGGACGACCCGAGGCCCGACGCCCGCCGCCTCAGAGGGGTCGCCCCGACCCGAGGCAGCGACCCCGAAGCCCGCGGTCCCAAACCCGACCCCCTCCGCCTCGGAGGGGTCGCCGCGACCCGAGGCAGCGACCCCGAAGCCCGCGGTCCCAGGCCCGACCCCCTCCGCCTCGGCGGGGTCGCCCCGACCCGAGGCAGCGACCCCCGAAGCCCGCGGTCCCAAGCCCGACGGCCTCCGCCTCGGAGGGGTCGCCGCGACCCGAGGCTCGCGAAGCGCGGTCCCAAGCCCGACGGCCTCCGCCTCGGAGGGGTCCCCGCGACCCGAGGCACGCGAAGCGCGGTCCCAAGCCCGACGGCCTCCGCCTCGGAGGGGTCAGGACGACCCGAGGCGCGCGTAGAGCTGTCCCAGGCTCGACGCCCTCCGCCTCGGAGGGGTCCCCGCGACCCGAGGCACGCGAAGCGCGGTCCCAAGCCCGACGGCCTCCGCCTCGGAGGGGTCAGGACGACCCGAGGCGCGCGTAGAGCTGTCCCAGGCTCGACGCCCTCCGCCTCGGAGGGGTCCCCGCGACCCGAGGCACGCGAAGCGCGGTCCCAAGCCCCGGCCCTCCCCCGACGCACTCGGCCCTCGCGGCACGCCGGCGCGCGGACCCCGAGCCCTCGACCCGACGGCTTCCGCCTTAGCTTGTTACTAACGCGACCGACGCGCTCTTCCTCCCACCGCTACCGATACCCCGGTGCAGGCGCAGGTGCAGGTGCAGGTGCAGGTGCAGGTGCAGGTGCCGGTGCCGGTGCAGGGAGACAGAGGAGACAGAGGAGACAGAGGCTCGCGCGTCGAGGCGCGACGAGCTTTCGTTTCCTTTCGATTCGCTTTGTTTCGTTTCGTTTCGTTTCGTTTTTGGTCTTTGACACCGGACAGCGGCGGCAGCGGCAGCGGCGCAAGGGCGAGGGCGAGGATGTCGGCGAGGACGGACGGTCGTCGTCGCTCCGCGGTCCGAGAGGTTCCGGAGCGGTTCTCCGCCGAGGAGGAGTCCGACGTCGAGTTCGAGCTCGAGTCCGAGCCCGACTCCGAGCCCGACGACGCGTGGCGGGACGCGTGGCGGGACGCCGACGGGCGCGGGGAGGAACGAGCGGACCCGGAGCGCGAAGCCCCGAGGTCCGAAGGGGAACTTCGACGCGGCGAGGGAGGACAGGGGGAAGAAGAAGAAGAAGAAGAAGAAGAAGAAGATGATGAAGAAGAAGAAGAAGAAGATGATGATGAGGACGACGAGGACGAGGAAGGAGAGGACGAAGAGGACGGAGAAGGAGAGGAAGAAGACGAAGGAGAAGATGACGAAGGAGAAGATGACGAAGGAGAAGAAGAAGAAGGAGAAGAAGAAGAAGAAGAAGAAGGACAAGACGAAGTAGGAGTAGGAACAGGAATAATAACAGGAATAGGAGTAGGAGTAGGAGTTGGAGGGAGACGAGGCAGACCGGGAAGAGGACGAGGACGAGAAAGAGACAGAGACGGAGACAGAGAAAGACAAAGACAAAGACAAAGACAAAGAGAAAGAGAAAGAGAAAGACAAAGACAAAGAGAGACGCAACCGTTCCTTTCGAAAAACGGAGCGGTCGCGTGGGCTCCGACCCCGCAGCGCGGACGGCGGTCGGCGTCCTCGGACCCGTCCCCGGACTCCGGGGACGATCGCGACTGCGATCGTCGTCGCGATCGCGGTCGACGACGACGGCCCGCTCCGCCCGGGGCCCACGGACCGGGCCAGGCTCGGAGCTCGAGACGCGGCGTCCGCGTTCGGGCTGTTCGTCACGCCGGAGATAGAGTCCGTCGTCCTGGAGCACACGAACCGGGAGGCCGCCCTCGGCGGCGGCGGCGGCGGCGGCGGAGACGCCGGCGGAGACGGCCGGAAAGGGATGGACGCGGTGGACCTGCGCGCGTACATGGGATTGCTGATCTTGGCGGGCGTGTACAGGTCCCGCGGCGAGGCCGCCGCCAGCCTCTGGGACGCGGACAGCGGTCGCGCCGTGTTCAGGGCGACCATGTCCCTCAAGACCTTTTACGCGTATTCCAAAGCGATACGCTTCGACGACCGCGGGACCAGACCCGCGAGGCGCGCCGCGGACAAGCTGGCCGCCGTGCGAGAGGTGTGGGACGCGTGGTCCGAGCGGCTGCCGCTCATGTACAACCCGGGGCCCGAGGTGACGGTGGACGAGCAGCTGGTTCCGTTCAGAGGTGACTTCTTGTCTCGTCTCGTCTTGTCTTGTCTTTTTCTTGTTCTTCTTCTTCTTCTTCTTCTTCTTTATCTCGTTCTTTTCATCAAGGTTTGTAACGTGCGTCGCGTAGTTCGTTTCTGTAGTCCCCTTTCCTAAAGTCCGTTTTGTAGTTCTGTTTTGTAGTCCTTTTCCTAAAGTCCGTTTTGTAGTTCTGTTTTGTAGTCCTTTTCCCTAAAGTCCGTTTTGTAGTTCTGTTTTGTAGTCCTTTTTCCTAAAGTCCGTTTTGTAGTTCTGTTTTGTAGTCCTTTTCCCTAAAGTCCGTTTTGTAGTTCTGTTTTGTAGTCCTTTTTCCTAAAGTCCGTTTTGTAGTTCTGTTTTGTAGTCCTTGTTTTTTATGTAATGTATCTAATTTTTTCTTGTTCTTTTTTTTTCCCCCCTTTCTTTCCCCACCTCTACCGCCGCCGCCGACTACGACGACGACGACGACGACCAGGCCGCTGCCCGTTCCGTCAGTACATGCCCGGCAAGCCCGCCAAATACGGAATCAAGTCCTGGGTGGCCTGCGACGCGAGGTCCAGCTACGCGTGGAAGATGCAGGTGTACACGGGCAAGCCGCGGGGGGGACGCCCGGAGAAGAATCAGGGGATGAGGGTCGTGCTCGACCTCACGCGGGGACTGAGCGGCGGGCGCAACGTCACGTGCGACAACTTCTTCACCTCTTACGAGCTGGGCCTGAGGCTCCTGCGGCGAGGCCTCACCGTGGTGGGCACGGTTCGCAAGAACAAGCCCGAGCTCCCGCCCGCGCTGCTGGAGACCCGGGGCAGGAAGGTCTTCTCCTCCAGGTTCGCCTTCACGCGCACCACCGCGGTCGTGTCGTACCTCCCCAAGAGGGGCAAGAACGTGCTGCTCCTGAGCACGCGGCACGCCGAGCCCGAGATCAGCGACCGCCCGGACGGCAAGCCCTCCGCGATCCTGTCTTACAACGCCAACAAGGGCGGCGTGGACAACCTGGACAAGCTGATCGCCACGTACAGCTGCAGGAGGATGACCGCGCGCTGGACCATGGCCGTCTTCCACAACGTCGTCGACGTGTCCTGCTACAACGCCTTCGTGATATTCAGGGAGGCCAACCCGGGCTGGATGCCCGGCAGGCGGAACAGGAGGAGGCTGTTCCTGGAGGAGCTGGGCAAGGCGCTCGTCGCCCCGCTCATGGAACGGCGACGGAGGCTCCCCCGCGCGGAGACCGCGGCCGCGCTCGTGAGGGCCGTCCGTCTCGTCGGCCGGAGCCGGGTCCGCCGCCCCGGAGACCGGGAACGGGACCCTGAGCCGGACCGGGACCGGTACCGAGACCGAGACCGGGACCGGGATCGGGACCGGGACCCGGACCGCGGCGCGCCGGCCGAGGCCCCGTGGCCCGCCGGGCCCGCCAAGAGGAAGAGGTGTGGGCTGTGTCCCCGTAAGGCGGATTGTAAAACGACCACGGTGTGCTGCCGGCGCTCACGTACTGCCCCGCGTGCGCGACGGCGATCGACGGCGACGACGACGGCTCGTCCTAGCGGGGAGATAGCCGGGAGATACGGACGGACGGACGGACGTGGGGTGTGTGTGTGTGTGTGTGTGTGTGTGTGTGTGTGTGTGATGCACGCAAACTACAACGGAATGACCCAAAGGGCAGCGGGGAGATAGCCGGGAGATACGGACGGATGGATGGGGAGGGGGGGGGGGGGGCGGGAGGTGTGTGTGTGTGTGTGTGTGTGTGTGTGTGTGTGATGCACGCAAACTACAACGGAATGACCCAAAGGGCAGCGGGAGGGTTAAAACTCACATAATGCAGTTTTCACAACAACCACTTTGAGAAAACAAAGAAAACTGCCTGGGACCCTGAGAAGACCACAAAACATATGTCTGGCTATGAAATGTGTTATCAATTCATCCTGCTGGAGAGCCCCAGCTAAACATGCTTTAAAATGCTTCTCTCGCTGTGAAAAGCTTAAAACTCACATAATGCAGTTTTCACAACAACCACTTTGAGAAAACAAAGAAAACTGCCTGGAACCCTTAGAAGACCCCAAAACACATATTTCTGCCTATGGAATTTCTTCCCAAGTCATTCCACTGGAGAGCCACAGCTTATTTTCTATCATGCTCTCATGACGATTTTCTCTTATGAAAATGACTGTTCTCACAACAACCACTTTGAGAAAACAGAAAAAACTGCCTGGAACCCTTAGAAGACCAGAAAACACATATTTCTGGCTATGAAATGTGTTGACAATTCATCCTGCTGGAGTGCCCAATCTAAACATGCTTTAAAATGCTTCTCTCGCTGCGAAAAACTTAAAACTCACATAATGCAGTTTCCACAACAACCACTTTGAGAAAACAAAGAAAACTGCCTGGAACCCTTGGAAGACCCAAAAACACACATTTATGCCTATGAAATTTGTTCCCAAGTCATTCCACTGGAGAGCCACAGCTTATTTTCTGTCATGCTCTCATGACGGTTTTCTCTTATGAAAATGACTGTTCTCACAACAACCACTTTGAGAAAACAAAGAAAACTGCCTGGGACCCTGAGAAGACCACAAAACATATGTTATTGTTATTGTTTATTGATCCAACAATCAGCTATCTCATACATAGATGAGTGCTGTTCTTCCTGTGGTCAAAATCAACAAATTTTACATATCCATTTTTAGACGTACAAAACATGCATTCATACAGCATACACCACAAACAAAACATTCAATAAGGGAGGAACTGAAAATCATTACTTGATTAAGTTGGTTATATTCTAATCAACTCATGATCTGAGAACCCTTATGTACTTATAGGGTCAAAAGAAAAGATATATAAATATAAAAATTCATGGAACACCTTGTGTAAATAAATACACTTTCAGTTTAATTTTAAAGGCATTCTTACCCGTTTCATTAACCAAAAATCTAGGTAAAGAGTTCCATGCTACCATGGCTCTGTAGTGCAGCGTTCTCTGTCCGGCTCCTGTTCTATAAGCAGGCAGGAGAAATCTCCTTTCTGATGACTGACGTGTAAAGTATTCGTGTCCATCCAGAGAAAACTTCAAATTCTTAAATAAACTAACAGGACTCTTTGTTGTCATGATATTTCTAACAAAGCTGACAAGAGAATAGTGTAACCTACTTTGAACTGGTAACCAATTCAACTTATTAAGCATCTCATAAACTCTAGTTCTGTATGAGCAGTTAAGTACTATACGGGCAGCTTTGCTTTGAGCTACCTGTAGACGATTAAGATTATATTCTGATGTGTTGGACCATATGACAGTACAGTAATCAAGCTGAGATAGGACTAAGGCTTGCATTAATTGTATAAGCAAGTGTCCTGGTAAATATGTTCTACAATATCTAATTGCAGCCATCCCTCTACCCATTTTCTTCAACATTTCATCAATCTGGCTTGTCCAGGACATTCGGCTGTCAATCAGCACACCAAGTAACTTAACTTCTGTGACCTGTTCTATTTCTTTATCATCTAGTTTTAACTTCAGCTTTGGCTCTACTCTCCCTCCCCTTTTAGAGCATAACACAATACATTTTGTTTTTTCTATGTTAAGTACCAATTTATTTATGTTAACCCATTTCCTAATCAGCACTAGCTCTTCATTTAGAATCTCTTCAAGCTCTCCTGATGTAAACGCTGCTGAATGAATGGTCGAGTCATCTGCGTACATAGCAATGGAGGCATGGTTTAAAATTAAAGGTAAATCATTTGTAAATATTGAAAATAAAAGTGGCCCCAAACAACTCCCTTGTGGCACTCCACAGCTCATAACCCTCATTTCTGAAAATCCTCCATTAAAGTATACACAGTATTTTCTATTGGTAAGGTAACTATTGATCCAAGCAACAGAACCCCTATCAAAACCATAACAGTGCAATTTATTAACTAATAATCTATGGTCAAGAATATCAAAAGCAGCACTGAAATCTAATAAAACAGAACCCACTACCTTTCCTGCGTCTAATTCTTTCAGCCATTCGTCAGTCATTTGGGTTAGCGCTGTAGCTGTGGAGTGACCCTTTCTGTAGGCATGTTGATGAGCTGTGTTCAAATCATTTATACAGAAATAATTTTGTATTTGCTCATAAACTATTCTTTCCATGATTTTGCTTAGGGTGGGTAGAATGCTTATTGGTCTGCTGTTCTTCCCTGAGAAATTCTCTTTGTTATTTTTAGGTAGTGGAATAATTTTTGCGATCTTCCACTCTGCTGGGCAGATTGATTTCTCCAAACTTAAATTAATAATGTGGCAGATAGGCAGAGCCAAGACATCTGCAACAGGCTTAAGCAACCTCACATCCAAGTTATCAACACCCGCTGGTTTATCCTTGCTCGATCTTATTAATTTTTCTACTGTAGACTCCTCGACTTTTTCAAAATGGAAACTACAAGATTTATTCTTCATCAACTTGTTGGTGATAAGCTTGGATGAGAGCTCTAGAAAATTATCATTTACCTTCATACCATCATTTAATTTCTGGATTTTATTACTATAATAAACACTTAGATAGTTAGCAATCTCAACTGGTTTGGTGATAAAATTGCCCTCCACCTCTAGAAAAGATGGTGTCGATCTTCCTCTTTTTCCCATTAACTGATTAAGAACATTCCAAATTGTCTTACTATCTATACTAATACTACTGATTCTCTTATGATAATACTTTTTCTTTTTGGCTTTATTCAACATTGTTACAAAGTTTCTTAATTTACGATATATACCCCATTTTCTTTCATCACCAGATTTTACAGCATCTGCCTTGGCTCTATCTCTCTCAGTCATGTGTGCTTTAGTTCCTGATCTAACCAAGGAGACATAGAGTTTCGCACCGTTAACTTCCTGACCGGAGCTAGTTTATTCACGATTGGAAGTAATAAATTGTCAAATGCATCCAGAGCAAGATCAGGATCTTCCTTCCTTAGAACTTCAGACCAGTCAACCTCTCTCACTTCATTACAACAATTATTTTCATTAAAGTTTTTGAACTGTCTCTTGAGAACAATTTTCTGACCCCCCTTAGGTATTTTTGTCTTTCTTCCAATAGCAATAAGGTTGTGGTCACTACAACCTACAGGAATGGAAATTACTTTTGAACACAGCTCAGAAACATTTGTAAATATCAAATCAATACAAGTTGCAGATATGACACCACCTCCTCTACTGCATATTCTAGTAGGCTTCTTGACTACTTGTGATAAATTACAGACATCTGCCAGAGAAAGGAGTCTAGCTTTAAGTGGGCAGTCTCTCACATTCCAGTCTATATTGAAGTCTCCTAAGAAAAACATTTCATAATTTGCATCACACACTTTGTCCAGCACTTTACATATATTATCCAAGTACATTGTGGTTGCATTCGGAGGTCTATAGCAGCACCCTATTAACATTGGCTTTATATAAGGTAGTTGTATTTGCAGCCACAATACTTCAACCTCTTTACAGCCTAGATCACTCCTGGTTTTAACAGGTATATGATCTTGAATATAGATGGCTACCCCACCTCCCCTTATTGCACCCCTATCTAGTCTAAACAAATTATATCCCTCTATTTTCAATACATCACTGTTTATTGCTGGATTCAGGTGTGTCTCTGATATTGCAAGTACATGTAATTTATGTTCAGTCCGAATTTCAGAAACTTCAACAACTTTATTACGTAAACTACAAATATTCAAGTGGCCCAACCTAAATCCCTTTCGTGGTAAAATAGGACTATACATCCCACACCAGTAACAGTTTTAACCAACATAACTTTGCCTCAAAATAGTTAGAGCGATCCTCTGAACAAAACCTCTTCAGCACATAACATAGACACCCCCCACCTAACCCCACCCCTCCCACCCCAGCACTCTTCCATTCACCCACACACAAAACACACCCACACATCCAACCCAGTGTGTCAGTAAGTGCAGTATGCTTAACGCCATCTCCATAAAGTCAAAAGTCCGTGTTCATTTATGGCTATATCAACTAACCTATACTGCGGTTCAGTCAGATTTCAGGAGTTTGTCCGCAGCGTCCCAGTAAGCCTCCGCCTTCTGGTGATCCGTGAATCTCCGCGTCTCGTTTCCATGCGTAATGATTAAGGTGGCCGGGTGAATAATTCCATGTTTTACACCCGCAGCTCTGAGTTTCTCCCGGATCTCACCAAACTTTGCCCTCCGTTTGGCCATATCCGACGTTAGGTCAGGGAAGAATTGAAGCTTTATCTCCCCATGTTTGAATGTGCGCTCCTTTCTTGAAAGCACCAATATCTCCTCCTTCGCCATGTATCGCTGCATCCTCATTATCATTGTTTTATTCCCGGGGCCGACACGGTGGGCGATTTCAACCACAGGCTCAGTCTTGATCTTGCCTTTAAACAGCTCCCTCATAAGATTGTTCATGTAAGCTGTAGGATTCCCTTTTTCCGCGCCGATCGGCAGGCCTTGCACTCTTATATTGAATTTCCGACTGTGCGCCTCCAGCCTTTCCAGTTTATCACGGAGTTCAATATTCTCTTTATAGAGTTGTTTTACATCCACTTCGCGTTTCTTCTTGTCCTCCTCCAGTGCAGCAACACGCTCATCCATGTAATTTAGACCTTTCTCCACACCATCTAATTTCCGACCACATTCCTCCATTTGTGTTTTAAGAGAGTTCAATTGTGGTTGAAGTGTGGTCAGTGCTACTGCAATTTCTTCTTTCATAATCGAGCGGATCAACTCTGACAGTTCTTGTTTGTCGATTCCAGCCATATCCTTAATAGGGATTACCTGCTCAGGTGGACTCAGACTCTTTGTATTCGACCTCGTTGCTGGTTTGTTCTGTCGGCGGCCACCTTCGGTTTCCACGTTCATTTCTCCCGGACAGACATTTAGCGAACAACTTTACAATCACTAACTTAGTATTGTCTCTGACTGTATCTTTCAATTCATTTCTATTTTAGCCACTTAAAAACTTTTCCGCGGAGCTTGGCGTTCACGCTGACTCTCACTCCTCGCGCATGCTCTGTATGTCTGGCTATGAAATGTGTTAACAATTCATCCTGCTGGAGAGCCCCAGCTAAACATGCTTTAAAATGCTTCTCTCGCTGTGAAAAGCTTAAAACTCACATAATGCAGTTTTCACAACAACCACTTTGAGAAAACAGAAAAAACTGCCTGGAACCCTTAGAAGACCCCAAAACACATATTTCTGGCTATGAAATGTGTTGACAATTTATCCTGCTGGAGAGCCCAATCTAAAGATGCTTTAAAATGCTTCTCTTGCTGTGAAAAGCTTAAAATTCACATAATGCAGTTTTCACAACAACCACTTTGAGAAATCAAAGAAAACTGCCTGGGACCCTGAGAAGACCACAAAACATCTGTCTGGCTATGAAATGTGTTAACAATTCATCCTGCTGGAGAGCCCCAGCTAAACATGCTTTAAAATGCTTCTCTCGCTGTGAAAAGCTTAAAACTCACATAATACAGTTTTCACAACAACCACTTTGAGAAAACAAAGAAAACTGCCTGGAACCCTTGGAAGACCCAAAAACACATTTATGCCTATGAAATTTGTTCCCAAGTCATTCCACTGGAGAGCCACAGCTTATTTTCTATCATGCTCTCATGACGATTTTCTCTTATGAAAATGACTATTCTCACAACAACCACTTTGAGAAAACAAAGAAAACTGCCTGGGACCCTGAGAAGACCACAAAACATATGTCTGGCTATGAAATGTATTAACGATTCATCCTGCTGGAGAGCCCCAGCTAAACATGCTTTAAAATGCTTCTCTCGCTGTGAAAAGCTTAAAACTCACATAATGCAGTTTTCACAACAACCACTTTGAGAAAACAAAGAAAACTGCCTGAAACCCTTAGAAGACCCCAAAACACATATTTCTGCCTATGAAATTTGTTCTCAAGTCATTCCACTGGAGAGCCACAGCTTATTTTCTATCATGCTCTCATAGCGATTTTCTCTTACTGAAAATGACTGTTCTCACAACAGCCACTTTGAGAAAACAGAAAAAACTGCCTGGAACCCTTAGAAGACCCCAAAACATATGTCTGGCTATGAAATGTATTAACAATTCATCCTGCTGGAGAGCCCCAGCTAAACATGCTTTAAAATGGTTCTCTCGCTGTGAAAAGCTTAAAACTCACATAATGCAGTTTTCACAACAACCACTTTGAGAAAACAAAGAAAACTGCCTGGAACCCTTAGAAGACCACAAAACACATATTTCTGGCTATGAAATGTGTTGACAATTCATCCTGCTGGAAAGCCCAATCTAAAGATGCTTTAAAATGCTTCTCTTGCTATGAAAAGCTTAAAACTCACATAATGCAGTTTTCACAACAACCGCTTTGAGAAAACAGAAAAAACTGCCTGGAACCCTTAGAAGACCCCAAAACACATATTTCTGCCTATGGAATTTCTTCCCAAGTCATTCCACTGGAGAGTCACAACTTATTTTCTATCATGCTCGCATGACGATTTTCTCTTATGAAAATGACTGTTCTCACAACAACCACTTTGAGAAAACAAAGAAAACTGCCTGGGACCCTGAGAAAACCACAAAACATATGTCTGGCTATGAAATGTGTTAACAATTCATCCTGCTGGAGAGCCCCAGCTAAACATGCTTTAAAATGCTTCTCTCGCTGTGAAAAGCTTAAAACTCACATAATGCAGTTTTCACAACAACCACTTTGAGAAAACAAAGAAAACTGCCTGGAACCCTTAGAAGACCCCAAAACACATATTTCTGCCTATGAAATTTGTTGTCAAGTCATTCCACTGGAGAGCCACAGCTTATTTTCTATCATGCTCTCATGACGATTTTCTCTTATGAAAATGACTGTTCTCACAACAACCACTTTGAGAAAACAAAGAAAACTGCCTGGGACCCTGAGAAAACCACAAAACATATGTCTGGCTATGAAATGTGTTAACAATTCATCCTGCTGGAGAGCCCCAGCTAAACATGCTTTAAAATGCTTCTCTCGCTGCGAAAAGCTTAAAACTCACATAATGCAGTTTTCAAAACAAAAACTTGGAGAAAACAACGAAAACTGCCTGGAACCCTTAGAAGACCCCAAAACACATATTTCTGCCTATGAAATTTGTTCCCAAGTCATTCCACTGGAGAGCCACAGCTTATTTTCTATCATGCTCTCATGACGATTTTCTCTTATGAAAATGACTGTTCTCACAACAACCACTTTGAGAAAACAAAGAAAACTGCCTGGGACCCTGAGAAAACCACAAAACATACAGTACAGGCCAAAGGTTTGGACACACCTTCTCATTCAATGTGTTTTCTTTATTTTCATGACTATTTACATTGTAGATTCTCACTGAAGGCATCAAAACTATGAATGAACACATGTGGAGTTATGTACTTAACAAAAAAAGGTGAAATAACTGAAAACATGTTTTATATTCTAGTTTCTTCAAAATAGCCACCCTTTGCTCTGATTACTGCCTTGCACACTCTTGGCATTCTCTCCATGAGCTTCAAGAGGTAGTCACCTGACATGGTTTTCACTTCACAGGTGTGCCTTATCAGGGTTAATTAGTGGAATTTCTTGCTTTATCAATGGGGTGGGACCATCAGTTGTGTTGTGCAGAAGTCAGGTTAATACACAGCCGACAGCCCTATTGGACAACTGTTAAAATTCATATTATGGCAAGAACCAATCAGCTAACTAAAGAAAAACGAGTGGCCATCATTACTTTAAGAAATGAAGGTCAGGCAGTCCGGAAAATTGCAAAAACTTTAAATGTGTCCCCAAGTGGAGTCGCAAAAACCATCAAGCGCTATAACAAAACTGGAACACATGAGGACCGGCCCAGGAAAGGAAGACCAAGAGTCACCTCTGCTTCTGAGGATAAGTTCATCCGAGTCACCAGCCTCAGAAATCGCAAGTTAACAGCAGCTCAGATCAGAGACCAGGTGAATGCCACACAGAGTTCTAGCAGCAGACCCATCTCTAGAACAACTGTTAAGAGGAGACTGCGCGAATCAGGCCTTCATGGTCAAATAGCTGCTAGGAAACCACTGCTAAGGAGAGGCAACAAGCAGAAGAGATTTGTTTGGGCACCAGTGGAAATCTGTGCTTTGGTCTGATGAGTCCAAATTTGAGATCATTGGTTCCAACCGCCGTGTCTTTGTGAGACGCAGAAAAGGTGAACGGATGGATTCCACATGCCTGGTTCCCACTGTGAAGCATGGAGGAGGAGGTGTGATGGTGTGGGGGTGTTTTGCTGGTGACACTGTTGGGGATTTATTCAAAATTGAAGGCACACTGAACCAGCATGGCTACCACAGCATCCTGCAGCGACATGCCATCCCATCCGGTTTGCGTTTAGTTGGACGATCATTTATTTTTCAACAGGACAATGACCCCAAACACACCTCCAGGCTGTGTAAGGGCTATTTGACCAAGAAGGAGAGTGATGGAGTGCTGCGGCAGATGACCTGGCCTCCACAGTCACCGGACCTGAACCCAATCGAGATGGTTTGGGGTGAGCTGGACCGCAGAGTGAAGGCAAAGGGGCCAACAAGTGCTAAACACCTCTGGGAACTCCTTCAAGACTGTTGGAAAACCATTTCAGGTGACTACCTCTTGAAGCTCATGGAGAAAATGCCAAGAGTGTGCAAAGCAGTAATCAGAGCAAAGGGTGGCTATTTTGAAGAAACTAGAATATAAAACATGTTTTCAGTTATTTCACCAACATAACTCCACATGTGTTCATTCATAGTTTTGATGCCTTCAGTGAGAATCTACAATGTAAATAGTCATGAAAATAAAGAAAACGCATTGAATGAGAAGGTGTGTCCAAACTTTTGGCCTGTACTGTATGTCTGGCTATGAAATGTGTTAACAATTCATCCTGCTGGAGAGCCCCAGCTAAACACGCTTTAATATGCTTCTCTTGCTGTGAAAAGCTTAAAACTCACATAATGCAGTTTCCACAACAACCACTTTGAGAAAACAAAGAAAACTGCCTGGAACCCTTAGAAGACCCCAAAACACATATTTCTGGCTATGAAATGTGTTGACAATTCATCCTGCTGGAGAGCCCAATCTAAAGATGCTTTAAAATGCTTCTCTTGCTGTGAAAAGCTTAAAACTCACATAATGCAGTTTCCACAACAACCACTTTGAGAAAAAAAAGAAAACTGCCTGGAACCCTTAGAAGACCCCAAAACACATATTTCTGCCTATGAAATTTGTTCCCAAGTCATTCCACTGGAGAGCCACAGCTTATTTTCTATCATGCTCTCATAGCGATTTTCTCTTACTGAAAATGACTGTTCTCACATCAACCACTTTGAGAAAAGAGAAAAAACTGCCTGGAACCCTTAGAAGACCCCAAAACACACATTTATGCCTATGAAATTTGTTCCCAAGTCATTCCACTGGAGAGCCACAGCTTATTTTCTATCATGCTCTCATGACGATTTTCTCTTATGAAAATGACTGTTCTCACAACAACCACTTTCAGAAAACAAAGAAAACTGCCTGGCTCCCTGAGAAGACCACAAAACATATGTCTGGCTATGAAATGTGTTAACAATTCATCCTGCTAGAGAGCACCAGCTAAACATGCTTTAAAATGCTTCTCTCGCTGTGAAAAGCTTAAAACTCACATAATGCAGTTTTCACAACAACCACTTTGAGAAAACAAAGAAAACTGCCTGGGACCCTGAGAAGACCACAAAACATATGTCTGGCTATGAAATTTGTTCTCAAGTCATTCCACTGGAGAGCCACAGCTTATTTTCTATCATACTCTCATAGCGATTTTCTCTTACTGAAAATGACTGTTCTCACAACAACCACTTTGAGAAAACAGAAAAAACTGCCTGGAACCCTTAGAAGACCCCAAAACACACATTTATGCCTATGAAATTTGTTCCCAAGTCATTCCACTGGAGAGCCACAGCTTATTTTCTATCATGCTCTCATGACGATTTTCTCTTATGAAAATGACTGTTCTCACAACAACCACTTTCAGAAAACAAAGAAAACTGCCTGGCACCCTGAGAAGACCACAAAACATATGTCTGGCTATGAAATGTGTTAACAATTCATCCTGCTAGAGAGCACCAGCTAAACATGCTTTAAAATGCTTCTCTCGCTGTGAAAAGCTTAAAACTCACATAATGCAGTTTTCACAACAACCACTTTGAGAAAACAAAGAAAACTGCCTGGGACCCTGAGAAGACCACAAAACATATGTCTGGCTATGAAATTTGTTCTCAAGTCATTCCACTGGAGAGCCACAGCTTATTTTCTATCATACTCTCATAGCGATTTTCTCTTACTGAAAATGACTGTTCTCACAACAACCACTTTGAGAAAACAGAAAAAACTGCCTGGAACCCTTAGAAGACCCCAAAACACACATTTATGCCTATGAAATTTGTTCCCAAGTCATTCCACTGGAGAGCCACAGCTTATTTTCTATCATGCTCTCATGACGATTTTCTCTTATGAAAATGACTGTTCTCACAACAACCACTTTCAGAAAACAAAGAAAACTGCCTGGCACCCTGAGAAGACCACAAAACATATGTCTGGCTATGAAATGTGTTAACAATTCATCCTGCTGGAGAGCCCCAGCTAAACATGCTTTAAAAGGCTTCTCTCGCTGTGAAAAGCTTAAAACTCACATAATGCAATTTTCACAACAACCACTTTGAGAAAACAAAGAAAACTGCCTGGGACCCTGAGAAGACCACAAAACATATGTCTGGCTATGAAATGTGTTAACAATTCATCCTGCTGGAGAGCCCCAGCTAAACATGCTTTAAAATGCTTCTCTCGCTGTGAAAAGCTTAAAACTCACATAATGCAGTTTTCACAACAAAAACTTGGAGAAAACAACGAAAACTGCCTGGAACCCTTAGAAGACCCAAAACCCATATATCTGCCTATGAAATTTGTTCCCAAGTCATTCCACTGGAGAGCAACAGCTTATTTTCTATAATGCTCTCATAGCGATTTTCTCTTACTGAAAATGACTGTTCCTCACACCAACCACTTTGCGAAGACAAAGAAAACTGCCTGGCACCCTGAGAAGACCCCAAAACACATATTTCTGGCTATGAAATGTGTTGACAATTCATCCTGCTGGAGAGCCCCATCTAAACATGCTTTAAAATGCTTCTCTTGCTGTGGAAAGCTTAAAACTCACATAATGCAGTTTTCAGAACAACCCCTTTGAGAAAACAGAAAAAAACTGCCTGGAACCCTTAGAAGACCCCAAAACACATATTTCTGCCTATGAAATTTGTTCTCAAGTCATTCCACTGGAGGGCCACAGCTTATTTTCTATCATGCTCTCATGACGATTTTCTCTTATGAAAATGACTGTTCTCACAACAACTATTTTGAGAAAACACAGAAAACTGCCTGGGACCCTGAGAAGACCCCAAAACACATATTTATGGCTATGAAATGTGTTGACAATTCATCCTGCTGAAGAGCCCCATCTAAACATGCTTTAAAATGCTTCTCTTGCTGTGAAAAGCTTGAAACTCACATAATGCAGTTTTCAGAAAAAACACTTTGAGAAAACAGAAAAAACTGCCTGGAACCCTTAGAAGACCCCAAAACACATATTTCTGGCTATGAAATGTGTTGACAATTCATCCTGCTGGAGAGCCCCACTAAACATGCTTTAAAATGCTTCTCTTGCTGTGAAAAGCTTGAAACTCACATAATGCAGTTTTCAGAACAACCACTTTGAGAAAACAGAAAAAACTGCCTGGAACCCTTAGAAGACCCCAATACACATATTTCTGCCTATGAAATTTGTTCCCAAGTCATTCCACTGGAGAGCCTGAGCTTATTTTCCATCATGCTCTCATAGTGATTTTCTCTTACTGAAAATGACTGTTCTCACAACAACCACTTTGAGAAAACAGAAAAAACTGCCTGGGACCCTGAGAAGACCACAAAACACATATTTCTACCTTTGAAATTTGTTCCCAAGTCATTCCACTGGAGAGCAAAAGCTTATTTTCTATTATGCTCTCATAGCGATTTTCTCTTACTGAAAATGACTGCTCTCACACCAACCACTTTGCGAAGACAAAGAAAATTGCCTGGAACCCTTAGAAGACCCCAAAACACATATTTCTGGCTATGAAATGTGTTAACAATTCATCCTGCTGGAGAGCCCCAGCTAAACATGATTTAAAATGCTTCTCTTGCTGTGAAAAGCTTGAAACTCACATAATGCAGTTTCCACAACAACCACTTTGAGAGAACAAAGAAAACTGCCTGGAACTCTTAGAAGACCCCAAAACACATATTTCTGCCTATGAAATTTGTTCCCAAGTCATTCCACTGGAGAGCAACAGCTTATTTTCTGTAATGCTCTCATAGCGATTTTCTCTTACTAAAAATGACTGTTCTCACACCAACCACTTTGAGAAAACAGAAAAAACTGCCTGGAGCCCTTAGAAGACCCCAAAACACATATTTCTGGCTATGAAATGTGTTGACAATTCATCCTGCTGGAAAGCCCAATCTAAACATGCTTTAAAATGCTTCTCTCGCTGTGAAAAGCTTAAAACTCACATAATGCAGTTTTCACAACAACCACTTTGAGAAAACAAAGAAAACTGCCTGGAACCCTTAGAAGACCCCACAACACATATTTCTGCCTATGAAATTTGTTCCCAAGTCATTCCACTGGAGAGCCTGAGCTTATTTTCTATCATGCTCTCATAGCGATTTTCTCTTACTGAAAATGACTGTTCTCACAACAACCACTTTGAGAAAACAGAAAAAACTGCCTGGGACCCTGAGAAGACCCCAAAACACATATTTCTGGCTGTGAAATGTGTTGACAATTCATCCTGCTGGAGAGCCCAATCTAAAGATGCTTTAAAATGCTTCTCTCGCTGTGAAAGGCTTAACCCTTCCGCCACCCTCGCGGGGTCGCAGCGACCCGCAGGGCCCGGGCCCGACGCGCTCCGCCTCAGAGGGGTCGGGACGACCCGAGGCCCGACGCCCGCCACCTCAGAGGGGTCGCCCCGACCCGAGGCAGCGACCCGAAGCCCGCGGTCCCAAACCCGACGACCTCCGCCTCGGAGGGGTCGCCGCGACCCGAGGCACGCGTAGCGCCGGCCCTCCCCCGACGCACTCGGCCCTCGGGCCCTCGCGGCACGCTGGCGCGCGGACCCCGAGCCCTCGACCCGACGGCTTCCGCCTTAGCTTGTTACTAACGCGACCGACGCGCTCTTCCTCCCACCACTACCGATACCCCGGTGCAGGTGCAGGTGCAGGTGCCGGTGCTGGTGCAGGGAGACAGAGGAGACAGAGGAGACAGAGGCTCGCGCGTCGAGGCGCGACGAGCTTTCGTTTCCTTTCGCTTCGCTTCGTTTCGTTTCGTTTCGTTTTTGGTCTTTGACACCGGACAGCGGCGGTAGCGGCGGCAGCGGCGCAAGGGTGAGGGCGAGGGCGAGGGCGAGGATGTCGGCGAGGACGGACGGTCGTCGTCGCTCCGCGGTCCAAGAGGTTCCGGAGCGGTTCTCCGCCGAGGAGGAGTCCGACGTCGAGTTCGAGCTCGAGTCTGAGCCCGACTCCGAGCCCGACGACGCGTGGCGGGACGCGTGGCGGGACGCCGACGGGCGCGGGGAGGAACGAGCGGACCCGGAGCACGAAGCCCCGAGGTCCGAAGGGGAACTTCGACGCGGCGAGGGAGGACAGGGGGAAGAAGAAGAAGAAGAAGAAGAAGAAGAAGATGAAGAAGAAGAAGAAGAAGAAGAAGAAGAAGATGATGAGGACGACGAGGACGACGAAGGAGAGGACGAAGAGGACGGAGAAGGAGAGGAAGAAGACGAAGGAGAAGATGACGAAGGAGAAGAAGAAGAAGAAGAAGAAGAAGGACAAGACGAAGTAGGAGTAGGAACAGGAATAATAACAGGAATAGGAGGAGTAGGAGTTGGAGGGAGACGAGGCAGACCGGGAAGAGGACGAGGACGAGAAAGAGACAGACGGAGACAGAGAAAGACAAAGACAAAGACAAAGAGAGACGCAGCCGTTCCTTTCGAAAAACGGAGCGGTCGCGTGGGCTCCGACCCCGCAGCGCGGACGGCGGTCGGCGTCCTCGGACCCATCCCCGGACTCCGGGGACGATCGCGACTGCGATCGCGACCGCGACGACGATCGCGACGACGACGACGGCCCGCTCCGCCCGGGGCCCACGGACGCTCATCTCGAGCTGCGTTTTGGTGTAACAGTCCGGACACTGGTAATCGCACCTTCCTCGCGTGTTGACCGAGTACCGTTTCACATATTCCTGCAGCTCATTCGGAAAGTCGTCTCGGATGCACACTGGCATCGTGTAGCACTTGTGGGTAGTGGAACGGATCGCGTTGCAACTTAGGCACCAAATGCGGTCTTCTCTCGCGATCGTCCACAGATGTCCGATTCGTTGGGCAAGTCCTCCGTCGTCAGCCAGAGCATTGAGGACGCTCATGAACACGAGGTTAGCGTCCTCCTGAACGTCAAATGACACTCCGCTGTACACACTCAGCGAGTCTATGAAATCCCGTGGATCGCATGCAGATCGGTCATCTTTGCACATGTCGTCGATCAGACGCTTGAGCTTTACGGCGACCGCGTTGGAAGGCCGACGGTCCCAACCTCGGGCCCGTCTAATGCAGTCTCGTAATTCCTGCGTCCCGTACAGGCACTGCAGCACGCTGTTGATGCCGCAGTGTGTTCCGCGATTGATCAAACCACGCATGTCTCCGGAATAGATAGGTGTCCAACTCCAACTCCAACCTCCGCCCTCCGCCCCCCGCACACACCCGCATACGGGGCTCAGTAATCTGCTACACCGATGTCCACGTTCTGAAACAGTTCCATGAGCGTGCTCACCGCGCCCTGCGAGTGTAGCGCGACCACGAGAAGCGACATCCTATAATAGTCGAAAGTAAATTCCGGCAGAGCGCCCCGTCTCGTGAGCTTGGTGAACATTATAACGGGAGCCCACTTAGAGTCACTCCCGATGGCGTCGTGCGTGAAACAGCTTCCGTTATCGTTGTGCGACCTCCTCCCGTCCAGCTGATCGATTCGGGGAATCTGGCGGAGCGCTGCCTTCGCGAGGGTCACCTTAATCAGACCCCGCGTGCAGTCTAGCGTTGTAACGTCAACCCTGTGGGATCCGAATACAGCGACTCTCATCCTCATTACTACGTTCCGAACGAACGCATTCAGTTTGATGTCCACACCGTCTGCGTTCTGATCGCCTCTCAAAGGCTTGGGTTCGCCATACACCAGTAGTTTTGAGCCACTGCTATTGCGCGACTCCTCTTCCTCGCCCAGGTGGTCTAACCAGTTGGGTATGTCGGACGTATAATCTCTGAACGTGAACACGTTACCGTCTAGGGTCAACATGCGCGGTATCGCTCTCGTGCTGTGATCGACTCTCAACCGCTCGAGCGATTTGGTCAGCACGTCCGAAGCCGACGGCGCGGGCGACGCGCGTAGCTCGCGAAGCCACGAACAGAGATCCGAATCCGGCAGGTGTCTCGCCGCGATAACGCCGCAGAGATCGATCAGGTTGTCGCACCGTTCGCCAAACATCTCGGAACTGGGCTTGGTGAAATTTCTGCTAAGGTAAGGCACCGCGTCGATCATCACGGCTCCGTCACCTACCAAAACGTCTCTCCAGTCACACATGTGCGTAGGTAGCATTTGCACATCTAACGCGGCCTTTAGCGTGAGCAGGATCTGATGTACGAACGCCGTGCCGGACTCGCGGGAACCCGACTCGGTGCAATCGATCACGCGCTTACAATCGCGCAAGAACCGAGGGTACTGGAATACGAAGATACCATTGCGTCTGGAAGACCTACACAGATTGTCTCTCGGACCCGCAAATATAAGAGGGTACCTTCGAGTTATACGCTGGGACGATAGGATCACGTTTTCTTTGAACAGAGATATTTCCCGCTCGTCGCAACTCTTGAGAACAACCATGGTCGTAGGCAGTTCCCCTTCTACCGTCTTGCCCCTTATGATCACGTTACCCGACGGCGGACTCGCGGAGTCCGAGGCCGACGGATTCGACCTTCTTTGCGACGCGTCCGCTTCACCTACTCTCCCGTCCCCCGATCGAGTAACCTCCCGCCTACGCGGCGCAGTCTCGAGCTCCCGGGGCGAGTGCACAGTTGGCGTATCCTCCCGTTCCCTCGCCGATACGCGCTGCTCTCCTGACTCGAGGTGCGGTTGGCTCGTTTCGAGGTCGCGTTGTTCCGGCGTTCGCGGTACCGAATCGGCGTACGCGAACTCGTCGCACGAAAGGCTGTGCGCGGTAACGGCGGTCGAGGACATCGCGCTACTCAGATCGCTACAGCTCAACATTTCGACAGCATCGCCGCTCCGGTCGAGAGCGTCCGAAGAACACGCGGACGGCGGTTCGGATGGCTCGGCCGTAGCTTCGACATCTACGGTGTTCACATCGGATGACGGTCCTGGTATGGCGTCGCGCGGCACCGGGTCCGCGTCTTGCGGCCGCGGGTCGGGACGCGGAACGGTCGCCGATGGCCCCGGCGCGGCGTCTCTATCGTGCAACACCGGCCGCGGATCGGGACGCGGAACACTGACCGCCCCCACGTCGATACCGCCGAGTCTCGAAACCGCACCCGGGCGCTTAGCCCCCAGCGTTGTATCTAGGTTACACATCTTACGTTTGTTATGTTTACCCCTGCATCTACCCGCGTATACGCGTTCGAGAGCGCGGACCTTGTTGTAGTACCACTTGTAAGGCTGGATATTGTCGGGCGCAAGTCGAATGAAGTCTATACCGTAGTACATCTTCGTCTCGGAACCGATCACCTGTATGGGGGATCTCGTGGCGGACCTGTCCTTGACCAGGTCGGCGAGTGTTGCAGGGGCACAGTCTTCGCTGACCACTATGTCCGTCGACCTGTATTCCCCCAACTGTACGGACATCGCTCTGGTGATGTCGCGACTCAAATACTGGTACCTGGCTAGATTCAACAGAGCGTGAGGCGACCACCTCTCTTGGGGGAACAGCGTAATGCAGAGCGAGCCCATCGACACGAAACCTTTGTCCGTTATGCCGCGACCCATTTGTTCCAGGCTGGACGTTATAGCGGCCGGCGTAGGCCTTCGACCTTTGTGCTTCGCGTGAAGCTCCCGAGCGTTGATAGCTTTCATGTGTCCGTGGTCCAAGGCGGCCTCCTGCTCTGGGACGTAAACCCCCACCAGATTCGACAGATTCTCGGCGTAGGTCTTTTCACAATAGCCCTGCCCGTGCGGACTCTTGTACTGGACCAAGGGTGAGCCGCTGTGCAATTCCCACATTACACAGTACCAGCTGAAAATATCGCTTCCCGTGGCCGAGTTCAAACACCACAGTATTTCGGGGGCCATGTTGGTACGGTTGCCCCGGGGTTGGTCCGGGGTAGAGAAGTTGCACGCCGTACCAAAGTCACTGATCTTGAAGCTAAACGGTATAGGCGTCCTGCCCGGTTGGTGAGACACCAACACGTTTCTGTACATGAAGTCCCTGTGCTGTATGGTTCTAGATCTCAAGTAGTCCAGCCCGCGGAGCGTATCCAATTCCACGGCCGGTACAATCGAGGTGTTCCCTATGCGCCACATGAACTCCTGTAGGGAACACAAGTCGCGTTCCATGACGAGCACAGCCCTGCCTCCCAACTGGTAGCCAGGGATGTCGCACCAGAAACCTCCAAACGTGCGCAGGATGTTGGGATGTTTTATCGATACGCCGATCATGAGTTCCTCCATTTGAGATGCGATGTGCGCGTAGCGGTTGAATTCCGCATCGATGTACGGTACGCTCCAGTTTACCATTTCCGGAAACAGATTGGTTTTAGCAACGAGGCGGTCGCTAACCTCGATGGTCACCCCGAAACCCCCTCGGCCCAATACTTTAGTCGGCGTGGTTATCAAGTCCTCTATGTCGATGTCGCAGTTCTCGTCAACGGGCGCGTCCGTGTCGGTGTACAGGTGCCACGGATGGGCAGGCTCCGTGGACTGTAGACACTTGTACGATGGCCAAAAGGTATCCACTGCTACGATAGGCGCTCTGGGCGCGGTTGTCGTGTACCTCGCGGGAAGATATCCGTCTATCACGGGGCGCGACTGCTGCTGGATGGGTACGCCTAGCTGGTCGGGGCACATCGAGAAATGTTGGAACAGAGGAGCGTCGGACTGTACGATTTGCCGCATCTTCCTGATCAGCGCGCTCAGTTGGCAAGAGTGGGGAGCCTTTGTCGTGCACGGAATCACCCGAAACAGTACGATCGAGTCGTATTTACATCCGGTCTTCGCCCAAGTCGAGCCGCGTCTTATGCCCACGACAAGACGCGACTTTCCCTCGATCTGGGGTTCGTCGTACAGATCCATCACGCCGACCGTCCCCAGGCCGTAGAGCGCGACACATCGTCTGATCGCCGTTACAGAGTCTTCGTTGCGAACAAACGTAAAATCGTCGCTTTTCACTCGGAGCCACTGAAGCACGCCCTCGACGTCGGTGTATCTTAGAGTCTTAACGTGATAGAGATTGTAACGCTCTACCAGCTGTAACAATCGATACTGCTCCTGACCTGCGCCATTACGAATCACACCGCAGTCCGCATCTACGTCTGGGTAGTAAATAGGAGATGAACGTCGCGACACGTGAAAGCGTTGTGTTCTCCGAACACGCCTCGATGGTACTGTTTGAGTGTCTGATAGTGGCGGGTGCACCCGCCACAGGTTTTTTCCGCAACGCGAGGCTGAAAGACGTCAGTCCGCTCCAGATCAGCTTGCAGCTCCTTCGAGATATGTGGCGGAGAGCCGATGCGTTGTACGTACCCAGAGCGGATTTGGAGGCCCTGCATTCGATGGAGTGCAAGAGTGTAGCCGCGTCCGACGAGACGCCCGTCCCAGCTCGGATAAGCACGGACACCCGCAAACTGTCCAGATATTACATATATCTGTTGTTTCGGTACTGTATGAGTGCAGCCTGGTCCGTCGACCCAGTTCGAGTGTCCGTCCGGGCCCCCGCTAGACAGTCGTCTTTAGTAGACATACCCGGGAGCTGGCTCGAAACTAAAGTGTGTACCAACTACCCTTCGGCTCCACCTATCCCAGAAGGCGGCAGTCAAAGTGGACTCCTCCAGCCATTCCAAGAGCACAGGCTAGATCCGCGAGGGTCGCATCAGCCCCAGCCTCAATATCAGCAATGGCAGCAGCACCAGCAACAGCATTCGCAACAGCAACAGCAACAGCAACACCAGCAGCGACACCAGCATCAGAAACACAGAAGACGGAGCGCCGCGCACCGGGATACACTGTATCCCGACCTCACTGCCAGCCACTCGCTGCACACAGCTGAAGGACAGGGAGATAACGACAGGAAAATTAGATTTAGCCAAGGCTGTTACAACTCGGATGTCGAGAGTGAGGAGGAGTGAAGAGGATCGTATGACATTGGCCTCCGGAGGACGGAAGGACTGGGAGATGGGGGGACGACAGGACGGCTGGATTTAGCCGCGGCTGTTGCAACTCGCAACTCAGATGTCGAGAGTGAGGAAGAGTGATGGGCATCGTATGACATTGGCCTCCGGGGACGGCTGGATTTAGCCGCGGCTGTTGCAACTCGCAACTCGGATGTCGAGAGTGAGGAAGAGTGATGGGCATCGTATGACATTGGCCTCCGGGGACGGCTGGATTTAGCCGAGGCTGTTGCAACTCGCAACTCGTATGTCGAGAGTGAGGAAGAGTGATGGGCATCGTATGACATTGGCCTCCGGAGGACCCGAAGGACTGGGAGATGGGGGACGACAGGACGGCTGGATTTAGCCGAGGCTGTTGCAACTCGCAACTCGTATGTCGAGAGTGAGGAAGAGTGATGGGCATCATATGACATTGGCCTCCGGGGACGGCTGGATTTAGCCGCGGCTGTTGCAACTCGCAACTCGTATGGCGAGAGTGAGGAAGAGTGATGGGCATCGTATGACATTGGCCTCCGGAGGATGTAAAGTTTGTTTCTATGTTAGCTGTGTTGATTTGTGATTTGTGTAAGAGACAAAATAAACATAGCATAGTCGCACATTGGTGTACACGTTTATTTTCTACATGTCACATCTCACATTGCACACATAAGGTGAATATATCGGAGGTCAGAGTCAGATCCCGGGTAACTGTCAGCGCCTGGAGCCTGACCGACGAAGTGAACGAAGGTGGTCGGATGCGTGGGCATCGGCACGCTCTCGTCCAGATGAGCCGTAGCCTCTTGTCCTCGTCTGATCCCGCTGCCTAGTGCCAGGCCTCGTAGGACATCTCGCCCTCGTCAGATCCCACCGCACATTACCAGTCCTTACAGGACCACCCAAACGAGCCTTCACGGAGACTCTGGCGCGGCGTGTCGCAACACGTGGCCCGTCAGTGGCGCAAGGCGTGGATGTGAAGAGCGCTCTAGGAACATCCGGGTTGTCCCGAACAGATAGTGTCTTCATGGCCATTGTTACACCATTTAGGTCTGCGGGCCACACCTTCCGCGGCGCACGCGGGCACGAACGTGGCCGTTCCGCCACGGTCGCTGGTGTCGACGGAGGCGAACGAACCGTCTCCCTCCGCGTAGTCGCCCAGGACTCTGTTCGATCCACCAAGGCCTTTTTCATTAGCACCCTCCGAAGAGCATCGCACAGGTTCTGGTGTTGTTCGGCGAAACGCTCTCCGTGTTCAGCCTTAGCCTGCCTGTAGGGCATGCCTAGAAACATAGGAAATGTTGTTTTCTCAAACGTCTTACTCAGATGACCTTGGTCCCATGCCATCAGGTACGACTGTACAGCCATGACTGTGTAACTTTGGTTATCGTAGACCGGCGCGAAGATTGTAAATATTCTCGTCTTGTGTATCCGGTCGGACTTTATAGGCTGTCGCCTTTACCTCGATTGGACAAACGAGATCGAGTATGAACTACGGCCTGACGTCTGGTCGCTTGCAGTCGGACGTTTGGATGCTTGCAGTCGGATGTTTGGTACTCGCTGTCGGATGAGCGCCTGCTGTCGGTTGGACGTTCAGGCGCCTGCTGGCATGTGAATGTCTTACACGCGCACACGCAGACAGCACATATTTAAGTTCACAACTGGGTGTAGGGCCAGGCGTAACAGAATGAAGCTGACAAACAAATACAAACTCGCCAACTATTTGATGCGAAATAAAGCCATCTTTTACGAGGTGGTGGCAGCTATACACGATCACAAGGGCCCGCCACTAAACGGACGATTGTCAGCATCGATCGATCGTATGCTTGTGAGGCATGCACGGTCCGCGTACGCAGAACACCCAGAGACATTGCTTGACACGGTGTGGACCGCGCTACCTGGGAATAAAGCATGGAATGTTTTACTGGACATAATTCAACACAGACAACCCGACTTCAAACTGTCCCATCTCGACGCCCACGGACTTGATGGCTTTAAGATACTGGATATGTGTGAGACTCCCGAGAGAAAGGTCTTGTGTGATATACTGGATACCCTAACGTTCACCGATGTGAATCGGGTGAAGGTTTTGCTATCATGGGAGATCCTCCGCGACTGTACCTGCATTCCCTACCGCTGTATTGACACTGTCAACGCGTGGGACCTGGCCGATCAGATTATCAACAGGTATTCGAGACACACTGTGTTCGTGATGTGTTTGATTTTCTCGTACATCGAGCGAAGTGATTTGATCGCAGAACTGGCCTCCACCGCAGGGATCCCGCGGAAGTGATCCGGTGTTACATTTCGTGGCGCTCCGCTTTGATTGCTATGTGAACGCTATTGTGGAAGGCTGTACACAAACCCTTTGTACCACTAAATAAAGTCATATCTACTAACGGTGTGTGTGTGTTTGTGTGTGCAGCGTCACATTCTGTCTTGCTACCAGTAACTTTCATGTCATGGTATACGTATGTAAGGTGGACATTCGTCAGAACACCACATAGACACGATGGTCGACCACAATGACTATTACAGTAATTACTGGTGGAGCTATGAAAATGACAATTGGCTCAAGGCCACCTTAATAGCTGCTCCTCTGATGATTGTGTTTGGTTTGACCTTGATTGCGCACAGGCTATATACCACATGGTCGTCGGTCATATACCGACCGTGTTTCTTGTCTGGCGGAGCCGTGTACGGCCCCACAACGTGTGCACTGGACGACGTGAGGTGTGACACTCACGAAACGTGTTCCCTAGACGACGTGAGGCGTGACACGCGTGACAAGGATGAAAAGGACGACATGCACGGTATGCACGATGAACAGCGTAGGGTTAGGGACAATAAAGTATATTCTATTCTATTCTATGAAAGGGGTATGCGTGCCGTAGACATCTCATCTGTAGCTGGATGATGATGATGATGATGATGATGGTATTAATAAAACATCCGTCCATCTGTGACAATTGACACAACGTAATAATGTATGGGTGTTTATTTACATACATATACAAATGCAAATACACATTATAACATTTTAGGCCTCCTCTTTGTATACTGATTTAACGAACTTTAGCCAAATGATGTGATCTATCTATCTATCTATGTATTTATCTATTTACACACTATTTGTACTATATGAAAGGGGTATGCGTGCTGTACGTAGAGATCTCATCTGTAGCTGGATGATGATGATGATGACGATGATGATGACGATGGCGATGACGATGATGATATCAATACAACATCCGTCCATCTGTGATTGTGACAATTGACGCAATATAATAATGCACGGGTGTTTCTTTACATACATATACAAATGCAAATACACATTACAACATTTTAGGCCGCCTCTTTGTATACTGATTTAGCACAACGCCACCTCCACCTCCACCTCCACCGCCACCCCCACTTCCACAAACTAGCAAGTACCCAAACCCGGCTGAGAGTACCGTACACCAAACCAGGAGTAAGGCCACAGAGGTCCACAGGGCGGCATCACTGGCAAACCCCGAAAGCCAACCTCCGAATTGAAATGGAGTGACGCGTTTGCCCGTAAGCTCTTCGTACCGCTTGTCAAAGTCTTCTATAGTCCTCGTGATATTGTCCAGGTCCTCGTGAACGTCCAGCAGCTTTACACTCGTGTTGATAGCTTGCAACAACTCCATACCGGGCATGCCCGGGAGAGCGTCCTTCAGTAGATCCGAAAATGACACGGGTCCGTCCGATATATGAGGCCGCGAGAAGGGCTTCAGCGGAGGAGACTCTATCTCTACGGCCGCAGAACCCTCCATCCAGGTGACCTTGTTGCCCTGGTAACAAATGCCTCGATGGCAGGGCGAGCATACGGTCTTGCACTCGCTGGGATCTTTGAGGCATCTCAGGTATCTTTCGTGCGGTTCGGGTTTGTAACAGTATTTTCCGTAACATTCGGACGGTTCGTAGTATCTGCCATCTATCAACCACACCTTATAGTCAGGCCAACACGGGACCCCGTCCGTGCTCATCTTCGGCATGGGGATGATCCCTCTGACCACGCTCTTTTCTACGGTCCCGGGTATAGAGTGTACTATGAAAAGCTTCCGATCTTTGTACAGGGCCGTGCCGACGGTCGGAAATTCCGACAACCCGGGATGTTCGCGCATGACGTTCATGCCGCTCGGGCAGCTTCCCGAGTGCTTTGACGCTATCTGCCTAAGGCAGTTTTCCACTCCTCTAGCCATGAACTTGGTATGCATCGCGGCCTGCATCATTTGATGTGTTACGCTCTGCATTTGAGCGTACCACATTTGATAACTGACCGTGACAGAGAACTTTATATTGGTATCCCGCATAGCGGCCTCTGTGTTCCTCATCATCGCGTCCCTCATCATCGCAAAATTGCTGTTCACGATCTCGTTGTTCTTTCGTATCTTCTCCTCCTGGTTGGTTATCCTACCGTTCACCAGGGCTATATTGGTGTCCAGCTTGTTGCTCACTTCTACGTTCTTGTTGGCCACCATCACGAACGAATTCTTAAGCGTGTCCATTTGATCCTGCAGTACGTCCACTCTATCGGAAAGGCGCCACGCGAGCCCCAAGGCCGCGCCGCCTTCCAAAACGCCTAGGAAACGCTTGCGTCTGCCGCCTCGACCGTGCGGTTTATCCAGCCACGGGAAGGGCGCGTTGTCGGGCAATTCGTACATCCTGGCCTTGCTCTCCTGCACGGCCAGGTCGGCGAGACCTTCCCTCATCAACTCCCCGGCCCTGCGAGCGTCGTTGACGATCTCGTGCGCGGAGTTGCACAACCTCCCGTAGTCCCTCCTGCAACTGTTGTCGCCTCCGCATATCGCGATCAGACAGGGTCTCAGGGCGCTCACGTCGTAATTTATGCATTTGATGTTCAGGTTGATGTAGTCTATGCCGGGCGTAAAGTTGGAAACGAAATACAGCGCTTCGACGGGTTTCACTATCACCCCGTGGTCGGCCTCTACCACCGGTTTGTCGACCGTGTACCCGTCGTCGACCGAGACCAGGTTCATGCTGTGCGTCGTGTCTCCGCCGCCGACCGCGCTGCACACCTTGTTTACAGGAGGCACGTACTCCACCACGTGCTCGGAATCCAGGATTCCGACCATGTAGTGATTGCGATCCGTCGTCGGGATGAAGGTGTTGATATTCACAGCAGTTTGGGGCGGCCTGGTCGAAATTGCAGCTTTTTTGGCGGGTTCTCCGGGCGTACACGATTCCAGTTTGTACAGATCCGCGATGTAGATCTTATCGTAGCTGGTGCCGTACATCTCCTTGTGAGGCTCCTTGAATATACCTAACGCGCCGTGCGCGGCTATGAGCCCGGGACACACGACCGTGTTGCTCAAGCCTATGTTGTACTGGGGATCCAAACAGTTCTTGGATCCCGACGCCGGATCCTTATACTGCGTTTCGGGGACGTTGATCACGACGTCGTCCAGCTTCAACACCCCGGGCTCGGCATCGGGAACCGAGCGGCCGCGTCTGCGCGACCCGATCGCGACGGTGGATATGCCGGCGGCGATCTGTTGTTTTTTCCAGTCCCGCAGCCTGTGCACGGCCGAGGTGATACCCAGTATCGCGGGTGTGTCGGAGCGAACGCCCCGTCTGAAATCCGAATCGACCGGGGATATGACAAATTGATTGACGCCAAACGCGACCGCTATCAGTTCGGGAAACCGCTTGAGCGTTTCGAAGGAAGTCGAGGTCACGGCGATGCTCACCGGTACGTCTCTGGCCCACACTGTTACGCTAGACCCCGAACAACACTTGGTGCCGAGGTCTTCTTCGCACTTTAACGCGGTGTTGGTTTCCATGTCGGCGAGCGACAGCTCGCCCGTGACGTCGGACCGTCGAGAGTTACTCTCCAGCGGGGTGATCTTCAGACCCCCCGTGAGGGACAGTGTGAATATCACCTTGTTTGCACTGACGCCTCGCCTCAGCACAGTCAACAGGTACGGCATGACTCCTTCGGCAGATTCGCTCCCGGAGGAGGTCCACATGTTCTGGCAGTGTCCGGCGCGGGTCATGTCGACCGTTCCGCGGGGCGTAACGAACGCTTCGTAATCGCCTAGCCGCTGGAAGTCGATCTTATCCAAGAGCGTGCGGGACCGAGGTAATCTGAGGAATAGTTTCGAGACCCCTTGTCCGATCAGCGCGGTTGCGAGGTCGGCCGCCACTCTGGTGAAATCGGACTCGTTCCATCCGGACCAGGAACACGCCGTCGCGCCCCACTCGGTCCCGTCCAACATGATGGCCGCCGCATACGTGGACACCGTCACGGTACGTAACCTTTCGGACAGGGTGTCGATAACCGTCCCGTAGCCCCGGCTAGCGGGCGACGTCGGAACGAGACACTCGTCAAACGGAACCTTCATGATTACGTGACCGGCTTCGGCTACCGTGTAGAATGTGGCTACGTCGACGTCGATCGACAGATGGTTCTGCGTGTAGACGGCCTTGTCCAAGGACAGCACGGCGGCGTCGCAGGACGAGGGCACGAGAAAGTCCCTGATTTCAGAGGCCGTGGGTTTGTACGCGGGGTCTCGATTCCTTAGACTGGCGGCGCTCGACACCTCGCAGATCGCTATGGGCGCTGACGCGGCGCTGTCTGCGTTGGTTATGCCCACTGTAGGCGCTCTGGAATCGCCTATGCAAAACCTGTTCCCCTCGGACAAAAAACAGCTGTCTCCGAACTGCGTGTAACAGGTGCCGGTCTCTCGGGGAGGGTGTCGACTCTCCGTTTACAGTCCGCTTCCAGAGACTTGCGGAGGTCCAGTATTTCGCGTTTCAGGTGCGCAATAACATCGCTGTGCTCGCAGTCGTCGCATCGACCGGATGGCCCTTCCCGCGGTCTGTCTCTACACAGAGATAACCTATGCGTAGACGACGTAGATGTCTCTTCCCGTGTCCTCTTTTTACACAGAGACGACCTACGTGTAAAAGGCACGGAGGACTCTTCTCGTGTCCTCTCTCTACACAGAGTTGACCTACTACGCGTAGAAGGCATGTGTACGTTAGACGGATACACGCAACACACCTTGTACGTAGCGGTAGTAAAATATTTGTTTTGGTTTCTTTTTGTTAATTCACAGGTAGGAATACGACCGCATTCTGTATACATAAAAGTAGCATGGACATGATGGCACCACACTTGCATACCCTGTGCTTAATACTAAATGGTTTTATTCGGTCAGGCGTACAACTATATTCTGTGTACATAAGGTTTGTGATAGTTAAAAAAAAAAAAGATTTTATTCAGTTAGGCATACAACAAGGTCCAGAAAGGATGGCGTAGATAACACACGGGCGTAGATTACGTGTTACAGCCTAGTGTCCCCTATGAGTTCCACGCAACACGGTGGTCCAGTACTAGTACTACACCTCGTATCGTTGGATCATGTGTTCATGAAAGACAGCCATAGAACATTAAGCCATGTGGTTACGTGAATGTGATGAGAGAGAGAGACAGAGAGCGAGAGAGAGAGAGAGAGAGAGAGAGAGAGAGAGAGAGAGATAGAGAGAGAGAGAGAGAGAGAGAGAGAGAGAGTGCTTCGTAATGCATGAAGGATTAATATTCCAAGAAGAACCCAGTTAGAGGTGGACTGGAAACCGATTTAGCTATGTTAGCCATCAGATCGGCAGAGGAGGAGTCCACTGACATGGAGGAGATGGACACCTCGGAGCCCAACTGGTGCTGGTTCTGCCTGGCTGAGTGCGGAGTGTGGCACATGTTCGAGATCGATCCCAGTGCAGCCTGCTCTGTGACAAGCGCACAGATCGAGCAGTGCTACAACAGAAACCAGCGAGGCGTCATGGAGTTCTACACGGTCAAGTACACCTACAGACTGGACTTCTCAGTGATGCAGCAGATAAATGCAACGACAGGGGAGCAGCGGCCAATCAAACGCTCCCTCCACTCCGCGACTGGCTTTAGGTTTATTTGTGATAATCTGGCCTTGCCTGTTCCGTGTCACTGGGAGAGAATCAATACAGACGAGCCCTATCAGCTCATCCGGCTTGGAAGAGACACCCGTGAGTTTAAAGAGGTCGCCAGACTGTATGAAGGGACGATGGATAGTCCGATCAAATCCATCCAGAGGATTCAGAACCTGGACTTGTGGGAATTCTTCTGCAGGAAGAAAACACAGTTGCGGAAACTCAAGCGCACATTGGATATTGAGGAGCGAATGCTGTTTCACGGCACAGGACACAGCAACATACAAGCTATATGCACATTTAACTTTGACTGGCGGCTCACAGAAAGCCACGGCGATGCGTACGGCAAAGGGAGCTACTTTGCCCGGGATGCTAAATACTCCAGTAAATTCTGTCTCACCACATGGAAGCACAACACCACCCTGCAGAGACACAAACTCGCCCCTCCGATATTTGCTAGCGAGCCGCCCTACAAGTCCATGTTCCTGGCCAGAGTGCTTGTCGGAGAATACACAGTGGGACATCCTACGTACTGCAGGCCGCCCTCCAAGAACGCCAGCTTCACCAACTTTTACGACAGTTGCGTGGACAACATGGCCAATCCAAACATTTATGTCATTTTTGACAGCAATCAGATTTACCCAGAGTATCTGATGGAGTTCTAGGCATGTGTTTGACATAACCATGTGTGAGGAAGACGTGTTTCGCTATGTACAGTGACCTACTGTGGCCGACATGATATGTATGCTTGTGTTTGCGTAAACAAAATAAAGGTATCTGTACGGGGGGGCTGGATTTGTGTGGAAGACCTCTGACTGTGCACGCATACACCCCGGTACCTACTGTGGCCGACATGATCTGTATGCTCGTGTTTGCGTAAACAAAGTAAGGGTATCTGGTGGCCGACATGATCTGTATGCTCGTGTTTGCGTAAACAAAGTAAAGGTATGTGGTGGCCGACATGATCTGTATGCTCGTGTTTGCGTAAACAAAGTAAGGGTATGTGGTGGCCGACATGATCTGTATGCTCGTGTTTGCGTAAACAAAGTAAAGGTATCTGGTGGCCGACATGATCTGTATGCTCGTGTTTGCGTAAACAAAGTAAAGGTATCTGGTGGCCGACATTATGTATGCTCGTGTTTGCGTAAACAAAGTAAGGGTATCTGGTGGACGACATGATCTGTATGCTCGTGTTTGCGTAAAAAAAGTAAAGGTATGTGGTGGCCGACATTATGTATGCTGGTGTTTGCGTAAACAAAGTAAAGGTATCTGGTGGCCGACATTATGTATGCTCGTGTTTGCGTAAACAAAGTAAAGGTATGTGGTGGCCGACATTATGTATGCTCGTGTTTGCGTAAACAAAGTAAAGGTATCTGGTGGCTGACATTATGTATGCTGGTGTTTGCGTAAACAAAGTAAAGGTATCTGGTGGCCGACATTATGTATGCTGGTGTTTGCGTAAACAAAGTAAAGGTATCTGGTGGCCGACATTATGTATGCTCGTGTTTGCGTAAACAAAGTAAAGGTATCTGGTGGCCGACATGATCTGTATGCTAGTGTTTGCGTAAACAAAATAAAGGTATCTGTACGGGGGGGCTGGATTTGTGTGGAAGACCTCTGACTGTGCACGTATACACTCCGGTACACGTGTAGTTGAGAGCTACTGATTTGATAATGACACAACACACTGACTCACTTGTAGCGTTTCACAAAATGTGGTTTATTGGTTTATTACGTGTCACAGGGCTCGCATTACTGTTGGTTTACTCCACGAAAACCCAACAACAGCGACTGTCAAATGCACACAACGCCGTCACGTACAGAGAATCCGTACTCGGGCCCGGGTGTCGGTCTCTTCAAGGTCCATAGCTCGCAGACGTATTTCATGGTCTTGGCCATTAGTTCGCAACTCGACTCGGTCCAGTGTTTAGTCCGCGTCGCAGCCGGGACCTTGGTGATATCAGCCAGCTTCATACCCATACCGTAATAATCGCATCTCGTCACACCACAAGGAGAAGGACTCGTAGTTGGTCACCGCTCCGGTCATCAGTCTCTTGATTCCCAGCCCCGCAGGCACCGAGTTGTAGTCCGTCCCGCACAGAGCCATGAAAAACAACTTTGTCTTTCTAGCCAGTTCATCTCGAAGCACGTCGTGTTAGGGTTAGTCGTGTTTTATGCGCATGAACACGTGTCGACCCGCGTGGGATAGCCTCAAGAAGCGTCCGTAGCTGCCCGGGGGGACCAGACCGTTCGCGTACGCCTTGCTCAGCCTCGTCAACCCGTTCCGTTCTCGGTCCGTGGCCGGGACCGCCGCTCCGTGCTCTAAGTCGGGGTCCGACCCGCGCTCCTCAGAACGCACTTTTCTCTTGCTTCCGAGCGCCAAGAATCTACCTTCACGCGATGCCAGGCTACCACGAGGCGCACTCGGGGCGGGGGGATTGTCAAACAGCAACTCCCCGAAGGGCGAGACGTGCATATCGCGGCCCGCGTAGTAGGTCCTGTTGTCCATCCTCACAGTAATACCCTCACGTCCGCAAGCTGTCAACACGGCCACCACGTCGGAATCGCCCGTGCACAGGGTCACGCGTCCGTCCAGAACGTTCGCCAACTCTACCAGTAGCGTGTCGGCCTCTGTGCTCCTGCACCGCGTACAAGCGTGCCTCAGTGCGGCCGCGTGGCCGTCGCCGGCATCCGCGAGCGTCGCCACGAACACGCCGTCGACCCCCTCCGGTCTGTCTATGGACTTGGCCGCGTAACCGGGATCCACGTCCGACGGCTCGCGCGCTTTAAGCTTCGGCTCTTCGAGCGTCGCGTCTGAGGACGCGCCGTCGCCGCAGTCGCGACGGAAGGTCACCACGTTATCCAACGAGCCCCCTTCTGCGATATCCGACTCCGAGGCGTCGCCCTTGGAACCGACGACCAGAAACGCCTTGTCTTTCATACCCATGTTGGCCAGTAACATCAGCGTGGCGTATTCTATGGCGCTCAGGTTACGTCGACAGAAGTCGATGTGAGGTTCGACGGAGCGGCGCAGCCTCGTCTCTCGCACGGCCGGCTTCTGCGCGCCCGGGCCGTCCTTCACGAGCACCAGGCAGTGGGTGCCGTCGTTCTCGGAGACGTAGGTCGACGCCAACGTCCTGGCCATGCGCGTTATAGATAACCGCGGATCGCCCTCGACGTAATCGCTTTCCGCGACTCTGTGGATCACCATGAGGTGGTCTATCAGGGTCCAATCCTGTCGATGGCGCGGTCCGTCGACCACCTCGAATGGCGCCAGGTGAGGGTTCGCCAGCAGCGCGTGGATAGCCTTGTGTTTCAATCCCATCGTACTGTGTCGGATTGCGCGTCCTACGTTAGAGGCGCTAGCGCTGCGTTGTGCGGCGGACACGCGCTACGCGGGGTCTTTTATCCCCAGCCGTCGGTCGGACATTCGGGTCGGACACAGGTAGTCTCCGGACGCGTCGCGACCGAGACCGACGCGGGCCCTGCTCCTCGCCTTCTCCTGGTTGAAACGCATGTTCCTGTAACACAAGTCGTTACGGTCCACCCGTGGGTCTGCGTCCTTCGGAGTCGGAGTAGCGGAGGAACGGGTCTCTATTCTCATGTTCACACACGTGGGGGCTAGACAGTCGAGCACCTGAGGACAAAAGCAGGTCAGCCACGGGAACGCGTCGCGTATGCCCCTGGAAATAGTGGGCCTCAAACAGCGCCGTATGGTAACTTGATTCGTCCCCGGTCTCACTATGACCAGGTACGCGGCGGACCTCTCAGCCACGCTCGGGTACGTGAGCGAGAACATTATCCACGTCAACCACAGTTGCGTGTTGTAGCGCCACAGGGTCGCGTGGTCCAAGACGTCGTTGTTGCGGGTTTTGAGCTCTAACAACGTTATGGCGTCGGTCACGGTGTCGTGGGCCACGAGGTCCACCTCGGTGTAAAACCCCCACGCGTCTCGAATGGATCTGCAACCCCGCTTACAGCCGTTGTGGTACGTGTAGCGGCCTGGCGCGCCGCCCGCATCGGGCGTGGGTAGTCCGGCGACTCTGAGTCCTGCGCACACGGGGGTCAGACGCAGCGCCCGGAGTTGCGTGAGAATTAAACGCGCCACCGAACCCGCGTCCCGCAGCGTTTTCCTCCCGTTGTACACGTCCTTGCACTGCGTGTCCACCGCGACGCCTATACAGGCGGATAACATGCTCCTATCCCACGCGCGTGTACACGCCGCCAGACTCAGGTTTCCGTGTCTCGTCAGTCGCGACAGCGTCGCTTTGAACGCGACGGCCTTGGCTTCGGGCGCGTTCAAGCGCCTCAGATAATCGGACACCTAATCGAGCATGCTCTCCGGGTTCAGGTGCAGATCCTTTACGAGTCGCCTGTACAAATCCATGGTTATCATGTTGTGACGACAGCGACGCTTCCTGTAATACGCGATGGAGTCCAGACGTTTGGTGATGCCCTGAACCCTGTACCACCGATGGTCGCCCGTGGACCTCGCGCACAGCGTACCGCCCGCGCCTCGAAACGTTACGACCGGCTCTCGGAGCTCCATTGTATTAAACGTTCTACGATCGCTACCCGCCCGCCACCCGTCCACGCGGTGAGCCCTTCGGATCCCCGAGGCGTCGACTCGAGCCCTCGAGAGATGAATCGCAAACGGCAGTTCCTGGGAGGTTTCGAGTCCCTGATATCCACGAGCAAGGATATGTTTAACAGCAAAATCTCGGCGGCGTCCACCGGGACCATACTGAGCACAGCCCGTTTCAGGGGTAAGCTCGGCACCGCCATCGCGGTGATCACGTCCCTCATCGTCGGATTCCTGACCGTGCCGAACAACATTTTGTACTTTATAGACAACGCGCACGGCACGAGGGTTTCGCCCGGCTCGAGCTGGCCTCCTCCCGACGGCAGACGCGAATACGAATCGGCGTACATTCACGCCGGGATAGCCCTGGTCGTGCTCGGGTGTTTGGCTATGGTCGTGAGCATAGTGCTCAGCTACTTTGCGGCCAAAAGCAAACGCAAGATGGACGGTCCCGACGCGTACAGAGGCTACCCGGAGACTACACAGAGCACTAGAACCGTGCTCGCGTGTCTCATCATGATGAACATCGAGTTGTTCATGGCCGTCATAGCCGGGTGCATGGAGCTGCTGTACAGACCTCTCATCGGCAACGCGCAGAGGTTGCACAACATGGAGTGTGCGATCGCGGTGTTCAACATCATAATCTACATCATGTACGTGGTAACCATGGTGCTCACATCTACCATCCTCAAGGGCAAGCGCGAAATGATCCCGGTCAACGCTCAGAGAGATTTGCAGGAGGCTGTCGTCATGACCCCCTCGGCTCGAGAGTACGCGACCAGAAGCGTGAACCCTTACACTTCGCAGTCCAGTTTCATATAAAGAATGTCAAGTACATATACATAGACATACACACACACACACACACACACACATATATATATATATATATATATATATATATACCGGTGGTCGGATCGCCCGGTCGAGCGCACCAGCCGTAGTCGGGTACCACCGGACTACGTGGACGCGTTGTAAATGGACGGAGTCGTAACCGAGCGGGTCGCTCGTCCTCTTTTTACGGGCACACCGTCATCATTTCGAGAGTCGACCGAGTACCACCCTTGTACAATGTATTGTGCTTATGTGTACTTACCATACAAGTATTAGTCGTGTCATTTGTGTGTCATGATACATAATTGAAGGTTTGTAAATAAACTACACCGAAACACATCTCGAGTCAGTTTGTTTTTTCTTTATGGATATAGTCATACATAACAACTATAACAAGGAACGGGATCGATTACGCGGTGGCCATCCGGAACCACCGCTCCTGTGTTTGTCTCTGACCGACCACTGCGCATTTCACGGCTCGGGCAGAACACTGAAAGGGGAGACAGGCAAGGTGACCGAAAACGTGGCTGTTACCCACACCGCCTAAGAGGCATCATTAGCGTATTACAATATATATATATTTATTACACACACACACACACACATACACACACACACACACACACACAGACAGAGGCATTTAAGCTGCATTTGGTACATTACCGCTAGTGTGTTGAGGCCTTTAAGCCAAGATTCCGTACATTACTATGAACAGACCCAATACAAACAACCCCGGAACCCCGCAACGTCGTGTAACAGCGGTCGAACCCGATGTCCCGACGTCTCACCCGAGCCGGGCGACGTGTACTACAACGGACACAGGCGAGAGAGGACGGGATAAGCGTGTTCGCTTCAATGACGCCATGGTCCAGATGCGTGACGTGTCTATGTCCCCGGATGCCGTACAGGCACGCGCGGGCGATTGGATGCGCATCGCGGCGGACGGCAAAAGGTTCGAGTGGAGGATACACAACGCGGAGCCCTTGATAAGTAGGTGTCTGAACGAGGACCACCGAGACCGCATGAGGACCTACATAAGTAGTAAACTGGGGATCTAGCGTCGTGGAGGTCAAGGACTCCCTGTATTACTGCATACACCACTCTGAGCCGGCGCAACGGGCCCTAGCGTAATCCGTCGCGGACGGGAAACTGGAACTATAAACCTGACGTTGTTCAGATCCTACATTGTTTCACACTGGGAAATCGCACCGGTGCGCTGGAGCGGGATGTCAAGGAGTGGCGAGGGTACCACGGGGATGTCATCCGGGTACGACTGTATCCTGGTACGGGACAGGATTCTAACCGACCACGAGAAGCGAGAGCTGGAGCGCGTTAACGTCGCGACTGCCATTTGCGAAAACCGGGACGTGATAATAGGGCCTCGGTCCGGATCCTTTCGTAAGCCCATGCACATTGAGCTGACGCACTATCATCATCTCGACGCTCTGCTAGCTATGATTGCGTGCTACATAGACCCACGAGTTGAAAGTCTGCACCGGTATCCCGTGAGACACGTGCAACAACGTACTCCGGCGTAGCGCGTGCCCAGCGCAAGCCTGCACCATTCGAGCCTTACCGAGGACCCACGCGATCAGGGACCGCTGTGAGAGGCGTACATTCGAACCCAGCCATTAACGTAACCTATGGACATTGTGTGCTTCGTGTAAAGGATGGCGTATGTAAACGAAAGTCATTTGGTCACCACTCGGCAGAAGCCGGTGTCTTGTATCTCAATAAACAACACCGACATCACGGATGTTGACGTGTCTTTATTCATAACAGCATCACGGTTGTTCACATGTCTTTATTCACAAGATGTACAGAAGTGGCAACGTCACCGGTGCTTCGTGTATACACATGTAAAGCCCATACGGTTGCTCACATGTCTTCACTCACAAGATGTACACAAGGGGTATGTCACCGGTGCTTCGTGGATACACATGTAAAGCCCATACGGTTGCTCACATGTCTTCACTCACAAGATGTACACAAGGGGTATGTCACCGGTGCTTTGTGTATATATATGTAAAGCCCATACGGTTGCTCACATGTCTTCACTCACAAGATGTACACAAGGGGTATGTCACCGGTGCTTCGCGTATACACATGTGAAGCTCAACGCGATTCGCGTCTGTGCGCATCGCGCGGCAATGAAGCCGTGGATCGATGCTTGCTGGAACAGCATCAGATGTGACATATGTGTGTGTATGTATGTATGTATGATTGTACTGTACGTTATATGTCAAAAAACAGGCTCCACACGGGGGGAAGCATCGCCTGCTCCCCTCGGCGCATCGTTTTCTGCATTTTCGCTCACCCTCTACCGCACGCGGCTAGCAGGTGTCGCCAAAGCTGCATCATCTACACACAACAGCCTTTAAAGCTCACATAATGCAGTTTTCACAACAACCACTTTGAGAAAACAAAAAAAACTGCCTGGAACCCTTAGAAGACCCCAAAACACATATTTCTGCCTATGAAATTTGTTCCCGAGTCATTCCACTGGAGAGCCACAGCTTATTTTCTATCATGCTCTCATAGCGATTTTCTGTTACTGAAAATGACTGCTCTCACACCAACCACTTTGCGAAGACAAAGAAAATTGCCTGGAACCCTTAGAAGACCCCAAAACACATATTTCTGGCTATGAAATGTGTTAACAATTCATCCTGCTGGAGAGCCCCAGCTAAACATGCTTTAAAATGCTTCTCTCACTGTGAAAAGCTTAAAACTCACATAATGCAGTTTTCACAACAACCACTTTGAGAAAACAAAGAAAACTGCCTGGAACCCTTAGAAGACCCCAAAACACATATTTCTGCCTATGAAATTTTTTCCCAAGTCATTCCACTGGAGAGCCACAGCTTATTTTCTATCATGCTCTCAAAACGATTTTCTCTTATGAAAATGACTGTTCTCACAACAACCACTTTGAGAAAAAAAAGAAAACTGCCTGGAACCCTTAGAAGACCACAAAACACATATTGCTGGCTATGAAATGTGTTAACAATTCATCCTGCTGGAGAGCCCCAGCTAAACATGCTTTAAAATGCTTCTCTCGCTGTGAAAAGCTTAAAACTCATATAATGCAGTTTTCACAACAACCACTTTGAGAAAACAAAGAAAACTGCCTGGAACCCTTAGAAGACCCCAAAACACATATTTCTGCCTATGAAATTTGTTCCCAAGTCATTCCACTGGAGAGCCACAGCTTATTTTCTATCATGCTCTCATGACGATTTTCTCTTATGAAAATGACTGTTCTCACAACAACCACTGTGAGAAAACAAAGAAACTGCCTGGGACCCTGAGAAGACCACAAAACATATGTCTGGCTTTGAAATGTGTTAACAATTCATCCTGCTGGAGAGCCCCAGCTAAACATGCTTTAAAATGCTTCTCTCGCTGTGAAAAGCTTAAAACTCACATAATGCAGTTTTCACAACAACCACTTTGAGAAAACAAAGAAAACTGCCTGGAACCCTTAGAAGACCCCAAAACATATATTTCTGCCTATGAAATTTGTTCCCAAGTCATTCCACTGGAGAGCCACAGCTTATTTTCTATCATGCTCTCATGACGATTTTCTCTTATGAAAATGACTGTTCTCACAACAACCACTTTGAGAAAACAAAGAAAACCGCGTGGGACCCTGAGAAGACCACAAAACACATATGTCTGGCTATGAAATGTGTTGACAATTCATCCTGCTGGAGAGCCCAATCTAAAGATGCTTTAACCCTCCCGCTGCCCTTTGGGTCATTCCGTTGTAGTTTGCGTGCATCTCACACACACACACACACACACACACACACACACACACTCACACACCTCCCCCCCCCCCGCCCCCCCCCCCCCCCCCCCCCCGCCCTCCCCATCCATCCGTCCGTATCTCCCGGCTATCTCCCCGCTGCCCTTTGGGTCATTCCGTTATAGTTTGCGTGCATCTCACACACACACACACACACACACACACACACACACACACACACACACACACCCCACGTCCGTCCGTCCGTCCGTATCTCCCGGCTATCTCCCCGCTAGGACGAGACGTCGTCGTCGCCGTCGATCGCCGTCGCGCACGCGGGGCAGTACGTGAGCGCGCAGCGTCTACACACGTGCGTGCGGCACCGGCAGCACACCGTGGTCGTTTTACAATCCGCCTTACGGGGACACAGCCCACACCTCTTCCTCTTGGCGGGCCCGGCGGGCCGCGGGGCCTCGGCCGGCGCGCCGCGGTCCGGGTCCCGGTCTCGGTACCGGTCCCGGTCCGGCTCGGGGTCCCGTTCCCGGTCTCCGGGGCGGCGGACCCGGCTCCGGCCGACGAGACGGACGGCCCTCACGAGCGCGGCCGCGGTCTCCGCGCGGGGGAGCCTCCGTCGCCGTTCCATGAGCGGGGCGACGAGCGCCTTGCCCAGCTCCTCCAGGAACAGCCTCCTCCTGTTCCGCCTGCCGGGCATCCAGCCCGGGTTGGCCTCCCTGAATATCACGAAGGCGTTGTAGCAGGACACGTCGACGACGTTGTGGAAGACGGCCATGGGCCAGCGCGCGGTCATCCTCCTGCAGCTGTACGTGGCGATCAGCTTGTCCAGGTTGTCCACGCCGCCCTTGTTGGCGTTGTAAGACAGGATCGCGGAGGGCTTGCCGTCCGGGCGGTCGCTGATCTCGGGCTCGGCGTGCCGCGTGCTCAGGAGCAGCACGTTCTTGCCCCTCTTGGGGAGGTACGACACGACCGCGGTGGTGCTCGTGAAGGCGAACCTGGAGGAGAAGACCTTCCTGCCCCGGGTCTCCAGCAGCGCGGGCGGGAGCTCGGGCTTGTTCTTGCGAACCGTGCCCACCACGGTGAGGCCGCTCAGTCCCCGCGTGAGGTCGAGCACGACCCTCATCCCCTGATTCTTCTCCGGGCGTCCCCCCCGCGGCTTGCCCGTGTACACCTGCATCTTCCACGCGTAGCTGGACCTCGCGTCGCAGGCCACCCAGGACTTGATTCCGTATTTGGCGGGCTTGCCGGGCATGTACTGACGGAACGGGCAGCGGCCTGGTCGTCGTCGTCGTCGGCGGCGGCGGCGGCGGCGGTAGAGGTGGGGAAAGAAAGGGGGGAAAAAAAAAGAACAAGAAAAAATTAGATACATTACATAAAAAACAAGGACTACAAAACAGAACTACAAAACGGACTTTAGGAAAAGGGACTACAAAACAGAACTACAAAACGGACTTTAGGAAAGGGGACTACAGAAACGAACTACGCGACGCACGTTACAAACCTTGATGAAAAGAACGAGATAAAGAAGAAGAAGAAGAAGAAGAAGAACAAGAAAAAGACAAGACAAGACGAGACGAGACAAGAAGTCACCTCTGAACGGAACCAGCTGCTCGTCCACCGTCACCTCGGGCCCCGGGTTGTACATGAGCGGCAGCCGCTCGGACCACGCGTCCCACACCTCTCGCACGGCGGCCAGCTTGTCCGCGGCGCGCCTCGCGGGTCTGGTCCCGCGGTCGTCGAAGCGTATCGCTTTGGAATACGCGTAAAAGGTCTTGAGGGACATGGTCGCCCTGAACACGGCGCGACCGCTGTCCGCGTCCCAGAGGCTGGCGGCGGCCTCGCCGCGGGACCTGTACACGCCCGCCAAGATCAGCAATCCCATGTACGCGCGCAGGTCCACCGCGTCCATCCCTTTCCGGCCGTCGCCGCCGCCGTCTCCGCCGCCGCCGCCGAGGGCGGCCTCCCGGTTCGTGTGCTCCAGGACGACGGACTCTATCTCCGGCGTGACGAACAGCCCGAACGCGGACGCCGCGTCTCGAGCTCCGAGCCTGGCCCGGTCCGTGGGCCCCGGGCGGAGCGGGCCGTCGTCGTCATCGCGATCGTCGTCGCAATCGCGGTCGCGATCGTCCCCGGAGTCCGGGGACGGGTCCGAGGACGCCGACCCCCGTCCGCGCTGCGGGGTCGGAGCCCACGCGACCGCTCCGTTTTTCGAAAGGAACGGCTGCGTCTCTCTTTGTCTTTGTCTTTCTCTTTCTCTTTGTATTTGTCTTTGTCTTTGTCTTTCTCTGTCTCCGTCTCTGTCTCTTTCTCGTCCTCGTCCTCTTCCCGGTCTGCCTCGTCTCCCTCCAACTCCTACTCCTACTCCTATTCCTGTTATTATTCCTGTTCCTACTCCTACTTCGTCTTGTCCTTCTTCTTCTTCTTCGTCATCTTCTCCTTCGTCATCTTCTCCTTCGTCGTCTTCTCCTTCGTCATCTTCCTCTCCTTCTCCGTCCTCTTCGTCCTCTTCGTCCTCTCCTTCGTCGTCCTCGTCGTCCTCATCATCATCTTCTTCTTCTTCTTCTTCTTCATCATGTTCTTCTTCTTCTTCTTCTTCTTCTTCCCCCTGTCCTCCCTCGCCGTGTCGAAGTTCCCCTTCGGACCTCGGGGCTTCGCGCTCCGGGTCCGCTCGTTCCTCCCCGCGCCCGTCGGCGTCCCGCCACGCGTCCCGCCACGCGTCCCGCCACGCGTCGTCGGGCTCGGAGTCGGGCTCAGACTCGAGCTCGAACTCGACGTCGGACTCCTCCTCGGCGGAGAACCGCTCCGGAACCTCTCGGACCGCGGAGCGACGACGACCGTCCGTCCTCGCCGACATCCTCGCCCTCGCCCTTGCGCCGCTGCCGCTGCCGCCGCTGTCCGGTGTCAAAGACCAAAAACGAAACGAAACGAAACGAAGCGAATCGAAAGGAAACGAAAGCTCGTCGCGCCTCGACGCGCGAGCCTCTGTCTCCTCTGTCTCCCTGCACCGGCACCGGCACCTGCACCTGCACCTGCACCTGCACCTGCACCTGCACCTGCGCCTGCACCGGGGTATCGGTAGCGGTGGGAGGAAGAGCGCGTCGGTCGCGTTAGTAACAAGCTAAGGCGGAAGGCTTCGGGTCGAGGGCTCGGGGTCCGCGCGCCGGCGTGCCGCGAGGGCCCGAGGGCCGAGTGCGTCGGGGGAGGGCCGGGGCTTGGGACCGCGCTTCGCGTCCCTCGGGTCGCGGGGACCCCGCCGAGGCGGAGGGCGTCGAGCCTGGGACAGCTCTACGCGCGCCTCGGGTCGTCCTGACCCCTCCGAGGCGGAGGCCGTCGGGCTTGGGACCGCGCTTCGCGTGCCTCGGGTCGCGGGGACCCCTCCGAGGCGGAGGCCGTCGAGCCTGGGACAGCTCTACGCGCGCCTCGGGTCGTCCTGACCCCTCCGAGGCGGAGGCCGTCGGGCTTGGGACCGCGCTTCGCGTGCCTCGGGTCGCGGGGACCCCTCCGAGGCGGAGGGCGTCGAGCCTGGGACCGCGGGCTTCGGGGGCTGAGGGCTTGGGACCGAGCTTCGACCCCTCCGAGGCGGAGGGCGTCGGGTTTGGGACCGCGCTACGCACGCCTCGGGTCGTCCTGACCCCTCTGAGGCGGAGGGCGTCGGGCTTGGGACCGCGCTACGCGCGCCTCGGGTCGCGGCGACCCCTCCGAGGCAGAGGGGGTCGGGTTTGGGACCGCGGGCTTCGGGGTCGCTGCCTCGGGTCGGGGCGACCCCTCTGAGGCGGCGGGCGTCGGGCCTCGGGTCGTCCCGACCCCTCTGAGGCGGAGCACGTCGGGCCCGGGCCCTGCGGGTCGCTGCGACCCCGCGAGGGTGGCGGAAGGGTTAAAGGCTATTGTGTGTAGATGATGCAGCTTTGGCGACACCTGCTGGCCGCGTGCGGTAGAGGGTGAGCGAAAATGCAGAAAACGACGCGCCGAGGGGAGGAGGCGATGCTTCCCCCCGTGTGGAGCCTGTTTTTTGACATATAACGTACAGTACAATCATACATACATACATACACACACATATGTCGCATCTGATGCTGTTCCAGCAAGCATCGATCCACGGCTTTATTGCCGCGCGATGCGCACAGACGCGAATCGCGTTGAGCTTCACATGTGTATACGCGAAGCACCGGTGACATACCCCTTGTGTACATCTTGTGAGTGAAGACATGTGAGCAACCGTATGGGCTTTACATATGTATACACAAAGCACCGGTGACATACCCCTTGTGTACATCTTGTGAGTGAAGACATGTGAGCAACCGTATGGGCTTTACATGTGTATACACGAAGCACCGGTGACATACCCCTTGTGTACATCTTGTGAGTGAAGACATGTGAGCAACCGTATGGGCTTTACATGTGTATACACGAAGCACCGGTGACATACCCCTTGTGTACATATTGTGAGTGAAGACATGTGAGCAACCGTATGGGCTTTACATGTGTATACACGAAGCACCGGTGACATACCCCTTGTGTACATATTGTGAGTGAAGACATGTGAGCAACCGTATGGGCTTTACATGTGTATACACGAAGCACCGGTGACATACCCCTTGTGTACATCTTGTGAGTGAAGACATGTGAGCAACCGTATGGGCTTTACATGTGTATCCACAAAGCACCGGTGACATACCCCTTGTGTACATCTTGTGAGTGAAGACATGTGAGCAACCGCATGGGCTTTACATGTGTATACACGAAGCACCGGTGACTTTGCCACTTCTGTACATCTTGTGAATAAAGACATGTGAACAACCGTGATGCTGTTATGAATAAAGACGCGTGAACAACCGTGATGCCGCTGGTGTTTATTGAGATATAACGTACAGTACAATCGTACACATACACATACACATATGTCAAATCTGATGCTGTTCCAACAAGCGTCAATGGCTTCATCTAGCGTTCGTCGACATTTTCTTTCAGGTAGTCTTTGATACGTTGCGGAACGTTCATATCCTTGTGGAGCTCCTCAAGGTATTTCGCGTCCCCGGTTATTACGCTCCTGCACCTGTCTTGCAGCGTTGCAAACGGTCTGGTTGCAAATGTCATTCCCATTGAGATCACGTATCGAATGATATCCTTCGTAGCAGAAAAGCGTGTGGTGAGGCCCGTGCTGTCAGTCAACATAAACCCCGAGCTGTCAAATGTTACTTTGTACGCCTCATCTTTTGCTGTCACAATTTCGAAAAGGTAACCGTGTAGGTCGTAATTTGTATTACATATGGCTGCAACCGGAATCCGGTCGTAGGCTTCACTCTGTTGTAGGTCGTGTATTACGTCCCCGTGTTCTCGTGAACCTGGCGAATACCTCACGAGTCCCCACCACGCACCTCCGAGTTGCTCTATCATCCACCGCATGTCTTCTACCAGACGTGTGCCGGAAAACCGCGGTCTGCCTTCGGCTACGTGGTGCGGCTTAGCCAGAAGGTGTCCGTTCTGCACCTCTTCGAGAAGGTCTTCTATCATCGCGATAGGGTCTTCATAATCCCATTGTACAAAGTCCGTGCATCTGTAACGGCCGTTGTGTACGTATATGCTGAATGTAATGATAGTATCCCTAGCGTACTTCACCAGACCCGAACACACGCCCCCTGTCACAGTTCCAAAGAATTCTCCGATAACAACGGCTCCGGTTCGGATGTCGCGTCCGCGCAGGAAGTCCGTAATCGTCTCCTCGTGTACAGAGCCCCACCAACATCGCGGTCGCATCCAGGCCAGGAACGGAAACCACGACCTGTCCAGCAGAGCCCAGTTGCGTTGTTCGTCCCGGCCCTGACCGATAACACGGAGCGCGTCGAAATGACTTTCGTTTACATACGCCATCCTTTACACGAAGCGCACAATGTACATAGGTTACGTTAATGGCTGGGTTCGAATGTACGCCTCTCACAGCGGTCCCCGATCGCGTGGGTCCTCGGTAAGGCTCGAATGGTGCAGGCTTGCGCTGGGCACGCGCTACGCCGGAGTACGTTGTTGCACGTGTCTCACGGGATACCGG